>JAPYZF010000165.1:0-296905 GCA_030523045.1 Meteorus cinctellus
AGCTCAATGGTTTCCTTATGCAGAATGAGCCAATTGTGGCCAGTATGGTCGTTGCCGAAAAAAAATCAGGTGGATCAGGCTACGTCAACATTGTTGATACGGTTCTCGAAATTATGAATGTGAAAGATCTGAAAGCGATTAGCAATCAAACAGCTCTGTCAGAACTTGGAATGGACTCAATGATGGCTGTTGAAATTAAACAAACGTTGGAACGCGAATTCGAAGTATTCCTCACTCCTCAAGATATTAGGAGTCTCAACTTCGCTAAGTTAGTAGAGATGAGCTCCCAGACGACAGTCGGGAACAAAGATGCAGTGAAAGACAGCAGCCTAGGGACAGTGCCTTGTAAGAATGAACCAGAGCACCTAGTCGGAGAAAGTCATGTACAATAATAGATACTGTAAAAATTGTAAGTTAATGATAAGGCACAGAAATTATAAATATAGTATATAAATTCATTTTATTTGTAAATGAGAAATTATGCATGTCTATTTACATGTGCGATAACTCAGTTCATTTTCTTGAGCATAATTAGTACAGATTCCACTTGATAAAGATTAGAATAAACCGACCGCTATATAGGAGGAATTCTCATTCACATTCTCAAAGATGATAGTAAGCATCAAATGAAATGTCTGACCGAATCCCCCATTCGATCATCATAGATGGTGCAGTGTAATGCATAGGATCGATTCCATACGAGCGTTGAATGAAAATGGATGAATTCTCAACGTATAATATCTCGACCTCTGCTTTCACAGCTGTTAAACTCAAAGATCCATAGGTTCAAATTCTGTATTATGTGGGCCATATTCTGACTGATTTAAATCCCCAATTTGTGCATTGTTATTGTTATTACTATCGTTGTCGCCATCAGCATCAGCACGTGGAGTTTGGAGTTGTAAATCCGATCGAGTAGAAAAAATCCTGAGATGTTTGCTTGGCGGTTCCCACAGCACAAGAGCCATTGATGGCCGCTCTCTGCAGAAGAATATTGCTTATTGAAGTTCCGAGAATTGTATTGATATTTACGTTAGAGGACATCTGGTCAATACAACTTATCAACACTTACAGCTTAGATAACAAAGATGCTGGAAGTAGAGGCTCTTGCTGCAGTCGCTTGAGTTCTTCTGAAATAACAAGCCTCGGATGCATACTTTTACCGTCTTCTAGCTCGCCAGAATTTGTGTTTAGATTTATTTCTGCAAAACTTCCCGAGGAGGGTTTACTATAGCTGGTTTGAGATGTTGATGAGACGCGCGTACCAGTATGATTAGAACTTATATGCATGTCGCTGAAGTGAGCTGCCATTCTTTCCTCAGAAATGAACTGCTTCGCTGGTCTCCTATATTAGGACAAAATACTTCTATTATTCACCGTCTAATGATTCATATTAGAAACTGGTGCATGAATAATGTTTAATTCTTACTGGCTTGCACTATCAGTAATGTCCAATTTCCTTTTTTGATGCATCATCGAATCGAGTGGAGGTATTTTATTTTCACCTGTGAATTTTACGATATGTGGGTGTTGCAAACTTGGAACACTCCAAGGTATACACATAGGTGGTACTTGAGGTATCTGGGTCCAAGATCCTGGTTCATGTGGGGCATTCGACTGGACCATCATATGTTGAAACATTGATTGAGGTGTATGGAGTTGGTTATTACTCATGGTATTCTGAACTGTAGGGTTAATTACTTGAAATGGTGTTGGCATGGCCATCATATGTTGCAAATGTCTTATGTCTTTCAACCGATAATAATTTTATTAATACTAAATATCCTATCACTCCAAGTATCCTCGTGGGTTTTTCTTAATAGGACACTAATGATGCTTCAATGCTCAATATCATCAAACTCCACTGAATATATTAAGTATGTTGAATAGTATCGAACACAAACAAATGTGCAGATGGTTCACAGTTAAAACTGGAATTTTATCAATCTTTGCACTTCGATAGTCACTTTAACCTCTCAAACTAGAAAATATTGACAATTTGAACAAACAGAAAATATCTATTCGCCACTATAAAGTCAAAACAGTAAACAGTTTGATATAATTCGAAAGCTGGAGGATGCGTCAATATTTTTGGAGGTAACATCAATGAACTTCACGAAGGAAACATTCTAGAATATGTGTTCCAGAATATTCATATTACAGTTAGCGTACCAAAAACTCATATTTACTCAAAAAGGTAACCAATTCATACATTTAATATTTCTTATATTTCAAGAAATTACGATAAATTACAATCAGAATTAGTTAGTGTAAATTTATTATTTCCAATCAATGTTTTTGTTGCGTTTGTTTATAAAATGCTGGCACTTCGAGCAATAGGTACGATATATTTACTATATTCACTGACAGCACAAAGCATATATACATTTACATGCATGTGTATGGTGTGGGGCAATTTGGGATACATCAACAGCATAAAATATATGCGCTGACCAACCCAAGTGATACAGCGCACGCGTTAGTATACTATTACTGAAAAATGAGAAACCCCAATAATTATTCGAATTCTCAGTTATTTTTGGATGCTGACTTTGGGAAAAGGCTTTCATCTAGTTGGAGAATAAAGCGTTCACTTCAATCATCCAACTCAGAGCGATCGCTCAACGCTTCGAAGTGCAAAATATTGTCTGGAATATATTTTTTTGGCAAACCTCAGACATTTTATCTATAAATTTAAATTATTTTTTCATTCAACATACGAAAGTTTATGAATGAAAAGAAATTTATTCAGAATGACGACACATGATACGATTTGTTTTACAAGAGCATTATATAATTTGGTGTATACACATTCCTCTTTTATTATATATGTATATATACATAATTCTATTAATATTTGAACATATTACTTCGATAGTGAGCTTACGACTGTATATATAACTAGAATTGATCTTATTTCACGTGAAAAGCTTGACTCTATTCCATCCGCTCATCCTTTATACATTATTTTATACAATACACGTATAATTTTTAATATCAACATTCGATTTTAATGGTTGCTTAAGACAAAAAATGAATATACTCAGTTCCTCAAAATGATTTTTCAATGCAGCGAAAAGTCCACGACATTTTTCATTTAAGCCGATTGGAGTGAATTGAACTGGGATGCTGCCAGATGAATTTCGAAAAAATGCAAATAGCATACGGGTGTAAAAAATAAAAGTCACCCGTCACTCTGTCTTGTATGTTGCGGCGAAGTTTGTGGTTCTGGCAAAATTACGAGATTTCTCCATCTGCCGTATCATTGGCAATCACGAGAGAAAAGGAACTACCAGGTCTTCTTTGTGCTCAACTTTTACTTCATTTAGTGCTGCAACGGCTTTTTTAAGCATGCTTTTTATCTGAAATCAAAAAACTAAGTTACTTTTGAATTGCATTTTAATATCCATGGTTTGTATATACATTCAGTAAACTCTCACAAGTTCCTGATCCTCAGCAGTAATAGGATCGGCGGCCAATATTTTTTCGGGCGCCGGAATATCATGAAGTAGACAATTCGTGATTGGCGGTACTTTTACTTCGCCCGATTCAATTCTCTTCGAATACGCTCTTGAACGATCCATATATTCATGTTGTTCTAAATTATGTGAATCTAATGCACCAACATCGATAACATTGCTGTACGAAAATAAACATCCTATTAAGTGGTGCTGTGCGAGGGACATGTACGGTAATTCAACTGATATGATTACTTACGCTGCTGTTTCGTGTAATATCCGATTCAGTGCACTTTGCTCATCTGTTTTTTTCGGTACTGCACTTGCATATTGATTAACATAGTCATCACTGAAATGCCATAATATTTTTACCATCTATTATCGCTTGATAGCGATCACCTTTCGAATAATTATACATAGTTCGTTTGGGCAAACAAACTAACTACTGTTGTTCTTACCTATGGACTCGTGGTATATTTGTGTTGTTACTCACTGGATCTACTAGAAGATGTGTCCTTTCATTGACTTCGCCACCCTATGTCGAAACAAACAATTTACCCAACATGAATATGAATACTAAACAGCAACAACATTTATCCAAACCATGAGAGGACAAGAACATTTTTAAATAAGTAGAGGTTTTCGGATAATAATCTCTCAATATGAAGGGCCAAATGGAATTTATTTTCATCGAAGAACACAATCTCTCCTTTAGACCAAGTACACAATTTTGTTTTGTTAATTCAGTTCAACATTCGCATATGGATTCGCCACAAACCCCGTATTTCCATGATATCAAAGTGTCTTTGTAAATACCTGAGGACCATTATCCTTTTTGAATAAACTGCAACAACACCCCATAGCAAGGCCAATAAGCCAAATATCTATGGACAATTACAGTGAATCTCTCGAGATGAATAATATTTAATGTGAACTATATGTGCGCATCTTCCTTATCATATCTCTATGATGATTATAACAACAACAATGATGTTGATACAATTATATATATAAACCAACTATTCGTAGTTGGATTTCACTCTCAGTGCTCGTCAGTACTTCTCACTGAGTTCTCGCAGTGATGATACATCCAATCACATCCAATATCTAAGAGGGAAACAATGCATATATTTTATTTCCAGTGGTAAAAAAATACAACCTCACGCCGCATTTACTTGTGTAACAGTTCTATGAACTTCGAAATCTGCTTTATCCACAATGAATTACTACGCCTTCACTTGTAAAACATTGGTAACATTGTTTTCTCATTTCTCCATCCACTTGCGACAGCTTCCGGTCAATGAATAGCAATAGTGTCTCAGATTCGGGGAAACGAGCTTGTATGGGTTCATATACATACAGTATGCAAGATTGTTTGTACCTACAAAACAAATAATTCATCCGCAGGATTTCAAAATATCAATGAATATTTTGACAAAACAAATAAGAAAACTTGGAGCGCATCAGCTACCATCGTGGAGTTGAGCACTCATGCTTTATTGTGGCGGATCACCGCCATCAAGGCAAGCCAACATACGGCGACGCGAAGACCGAAGCGCCAATAGATACCAGTGGCGCGAAGGGAAACCATCGAACACCGCTGTGGCGACGCGCCATAGCTGTGGGAACTCGAGACACGACCTTCGAACCAAGAAGACGTATTCGCACCGCTATTTCCGTTACACTTTTAACACCTGTGATATTTGATTTAAATAAATATTTTTGTACCTAATCAGTATCACTACTTTAATTCCTAGAGGTTGGTAACCCCACAATAACCACATTATCAGAATTCTCGATAAAGATGGCGCGGCATGTGATTTTTTGTACTGTTGGCAGCTTGCGAAAATCGGTACACTATAGCCCATGTTCACTACTTTCTGACTGTATCTGATGATCCGATTGATACTTGAGACGTAGTGTACTTGGCCACGTCAAAATATATTCAACAAAAATGGTACGAAATTTCATTAAATTTGAGAATAAATAAACAGTGAGAACCCGATTTTACGCAGGCTATTATAATATTTTTCGAATATTGAGATGTCACCATGAACAAGGGCGATACCAGTTTACTTCCAATAACCCTCAATGTATTTCTCTATTCATTTTCAATTTCCGCTAAATTAATATCTCACTGAATTATTATGAATTTCAGATTGAAATAGAATCTATGAGTAGATATGTATCACCAATCAATCCAACGGTATTTCCGGTACTAGCTCTCGTACTCCTTGGAATTGGGATCTTTTTCACCGCCTGGTTCTTTGTCTATGAAGTCACAAGTACCAAATTCACGAGAGATATTTTCAAAGAATTACTCGTATCTCTTGTAGCTGCACTATTTTCCGGTTTTGGAGTGTTGTTTTTGATGCTGTGGGTTGGAATTTATGTATAGGTGAGTCATCATTCGGATATCATACAATTTAGTAGTCGTCCAAAATACTACTTGTCGATCTTCTTGCAGATTCATCGATTTAATTGATTTCATCATTACGCCAACAGTTTTCATATACTATATCTCAATCTCAACATTCCATAAACATGTGTAAAATAAATAAACCTACCACAATTCCATCAGTCCGATATATTTGAAACATAAGATTTATCACTCTCAGTGTGTTTCATTGGTTATTATACATTGGACGCATACATTGATTATAACATATATATTTTTAATTACAACAGACACGTTCTTTTGTAGCTAAATACATTTTCAATAATAAAATATCATGCAATCATGTGGCTGCAGTGAATCAGATTTGAAGAAAACATAGTAAACAATCAACCAGCCATTCCGGCTTTCTGTCTGCAGCGCAACATCAATGCCCTTAGCATAAATTGCCTCCGTGACAGCTGTCGCACATTTTTAAGAAATACATCAAGGTCTATAGAACCCTGCCGAAGTCCCTCACCCAAATAATAGATTGCATCCTCTGTTGCGGCCTCTTCGGCGAAAGCATTTAGCATTCTAAAATTACAAAGAAAATTACATAAAATTGTATCGTTTTACGTATTACTTTCGTATTTTTCAAATAAATATGAATAGAAACTCACTGCTTATATAATGGCGCTATAGTTGTCACAGCTTCATCAACATCAATGGATTGATTGCCCGACAGTTTCTCGATCTCTTTCTCTAATTCACTCTCTTTGTCCTGGAGAATACCAATGTTCTTATCCAATTCTTGTTTTTCTTTTTGAAGTTTGGCAAATATTTCCTTCAGTCGTGATGATCCATTCATTAATTCTTGTTGCGTTCGATGCAATGTTTCAAGCTCAGCTTGGAGTTGTGAAAATTGTTCACACAATCGTCGACGTAGTTTGTCACCTACGGCCGATACCAATGATGCTCGAATGTGCTCTTCAGTAATCGTGTCGGAATTACCGCTGTTCATTGCCGGCATCGGTGGCGACTTTGAGAATAGAATTGGGAATACAACTAAATTAATTTGTTTTACGTTTGCATGAGTTTTTGTGAAAAAGAATGTTGATAATTACCGGCTGTTTTGATGGAGGATATGGTGTTGGAAATGAATTAGGATAGGCTTGAGGCGGGTAACTAGGTGGAATCCCACTTATTGGTGGATAACCAGGATAACCACCAGCAAATCCAGATCCCCCAGCAGATGGATATTGCGGATATGGAGTATTTACACCGCCATATTGGGTGTTCTGGGGATAAGGTGGAAAAGTACAGTCGATGGGATTCGAAGCCGTACCGGGCACTGGCATAAACGCTGTTGGAATGAAAAATTCAATTGCATTCATACATGTATGAGATTTGAGGAATAGTATCTCAATTAGTTTGTCCTCTTACGTTGTGTCGGATATGGAGTTGTAGATGTTTGTGGGTTTGGATATCTCTTCGCGAATACCGGTGGGTTGTCACCAAAAGTCAATATCATTATTTGTATCAAGCTCAATAAATCCGAAGAATGCTGGTGGAGATTGAATGACAATTGTTATTACATAACGAAATTGTAAAATGAGATGATTGTAATTGTATGGTATCACTTACAGGCACCCAATCATGTAAGTATGGTAAATATATTTTGCCATTATGATCCACGTACATGCTAACTTTAATAGTCATATCTGCAGTTGGTTTTACAAAACACATCGGTGCATTATTCGGATGCGTATCCATTAACCATATGCAGATTGGTATGTTATATACATTGCCTGCGGAAAAAAAGGCAAATCGTAAATTTATAACAGTTAACCTTATTACAGAAGTATGTGGATATACGGAATTAAACATATAAGTACCTTTATAGTTGACAGGTATAGTCCCTTGCAGATTAAACAAGTCCTGGCATGTTCCATCGTTAAAAACTGTTGAAGAACAACGCGATATTGTATATTGAACTCTACTCATGGAATAGTGAAAAATTGAAACGAGCAATAAATCTCAACATCAAAGTAAAATATTCACCGAAACGATCACTGGCGTGCTGCAAGCCTTTATATTCTTTCAAAACACTTGTGACATCTCGTCTAGTTACCTCTGGGTTTTGGTACTGCAACGAAAATAAGTAAATTAGAAAATATTGGGAATAAATGATAAGCGAAAAAGGGAATTAGAGATCAACAGTAAATATGTTGGGGTTACATAAACATAAATGTCATAATTATGTTAATATTTTATTTTACTTTTGATAAACACTGCTTTATCTTCCCTTCGTCAGAATGATTCATTTTCACCATCTAACCTCGATACTATATGTCAATGACTCTACGAAAAACACTTCAATTCACACGTAATCGAGTTTCTTTCTATTTTGATATATGGAAATTATGGCAAGCTCTAAACAATCTATATAAAATATCGCAGACCAATGTTTTTTTCAACTGATTCTCTCAATTTCAACAATGACGTTTCCCCATAACGTGATTCTTCCGACTATCCAATTGTTTATTCGTTTAATATCAACATATATACTGAATAAAAACACTGTGATTTGGTAGTATTCTTTCGCGATTATGTTCCTCCGTGAGCGCAGCCACAATATTCCATTCACCGATTCACCAACGCCTGGCCGTCATTACAGATCCCTACGTAGTCCACCACAGCACAACACAACTATACAGCATTATTCAGCACTGCACTGTCTGCACTCAGCATTACTTTTTAGTTCCAAAATAACATACCCACAGGGTGGATGCTGTCGACTGTGGTACTTATTCGCGGTACTGAACTCAATCAAACAATGTTCATTCACTTAACTACACGTCATACAATATTACTATTATTTTCATTGAAAAAACCAATATTTTTATCTAATTCAGATGATATAATTTATTCATTATAGATTTGCAATAGGAATACGTATGAATACAGAAAATACGAATATATATATATATATATATGTATATTTGTATAAATAGCGCCTTGACGGAACTTAACCGACCCATATGTCGACCACAGAGTCGTCGACCGTGATCGAACGTTAATTTGTACAATCGGTCGACCCATCAGACAACCCAACCATAATATACGCTTCCTGTGTAGATTAAATAGCGTCACAAATCCAATGGTTTTGTCTTATGAATGTATGAAAATACAGAAAGACTGACATAAGTCATCAACTATTGATAAAAAAAACTTATTTACACGTAACAAAACTGCTATGAACAAAGAACACCAACATTCTTATTGTAAGCGATTGGTTATACAAAAATTTCATATCATCAGCCAAATATATAAATAATCCGATATTAAGAGGGTATTGACTTTGTGCGACTTAAAAGAAATCATCAGCTAAGTCATTCTCTATTGCTCTAATAAGAGAGGACATATATTATCAATTCAAACGGAAATATTGACATGTTGACATGAAGAAAAATTATCTTGAATATCTTCTCATATTAGGAAGAGTCTAAAAAATCCGAATATGAGTATTATCTTGTTTCGTGAAAATCGCTTACATATTATTTATTATTTCAGTTACATATAGTTTATTCAATTTCATTTGTTTTCATGAGTTATTAATAACTCATTATGAATGTTAAGTTGTCACATGAGTAGAGTTTATTACTAAAAAGTCGAATGTAAATCGTCTCAGCCCAGTTTCATTGATCATATGAGTTCCAAAAAAAAGGGTAGACCGATTGCATAAGTCGACCTTTGCCAACCATTACTCGGCTGGTTATGTTGAACCAGGGTCATTGATCGAATCTTGTTCTTTGTCACACTCTACAGCACTATACTACAGTAATAGCTTGAAAGAAACGGAAGCATCTCACTGCATGTAATTCGAAACAAAACCATTACCATACTGACACGTGTCTCATATAATTCCCAATACATATTTAATGCATAATTAATATTGAATATTTATACGATGAGTGGTAAATGATTCGGATCAACTAATTTTCAGCGTCGTGTTTCTCTGTGTGTCCAAGAGAAATTACATGAAATGGACATCAATGTCGTCAGATGGTCTCGATGACTGATCACGAAAAAATTATGTCCTCTATTTCGTATCCTGATCAGCAACTAATCTTCACGGGGATCAACCATTTAAAAATCGATTGTATGTCGAGTCAGCCCGCCCACTCTTTCATCCTACTCATTTTAAGGAGTAAAATACACTTCTCTTCTTTTAACATTGACTGAATTCACGTTCATACGGATGTGTATAGATAATGTGCTATGAATTTTTATCATGTTTCAGGTAAATCAACCCAGATTTGATGAATCATGAGTGAAATTATTTGGGATTGAATGTTTTGAAACAAATTTGTACAGCACGAAATTACCTTGATCCATTGACTGGTGTTATTATCTTTAGGGTGATTACAACTGTCCCCAGGAGGAGTCCTCGGATTCAATAATATAATCGATTGTAACCCGAAGTAGACAATCTAATGATGATCTTCAAACGAATGTGCTTCGCTGTACATTTAAAATTTCCATTCGCATTTGCAGGTAACTATTTTCTCACTTTCATTCATCTTTATTACTTCACTATCCTTGAAACACTGATGTAATGAACATAAATTAGTACATATCGAAATTAATTCCGCCCAATTCAGATATCGTTCAATCAGTAGATTATTAACCGCAGTTGGGGGTCTCGCTTCTTGTCCGGATTCTCATGGTGCACAGTTATTATACGACATTCATTTAGTTACGAGTTAAAATTGGTTGTATTTAATTTGTCGAATCGTCATCGCAATCCATTGCTTCTGGCTTCGAATCGCTGATGTACTCTTCATTGCTACATACGATCACACTATATATTTTGTCTAATATAATAAAGCCGCTGCACTATCATACGGCTTGCTGAAGTAAAAAATAAGCTTGGCAACAATTCCTGAAACCATCATATGCAAATAATGCGTATAATCAGTTCTATCTATTCAAAATGTATACTTATAGGAAGAAAATATATTATTGAAAGAGATCCACGATATAAAATTGTCTGCCAATAGGAACTTTAATCATGAAAGGCTTTCTAATGATAATGTTGCAGAATTGAATTATCTCTCTGGGTGTCCTGTATATATGCTATCCTGATTTATCACTCATTCTCCATGGCAATTTGCAATATATTTCAACGTCATCGAGCATGTGGAATGAGAGAAAGCGTGGGTCGGAGTGAGAGCGGGAGTGAGAAAGTAAGCCAGTGTCGGCGAGAAAGGGAGAGAGATGAAAGACACGAAGGGAAGTGCAGGTTGAAGGAGAGAATGAATTAATCTTGATGTTGGATGTGAGAGCCAAAAAAAGGTAAGAGGATGGAAATTTCACGGAATTGACGTCAAACAAGTTGCCCACTGATATATTCTTTGTATTGCACAACTATGATGTGAACGTGATGTATTTTACTGGTCTCCCGTTCCCCAGTATGTGTTTCATGCATTAACGTTGATTTTAGTATTTCAATTATTTTGATATTTCACAAATGGAACATATCATACGAAGATGATATTAGACAATCATCTTGCATCATCATTTTTCAATGAGTGTATAAGGATGGTATGCTAGCAAGGAACATTTCGGAGAAGGACGCAGACCCCTCAAACTAATATAGAAGATTAGAATCTCACGACGCTCTCTTTCCCCACCTCCCTATGACGGCATAGTTTCAATGATATGTGCTCCTTTTTATATTCCTTTTCTTCTAGTGTTAGGTGGCGGCTGCAGGGTTCCGTTGCCCTCGCCTGATTCGTTCCATCCTTATCCTCTTGTTCCAAGAAAAAAAAAGCAGACGGGGGCTCGTCAATAATTGAATGAATATAGTAGACTTTAAATGTATTCCGAGAATCAGACGATGGAATGTCTTCTGCGATGAGATTTACCTTTCGGTGTATTCATAAATATATTGTATACATATATATGGCATTAGTGAATCATGATGCGAACAGAACGAGAGGGAATTTCACTGACGAACAAGGGAGAACGAGAAAAAAGATGAATAGTTGACTGAGTGAAGAATTTCCCATTGAACGATTATATTTCCTATGTTGTACTTCATCGCACCGCACTCGGTATATCTTTTTCGTTTCCCTCATGGCATCATGCTCACGTACCACTTATTCGACTTGGGTAAGCGACGAAGGTTACGTGGAAGACCACACAAACCCCTGGCAAACACGTCATCTACGAAGCATGTTCTGACTTGCTTCTTCACGAACGAGGGGCGAGGCTATGACTATAAATCTCCGATCATGATGGTTCGTAAAAGGCGGTTCATGGTTTAGATGATATAGTGATGACAGCGATTATACATGTCCCTCGTCTACGTGCATATCGATGAACAAATTGAATGCAATAACGTTTCAAGAGTATAGCCCCGAATCCAACATGAAAATATTCCAGGGTATCAATTCTTATCACACCGTACAGATGAAAGAGTAATGGTTTCGGCAATGTCACTGTTTTAGTTCCTTTTCGATGACATTGTAGAAGATATGATTCCCATCTGCAAAGGCGGTTCCCTCATCTGAAGCTTCTCAAAAAAGTTAATTTCGTATCTCTTATTCGAAAAAAAAAAATAAAAAAAAAATTAATAATAATGATGAAAAAAAGAAGTTTAAACTTTCACTTCTGAAAGTCAAAATTCTCTACTATAATCACTCATCGAGTGTGATCACTGTTTATTGAGTATTGATCGCTTTTTGTAAACCTGCCCAAAATTTTATAATCTTTCAGAAAACCTTTTCCGTATTTTTAACCTGATAGTTCATTGCTGAATGAAATATGAAAAAAATTAGAAGGGATCGTGCATTTGATCAATTTAGTACGACAAATTTTCTGTAGAATATATTGCTGATTTCATGTCTCCAATTATTACATAAGAGTCCACATTTGGGAAAAAAATAGACTGTGTTCCAATCGAGATGAATACATGAGAGAAAAAAAAGGAATTCTATAAGTTTGCCACTTCGTTCTATTTCGCATCATCCTGGAATCAATTAATTTCTAGAATTACTATCGCCACGGGCGTTCGTCTATTTTTTTTTCGTGGAACTATCACACCAGGCGCGACAAATAAATTAATTGTTCATCATCGTTCCGTGGCATTATTATATTCTCATACACTACTTAGGTATGAACATACGTCACTGATGGATGATGAAAATGAAGAGATATCAATACGATGAAGTTTGATACTTGTGTCTGACGCTGTATATTTAACTCAATTTTATTAAGTGAGGGGCGATTCAGCGTCTATATTGCTCTCTGATGAGTAGTAATTCTTGACGGCTATTGGCCGTTCTTGGAATGTCAAGTTTTAAGCTAAGTGGTAATTCACCTTAAATAAAATATTATATGATGACATCGACGATCAATCAAAATGCGACGACTCGCACTTTTTAATGCGCGATTATATTCATAAAGATGGTGATCCATGAATCATTTTCGCACTGTTCAGGTAAAATCAATGGCACTTCTTGTTACAGGCGGACATCAGAGCGATGACCAAAAAAGTTGAAGACTTTGCAAAAATTCACTTTCAAATCGGTTGAGGACTGAACGGTGAATGAAGTTTCGTGAATCCCGTTGTTTCACGAAGCGAATTCCGATGAAATGCCATCTAGAAATACACTGAGACACATACAGATTTGATATTTTGTGGAAGGGCTCGAGAGATAGCCTCTTGGAATAGATCTCTGTTTCAGTCATAAATTATTATAATAGGGAAGGTGACACTGAAAACGCGATAATCGCACAACACAAAAAAATATGATTGGTGTTATAGGTAATCGAAGCGTTTACCTCTGATGTCAAAGTTCTGATACATGGATGAACAAGGCAACCTTAAAGAGAATTGTATCATATTGAAAGAATGCAATGCATAACAATTTCATACTGTGGTGCGATAGTGCTGAATCTCTTCGCGAATGTTAAATGAAGACAGGGTGCGAAGAATGAATATGCACCGTTGATCTTGGATATGAACATCATGACGACGGTGACGAACTTCCCATACGCATGTTGGTTCCAACCAACGTGATGTCGATCACGTTTTCTCATTGGTCGACGATGAAGCCGCACTTCCCCCCCCGTCATTGGTCGCCAACAAACCAGCCAATCGAGCGCAAAAGCGGAGCGTCGATTTTGAAACGTATAAATGTGCCGACGACGAAGAGAACATTGCCAGTTCTTGTAAAGACACTTCAACATACTCGTCGAAATTGAAATATCTTTTAAGATTTTTCATCCGGTCATTCACAAGTCAGTTAAAACGAAGATATAGAATATAACATTGGGCATCACGTTCCTGCTACCACCTAGAATCCTCACCATAATTCGAATTAGTTCATTTCTTCAGAAATTAAGATTTGAACACAAGTAAGGTCAGTGGAAATTTTTTATCTTTCGGAGAATATTGGACACCAAAATTTTATAAGTTTCTGAAGTTATTTCGTAACATATATTTGCAATGCTTCGATGAATAAAATTGAACATTTTTTAATTACCAAAGTTTCGTCACTCTATCGGGATAATGCGAAAGTTTCTTTGTCAATAACGATAAGAAACTTTTGAATCAATGAAAACTATGTATTTCTGACCAACGATATTCACTTTTTTTCTTCCTTTTTTTACTTTCGGATATAAGTATTACTCAATTAGTTTACAATATTCCTTTCTATCATGAAGAATTCAGTGCTTCTATCAATATAATTAAACTTGGAAAAGTGTACATTATAAAAGTCTCATTAATCTCCGCTGTTTCATCCTTAAAAGATCACCAATTAAGTGTGCTTGCATTAAATATTATCGATCACCAATAACCAGTGACATTATTCCTCCGATGAGATTCGACAACAGTTAGAATCATTGACCATAATGGATAAGAGTTCAAGTATCGAGGATGAGATCATCCTTTGCCAGAGTAGTGGCAAAGGTACACTGGTTATTCTCTTGATGGAACTAGTTCATACTTGAACAATGAGCGCATGTCGAACTCTCGCGTTCACCCACGCATATACTTCATGTATTTTTCTGCAGTCAATTAAAGGGCATAATAATGTTATTAGTACACCATTACGATTCTTGGCTCAGTGAGACCGGTTAATTTTCTGTTATGTTACCGGATCGACTATAATAATATCATCTCCGAACAATTTTTGCACGTTAATAGATTATTCATCTTATTACAACTTTTCACGAAATCATTACATCTTTTCGTTATATGGATCATTTAATTGTCCAAATAATTTGGCGTTGGATACTGCGGTACTGTAGAATATTGAAAAATTATCGCTGAATACGCACTAATTCGCTTGTTAACATATCATTATGCCGATTATAACATTGAAAGAGTTCGGGATTATTATTTCACCAGGCAATCATACTTATAATATAATGAATCCACCATCGTCAATCCTATACAGTGCACGTGCACGACATGATGAACTCTCACTTTTTTACTCGCTTCAAAGAGCATTCTGATTGAATGGAAAAGTAGTACTAATCGAATGTAGGAATAATCGTGAATTTCGAGGTAACTAGGAGAGTATATCGAACGCTCTGGATTATCTTCATTGAGATATTCGTTGGACTAATTCTTTGAAACACCCAATGAGATTAGACTTTTGAACTGTACAATGGGAGTAATATCACTAGGTGACTCTGTATATTTGGTTCTTTCTCCCAGATTAAATGCTAACAGATGGACTAGATTCTATTTATCATTGCCTTCACTTACATAAATCGGAAAGAGTAGAAATTCACGGAACTTATTCCTACTAATTGAGAATTCATGACGCATGCACTTTGATATAAAGATGTAATCTATTACATGGAATACTTAAAGCGCTGATCTCCTCATTGGTCTGGAATTTGGCCAATCACGTCATACATTTCAAAAGTGATTATCAATGCTTGACCATCCGTTCTCCTATCTGTCTGTCCTATTTTGAACAGTTCATGAAAAATTGTGCAAGTAGAGAGGTCTTCTTTTCGTGAAAAAAATATCACATATCGATACACAAGTAAGGAAGGATATTTCTGAAATTCTCACATATCACTCCTTCACATAATCGTTTTTTTTAATTTTCAATTCGCACTAACTGCTATTTCTCTACAATTAGACCGATCTCAAAATATTAATATTTCTCGAGTACTCAATCATAATATCTAATCATCTCTGCCAATTGTGATATATATGATATTTCATAGCATTCTCTTCTGACACCTTATGTCCATTGTATTTTTTTTTTTTATAATTTATGCTATTATTCAGTTGGGTTTTTGGGTTCGATAATTCGTTCAGTAGAATGTGACAGTACACGCTGCGGCGACGCGCAAGATGCTGCCCGATTTGCATCATCTTTTCGAGCAACACGATACTCATTACCTAGCGTAACCGCGATCCCACTGCATGTCACTATATTGCATCATTCTGGTGGCCCAGAAATTGAATAAACGGGCGGAATATCACGCGGTTGTTTAGCGTACTTCAGTACGCACATACAGTTAACAGTCATCAATTTTATGCCGAATTCCTATGCAACAAGATTAATGGAGGGGAAAATTCAATGGAACATGAAAATCCAAATGCATGTTGAATGTATGTACTTTTGCGTATATAAGAAGGAATGTGCGCTGCTACATATAATATAGATTGCAAATCGTCTGACATTCTGTTCTCTGAAGCCGATATTCGCGTCATATTTGTTTTTGGAGTGTTATGTTTGCTCATAGATTTTCGAGCAAGTTGAAAATGATGAATCGTATTAGCGGAGATGCGTCGAATACCTCAGTGGGCGCGAAAACACGCGCATTATTTGAGTGTTATGAATGATGGTAAGTGCTAAATTGGAGCGCACTGGAATTCAAAATTTCATCAAGACTCCAATTGATTTCCCATATTTCTATCGGTACAGCGGGTGTTCACGAACTTGTTCAAGTTTTCCATCATTCCTTTTTTTTGTTCCATTCATTCAATCGTTTTCCCGTAATTTTGTAATGTTTCAAGGTTGTCGCAGGGAATACATCAATTTAATGTCATAACGAAAACAAATGCTGTGAATGATAAGAGATTATCTGTAGGTAAAAGTATTGTTTCGCAATGGAATCGGCCTTGGTGTTGTGTCACATGAAACATTTCTTCTTGATATGATAATTTTATGGATCGTACCCACGGACGTGACTGTTTTCACGTCACATCTCCTGATATAATACATGAATATGAATCGATTGTTGGAAACGCGTTTTTCCTGTTCTCTGTGCGGAATGCATTCCTTTTCTGGTATCTCTGTCAGATATCTCACTGCCATACACTGCGTAGCGGATGAATTAAAAGAAAAAAATCGTTGTCTAGTAACATGAGACACCAATTGAGCAAGATGAGAAATGGCAACGTCTGCCACAGCCGTTGGGGCGATTGAAATCTTCTGATCGCAATAATTGCAATTATAATTCTTTCAGAGGGAACTCTCTCACATCGTCATTATTCTTTTTCTTCATCGAACCTTCTGTGAACTTTGTTCTCTATTTCCCCATCTACTATATTCGTTCAGCAATGTCACGCTCCGTATTGACTCAATAAGCTATCCATGTGCGACTCAACATTCTGCAGTAGTAGAATCACAATTGGTCAGACATATTCATACACTCGTATGCGTAATTTTAACATACCATTTAATGTTATCTTTAAGTGATCGCAATTTGATTGAATTATATAAGTGTTTGATTATTTGACAAATCCAATATGAGCAATATTTTCTCACTTTTCAGATGCAACTATATCATAGTAGACCTCGGCTGATCACAATCAGCATGTTGCTCATAGCCCAAATGGTTCATGGAAATTATTTAGGATCTCAGGATTTGTTACAATCAGAAAGATTAAATGAAGATCTGATAGATTCCGACATGATAGACGTCAATATGTTGGATGACTATTCTGACGAAGTCCTCCCCCAGGATCACCGAAAGGTTTGTATTAATTTCGACATTTTTAATTCTATAAAGAAGATCTTTTTCCATTATTAATTTATATTAAAAAAGGTGAACAAGCATTATGAACACTTCACCATTATATACATCAAGTTCATCACTTTGAGTAAATGCATCGCGTCGATATAAAATTCGACTATGTCTCCATTCAAACTGTAAAACCATTATTTTTATCACTTACAGAGTAAAGAATGGGTAAATGTGACAATGTCTCAAGGATCTTATTTACTCATGAGTGGGTGAGTCTAATCAATAATTGAATCTCGATTATATTTAAATAAGAGGAATTGAAAGTAGTGGAAATTATAAAATAATTTTTTTCATCATTTGTCAGACAATCGTATATATTGAAATGCGAAGCGGCAGGTGCGCCAGCTCCTGAAGTTTATTGGATCCGTGGTAATGCCATTCAGAGACAGGTCAGTATTTAAGATTATACACGACAACCGTTTAATATTGATTAATAAATTTCTTTCAAATCATTTTTTATTTTCAGATCAATAGATTGAGGCGCAAAATACGGACTTATAATTCCTTCAATGAGCAGACTCAAGATATGGCAAAAGTAGAGTCAAAATATATCATCAATTGTGCATCAGAAGAGGACGTGGGATCCATTCATTGTGTTGCTATTTCCGGTCGATTTTTTGCGAAGAAATCAGCAACTATTAAAATAGGTATTGTTCGCTTTACCCTCGATTCGCGAACCACATATGTAACACTCCGAAACGATTGAATAGGAAGAGTAATTAATTAATTTTCATTTCAATCATAGACGGGCCATTAATGCGTAAAGGATCTTGTAATACGGCACAAAGTCCAATTATAACAAAATTCAAACCCACATTGCTGAATCTTCAGGGTAGTACGGTAATTATTCCGTGTGATGTATCAGGAGATCCAAAACCGCGAACGTTCTGGCAGATAGAAGGTGACAATGGTGCAACGGATCTCAGGGACAATCCACGTATTGGATTCTTACGAGACGGTGGATTGATGATCAAATCCCTTGAATGGAGCGACGTGGGTGAATATACATGCATAGCAAATTCAACGTTAGGCGAAGACCGAGCTACGACATTTGTCTATCCATTGCGAGTAAGTAAAAATTTGTTTGAATGAAACTATTCTGTTATCGTATAATTGATATATTCTTCCATTTATGCATGTTTTGTTTACAGCCTTCAATTTAATGAGGATACTTACGCAAAAATTTGGATGAATGACGGACGATAGACACATGGCCATAGAGAGTACTTGCACGTATGAGTTTCTAGTATTTAGATAGCTGACTAATTAAGTCACTTGTTCCAAATTGGGAATTGAATCGTGCCAATTAACGAATTCGCGTATACTTGGACAAAATAATGCACGTGGATTATCTAGTCACTAAATGTTAGGTGTAAGTTCTTCCTTCCGTATCGTACTTCCATCATCTAGTGATGAGAGTTGGTATTTTTTTCCGGATTCATATTTATACTAGGATATATACATATTTACACTCTGATACTTTATAGTATGTCTACAAAATTAGTATGAGTGTAATATACATGCATTCTTTATCGCAATTTGATACTATATACTTTTTTTTTTATTTTTTTTCTGTCGAAAACGATCAGCCTGTATTTATTTTGACTAATATATTAACGATGGCCGGAATATGTACTTATGAATAAATAAATGTATTTTGTCATACAATAAATGTATATGTATACGCAACAACGCTGTGCTTTACTATTGTTTACTGTTAAGATAATTATCATCCATTTATAATACAATGATCAATTCATTTGTCTCACAGATTTTTTTTACAATGAAGCATCTCTATGGTTAAAAGTGATCAATATTTCTGTTCAGTTTTCATATTTGTGAATACAATTATGATGCATTAACTCGGGTGCTCGCAGTGCTTTAATATATCTTTTTCAACACACTCACTTAGACGTGTATAATACAGAAACATCAATGGAGATGATATAGTTTCTTTATTCATTATTAATTATAATTAGTGTATACTTCAGTTCGTAATTCCAGACTCCTGAGTATACATATATGTTCTATGTGTATGATGATTATTATGGTGAAATAAATGAAAATTTTATGTTATTGAATGAAATTAAATAGATTTCGAATATAAATTTTGTTCTCACTCGATTCAAAGCAGAAAGTCAAATTCTCAAAACATTAACCCTATTGCAAAACCTCACAGCGGACATCCTTATTATATATTCATTTTTTCGTTACATCTATATAAAACTTACAATTATTTACAGCATTCAATGTAATCAATTATGGTCGGATCTCCACTCTTGAAATCGCACTTTCAATTGTCAATCACGTCTTTTTTTTCTTTTTCGTCTGCTTCCCTTTCCGTTGTGTGGCGGATTCATTCCCAACGCCATAGAGGTGATATCGATGCCGCATTTCAGTCGCAGTGGACTTTGGTAAAGTAAAAACGGGGCAGAAGAACCAACATAAGAAGGAAAAACAAATTAGTAAACGACAAACATAAATAGAAATAAGTGGATGAGGATGAAGCAGGTATTCTAACTAAAAAATCACGGTTTCCGATTTGCTTGAACATGACTTTTTCTCTTTTTTATTTCAATACTGAACTCACCAAACGCGAACGCACTTTTTTCGGTAGATCTTCTTGCAAACCGTATATTTCGCTGCGTTTCACCGCTAGTTGTGATCCATCGTCGAAAAGTACCTGCGAAATGAAAGACGAGAAATTTCATGATTCCATGGTATCTGGCGAGCTTTCATGGATTACTACAAATATACAATAAGCTCATGTTCTTCTACCGTGTACATAACGAGAGGATTGGTGCCCTCAAAAATTCCATCATAAATTTCACCATCCGTCCATTTCACCTTAACAGCCGCGCCAACAGCTGGTATTCGCCCAGTATAGTTCTGTAGAAAAATTATACGATTATGTGAAATATCACTACAAGGATGTTCAATGAATATTTATATTAATAAAAATACTGGCAAAGTACTCACAGTAATATCCGAAGGGTAGAGATCATCACTAAAACTATCATCACTAAATGTCACCATATAGAAGAAGCGTGTGTCTATTGATTCCACCATAGCTTTGTAATAACGTTTATTTCGATGTTTCGCCCAAACAGTCTCACCCTTCCGAACTATGGGAAAATTTTCTTTTCTATTGAAATGACTGTGACAAGAAACCTGTAACAATCAATATTACATCATACTTTTTGTTATTCATTATTCCCCTCGAAGCTCAACATAACAACGATAAATCATACAAATATTGAATATACCTGAAGTTCTTGCGAATTGTATGCAGGTATGATAAATGTTGCACCGGCAACAAGACCGCAGTATGGATGGAAAAACACACTACAAAGATTACATCGTAGACAAACACCGTTATTTTGTCCACAGCAGCAGCATTGCTTATTCAACATATCCGTCCTTATTCCAAGAACATTTATCGGATCTTTATTTACAGGGTCCTTAAATAAGACGCCCGTGATTAAAAGCGCACAAAGCATGTGAACCCATCGACTATCGCTTGTTCGTTTGAGTGCACCACCACGCATTGGGCATAAACAACATGTCTGAGAAAAAATGAATAAGCATCAAAAAATATAATCACATTGATTATATATGATAGATCAATTTTTGATTTGACAATGTACTCACGACGTGAATCATTCCACCTTTACACTTGTCACACGCCCAATTAGACAAATCAGAAGGTAATACTGTAATACCGTAGCATGAGGCATGGACTGTCACATGACAATCACGACAACACAAGAGTTTATCATTATCTTTTGTTGAACCTTGTTCTTTGGAATTAGCAGCGAATAGTGTTGACGATACCCAAATTGGTGAACTTTCAGGTAAAACCCCGGGCTTCCAGTATTTCCAATCTGGTGGCATTTGACGATGCCCTACGTTTTTCGAAGTTGCAAAAGCCGCACAAATCGAACAATGTGATGTTTGGGCACTCCAATAGTCATTGAATGACATCAATTTCTCCACATCAGGATAGTTTGGATGCAACATTTCCGAAATGTGTCCAGGTATTATTTGACCAGCAAAACCGCCGCCTAATGGTGGAGTTGATGATTTTGTCACGTCATTACCTGGTGCTGAGAGATTTTCTTCTAGACTTAGCACTGGCGGTGGTCGATCATCATCCTCCACAACCGACAATGCTTTTTTACATCTAGGTGCCTTCGATTTCCGAGGTTTTTTTCTTGGTGTCGGTTTCTTCACAGTTGAGCATGACATTGTGAGGTATTTGTTCGTGCCATCAGACACCATTTGTGCCTTTATTCCTTCGGGGCTATTATCTACTACAGTTGTGGCACTTGATTTCGTTGATTCTATTGAATCACGCGTTGTGATATCGAGGGAATCCTTCATATTCTTTGCCACTGTTGTTGGTGCATGGGTCTCGTTGACGATTTTTGTTGGTAGATTATTCACTTGAGTGGCAATCGAACACATTTTTCGATCAATTGATTTCGTGGTGTTATCATTGTGATTCTCGACAATCGCATGTGATAGTTTGGTTGGCACTTTTTTACGGGGTGTTCGTTTTGATGTGGATTTGGATGGTGATTTGTTTGTGAGCAAGTCAGTCGAGTCTTGAATTGTCAACTGTGACGAAGTCGGATCTCGATATTGTGAGTTGGATATGACGATTTGTTCCGCACCATTTGATATTTGTCGCGATGCTGTTGTCAATAAGGACGCGGCAACATTTGTCGGTTTTAATGTTCGGGAATCGAGCGAGATCCCAGTACCCTCTATTTCATTCAAAGCAGGAGACTTTGAAGTACCACCATTTTTATTCGATGGCTCTATCAATAGTGAATTCGAGGCAAGTTGTGAATCACCAGATGTATCAGGCGACGTCATCGATTGTAACGTCTGTAGATCGCCAGAACATAACTGCCATAATCTTTGTGTCACGACTTTTGGTCCATTTGCAATGCTAGGTTGTTGTATCTGAGTGAACAATTGACTTGTCAGAGTATTGTCGCTGCACACAGTTTGAATAGAGGAATTGTTCGGCGAAATTTTCGAAGAAGATTGTGATGATTCGTCAATTTCTGAACAAAGTGATGTATTTATGACTTTAAAACGTTCTAGTTTTTCTTGCCATTCTTTTGTATCCATAAATGAGGACGTGTTCGGGGTGAACATGGGAGCCTTGACGATCATCACACTCGTACTGGGCGTCGCAATCGGATCTTGTATGATTCGTGATTTCTGTTGCAGTACTAAAAGACTGTCGGCTGCTTTGAGTGTATCATTATCTTGCTGTAATACCGCGGCTTCCATGCCGTGTACGCCTACAGGTTTTTTCATAACACTGAATCTCGGTGCTTTGATAATATCATTCGTGCAATAACTCGCCATTGGTTTTGTAACTATGGAGTTCGATACACCCGTGCTTGCCATAAAAGCTAATGGTTTCGTTTCTGTTGAAGAATTGACGATACTGCTAGGATATAGAATAGTATTTTCGTAGTCCGAGGTTTCTGCATCTATTTCCTGTTTTATTACAACATTCGATGTCATGGGAGTCGTACGAAATTGTAATGATGATGCTGTGTTTAATTCGATATATGAATCAGTTTCTGATGTATCAGAAGTTGCCTGCGGTTCGATTTTAATTCGTACACCACTATTATTCATCATGCTGTCGTTACTGGAGTTTATATCAGATGAGTTTGTTGTGTTGGGCTCAGCATCATCGGTGAAAACACTGCTTGCGGTCAAGTCGTAATCTGCAGATAGTTCATTCTTTATATGCAATTTTTGCGATGATAGACTTGGCATAGCCATTAGTTTCCGCTGTACTGCTGCATCAGATACGTCCAATGGCTCTGAAGGATTAAATATAGGAAGCGGACTTATATACTTAATTTTTTTCTTACATGAATGGGACTTCCGCGGTTTTTTTGGTTCACCATTTTTGTGATGTTTTTTCTTTTTCTTTGACGGTTCATCTGATGCTTCCGAATGTTCAGATGGAGGAATCTCTCTAGATTTGAATGGAACATTATCTTTTCTCAATTCATTCTCACATTTTATTTCATTTAAGTTATCCAAATCTGGTAGTTTTGGTATAACCAAACACGGTACAGCATTCCCAATTATATCCAAGTATTTCGGATTCATATCAGAGTTCGTTGACGCATTCAAAGTAGATGTACTAGCTTTCATAGGCTTTTTCGTTTTCAATCCAGTACGTTCTTTGTCTGCCGAGCCAACAGTCTTTTTCTTCCGCTTTTTATTCTTCTTTCTATTATAGCCATCGTCGAACATAGAAGCGTCATCCACTTCTAATTCACCAGCCTTCAGCCAGATATCTTCGAGTACTTCCAACTGCTGCTCATCAGGCGGATCCTCTTCCAGTTCAAGATCGCGCAAAACTTTCTTTACATCCGCAGGAATATCTGCGTTATTGACTAGCTCATCCATATTAACATCGGGATTCGTGCCAGCGATTGTTTTCTTCCGATGAATAGTGTGTCTTTTATTTTTTGGCGCATTCAAATAACTCTCAGGCAATTCGCCGCTTTCGTTGTTACAGAGTAGGTCCATTTGAGAAGGCATTGGCGCAGCTGTTTGCCTTGGATCTTCTGGATGTGGACCAACATCTTCTCCACGCAGCCACAAGTCATATCTGCATCATAATTTCATTCAAATATATTCTTTTCCTTTATAAATGTCACTTTTGTAGAGTATAATTTGGATTAATGATTTTACCGTTCAGGTTGAAATCGTCTCACAAACGTTTGCATTGAAATTTTCACCATGTCTTTGCTACATGTGCACTGCGTCGCCCTCTTCCCGTACTCGACCCAACGAGGCGCCGCGAAATTCGTCGACTCTGCACAATTGAAACCATGATTGAATCCAGCATGGTAGCCATAAGGAAATGTAATCATAATTTCGCCGGCCTCTTGCGTAATCTACGAACAACAATATATATGGATTACAATGATAAATGATAATGAATGTTTATAAAAGAAATTAAGTGAGTCAATAGAGTGGATCCTTGCCTTGTTACATGGTATTGAATATTGTCGAAGTATCTGAGGTGAAATCAATGACATTTTATGTCGAAGAAATGCTTGACAACTCTGATAACTACCAGGGAAGAATCCATTAGCCAAACGTTCCAATCTTCGTCCGTGTTCGGGTGGTATGGCATACCAGGTTTTTGGTGCACCAAAATGCAAATAATTAATCGAATACAGATCCATATCTTCAGTGTGCCATGCAAAAGTTGTTTTCCACATTCCAAAATAAAGATATGCCGTGTTTACACCATCAATTGATATACCATAATCTTCATTGACATAATCCAAAATTGTGCCTAAATGATTAATATTCCATTCTTCAACATCAGGATCTGTAAGCGATCCTGATACATCAGCACCATAAATCGGTGCGATGTATGTTATATTTTTCCAGTATTTCCTCTCCAAGTCTTCGTAATCAAAGTGACGTGGTGTTGCATATCTGTCAGAGTTCGCCAATTTTTCATATTCTTTAATTGTCATTGACTTTTTTTGTATGTTTATTTGTTGATAGAGTCCCTGTTTGCCTGTTACAACTTGACAAATGGGTGCTGGTATGGTTAAATCCATTTTCTCAGTATTGTAACCACCTTTCCTAGGTACCCATTCGGGCGGTGGAATAACTTTCGCCAATCCGGCTTTATGCGCGCCTTGACGTTCCATATATTCAATATATTTCGAAAAATCTTTGAACTCTTCATAAGTCGGTCGAAAGACCATAATACGGGGGGGGCCCCCCGAGCCATTATTTACCATTTTCTTAACTGGATTAATATCTGCAACAGAAAATACAGAACAAATTCAAACATTATAAACAATAAAATTCGAATATTTCAATGAAAATTGCCTGTATCTAAAAAAAATTATTTGTCAAAGTATCCAAATAGTAGTGAAACAATTACTTTATGAGAATTTTGACGGATGTATGTACACGAATGTTCCATTTAAATAAGAATTCAAACTGACACATAATAAACTGAATTTTGACTCAGTGAATAATAATACTAAAAATGTAAGATACAATTGTGTATGTTTATTTGATAATGGTACCATGTCAGTATGTGTACGCATGCTAAAGTAAAAATGCGTAACAAACCACATGCGCGCTGTACACGCACACGCACGACCATACATACACACACCAATGGTACATGAAGTTAGGGGCGGCTGATGCATGTTTTCAGAACGAACCATGCTATTTTACTCATAAACAAAATGGATGGTACCCTATTGACAGTATAATTTTTTGGTTATTAAATTTCAATTATTTTTATTTTCATCATAATCATGGCAACATTGAACCTTTCAACTGACCGAAGATAATTGTCATTCATTCAATAACTCTCAAAAAAATAAGTGTTTTCGCAATAATCTCCACTACCTTTGAAGATACTCACATTTTTGCGCTTGGGTATCATCGAAATAGATGTATTTCACTCATACTTATTGCATTAAATATTTACATTAATATTTACCTCTGGAAATTTAATATCATGACATGCATCTATTCAATACACATAAGTACTCACGATGACTGAAGCAAACACCAATCACATTTTTTTATTGACAAAGTCAAAAGGCCTGTACGATTTTACTCTCCGCACAGTACGATTAATCAACCGATGAAGAATTGGAGAACAGAATGTATCATACTATACTGTTCTATACAGTGTATATGCACTCAAACACACTGGATGGATCAATCCCCACTCCCCATTTCCCTCTAATGTAGGAGAACATGCTATCCCGGCACGTACACACGCCATTATCAACTGCGCATGCGTAAATCTCCGTCGGCTTGTTCATCATCGCTTCGCTCGAGATTTGCTGCAAGGCTTGTTGTTGCTCGCCATTGCTCGGTATGCTGGGCATTTTTAACTTTTGCAACATGATGAATTCAGATAAATAATATCAACATCATAATTCCCACGATATGTTCGATGACCGTGGGAGATTATATACTGATGCATCATGATATTCAGGTTCAAAAAGCACATACATTTAGTCCGATAATGACAACACTGCATCGCCAACAGAGTTTACCGACTACCACTAACTCCAACTCAAGCCTGACAATATGGCGTTATTTATCCTATAACATTGACATTCTCAGCTCTATCCCATCCGAATTTATTATTCTCATAATATATGACAGACTTCCTTTCTTCAATGATCTAATACACATTTACTTGGAAGATTCTTGTTCTTGGTAGTCAATTGTTCCAGGTCTATATTTTATGCTCAATCTATTTAATTAAATCATCGATTCATGTTCTTTGTACTGCTGCATACTGCGTAATCCCAATCAAAATGATCTGGTGTTGCGTCAAATGAGACTATAAGATCACGATAACCCAGTAAATACTAAAAACATACCAGAAATAACAGAATTAAACAGTTTAGATTTCAAGTTGAAGAACTATTGAACAACAAATAGAAGATTGCATATGAGCCGTGACTACGGATCACAATGGATCATATTATGGATGTACAATTGTGTACAGTGCACATCATGAAAATAATATATCATATATATATATACTATATATAAATATAAGTTTACATCAAGACTTTGTGCTACAACTTATACTGGAAATTTGATGACTACTTTCGGCAACAGATTGTCGACAAGTTGGAATGCAATTTGATGTAAACTTGCGGGAAACATGGCTATCAGGGTAAGTGCAACAAAGTAAGCCCCAGATTTGACTGCCACCTTCCACTAACAGCCTCAACTACTGCGGTTTTGGCGCGCATCTACAAACTAACACTTAATGAATAGATTGTTAAATACATTAAATTTACAATTGTAAATATGTATACGTATGTAAACAAAATAGAGCGTTACATTCAATTGTTGCGTGTTAGATATCGATATTATACATATATTTAATTGAAGAATGTGCTCATAAGAAACGACATATGACGCGCTCGCATTGATATCATTATGGAGGTCCGCCATAAAGTAAGCCTATGAATTTGCAAAACTGGTAGTCCTTTGAAAACAAAGTGGAAGAAATATGAGAGTTTTCGGTTGCACACAAAGAGCGGGATTCGTATTAAAACATATTTACTGATATTCATTAGTGAGTGAATAGTAACTGCTGTTTTATATCATAGAAACAACTGAAGATCAATAAAAAATAATAGCAGTTGATAATTTTAACCATGGCAGACGAGAAGAAAGTGAGTAGTTGTAACCTCAAAATCGGCATCTTGTCACGTTTGAAGTACGATCTTCATATTTTTTTTGTATTTATTGTGTTATTCTTTAGGAACCAAAAAGTGAATCAGAGCATATAAATCTGAAAGTATTGGGCCAAGACAGTACAGTGGTGCAATTCAAAATAAAAAAACATACACCTTTACAAAAACTTATGAAAGCATACTGTGACCGTGAGGTAAATTGTTTGTTTATACATCAGTTTGTATGATGAAAACCTCATCGAATAATGCGATATCAATTGATACTTACAGAAATTAGCGATATCATTAGTGAGGTTTAGATTTGACGGCCAACCTATAAACGAAACGGATACACCTTTAACGCTGGAGATGGAGGAAGGTGACACTATTGAAGTCTACCAACAACAAACTGGAGGAACGTGTTGAATGCTTCCCTAAATAATATTTAAGTAACTTCCGGATTCTGTTTGTTCACTTTTTCTTTCATCGAAGTTTCATTTTCAAATTTGCAAAGACTGGTAAGACGATGTAATTCAGAGATTTATTTTAATTACTCAGGCACTGTTCTATTGTAGATATTTCTTGCCTAGTTTTGAATGAATGGATATCTGTATAGATATATCTAAAGTTTGAATGTAACAACATATAGTCTCATCTAATAAAAACAAGTTTTTTTACATAAGAAAAATTTGATTGTTGACGCAACCTCTTCTCTTTCCGTGGTAGAAATAATTTTTTATTCCATATGCAAAATGTCTTTGTCACTTTGTAAACAAGTAAACTGTTAAATTATAATGATTATTGAAGAGGAATAACGTCTCAGTGACTGTTTTTTCGTATGTGGCATTTCGCCATCAATTGACCCAATGCTGGTATTACCTCATCCCTCATTTTCGGGTGATTCTCGCCGAATGTTATCTTAATTATTTGTGCAGCCTTTGTGGCGATCTCTAATGCTTGGTCTTTTTTATCCAGTAATGACAAAATTTTCGCCCACGAAAAATACATTTGTCCTGTCACAGGATGTATTTCGCCATGGTGATATCTAGAGAAGATGAATTAGTTCCCTCTGTAACTGACAACTCGAACCGAGTTGCAAAAAATTCGTAATAAAACTCACATATATCGCGGAACAAGTTGCGATGCATATATTTCGCCCTCCTCCCAATGGTCCAAGTCTATCGCTGCTGCTAATGCTGATTCGAGCATCCGCACAACCAGAAAATTGTAAGGATGTAACTTACCCTCCTGTTCAATCAAGTTCTGTTTACACACATCTAAATCTATTTTTCAATTCAATCAAGGAAATATTCTGAAATACGTATGTATGATAAAATATTGTGAATAATTCCAAATGTGTTAGTCGAATGTGTTTGAAAACAAGGATACATGCTATTTGTGTCATTCTATCCAAATTAAATTGAGATAATTCACAAACAGCGTCGAAGCGCTCTTTGAAATCATCCGGGAATTTTTGACCACATTTTGCGCAAGACGAATCCGTTGGTAAACATGGATTTGTGCACTTTTCATTCTGACACGCAGCAGCTATTCCCATTATTTCTGAAATATCGTTACATAGTTCGCACTCACAGCAAAAGTAATATGATTTTTGAAGTTCAGCTTGACGAGCCTTCTTATCTTTCAATATATCGATGTATGTAACATAAATCTATGTATGAAAAAATATCATAATTACATACCAATGATAACATGATTCGAGCGCGTCCAATCAATTGAAAACATAAAAAAAGGAATTTTGAACTTTACCTTAGACAAATCCAGAGTTGGCAAATCAGACAGTAATTTTATTATTATTGTGGTACCATCAAAAATTGCAATAGCATTTGGTTTACAACTATGGTCTAGAATTGATGGTCCCAGATAGATTCCAACGCCTATACTAGTCATATCACTGTCCAATATATGAAAAGAATTTATTGCCATACGCCCAAAAATTTCTAATAATTCTTCAGGATTTGGCAGTATGTCATTTGGCAGGAATTCATGCAATACCATGCATAACGATGCGAAATGTTCCATTTTTTTCGAATCTTTCCTTATCTCTTGAACGTCTGTGGAAGAATTGGACGATGAAAGTACAGTGGTCACTGAGTATGAGTTATTGCCTTAAAGGATCAAATATAATATTTTGTCAACTTACGCGACATCAAATCATTGAACTTCCGATATGTGGTCGGTGTATAATATCCCCGTTCATCTTCACCTCCATTACTTAATTTTATGATTATTCTTGCCATCATTCTAGCTGCGTCGGGCACTATTTTCGGATGTACTTTCTTAATATTTGGACATTCAATTTTGTGTATGGCCCATGATAATTTTTGGCAATTTCGACTGCAGTAATACACATATTGACATCCAGAGCATCTTGATACTTTGCAGCTTTATCGAGAATCGAATAAATATGAACTTGTATGATGCGCGAATTTATACACATGTATAGTTATGGATATATTCAAATGTTACACTCGTATACCTTTTAAAACAATAATCACAGCGTTCTCTTCTATGCTCAGCACTCAATAAAAATGTGAATGGCTCGGCAGTCATTAACGTGGCGCCTTGTTTGATATTCTTATTCAAATCATTATTATTCACTATCGATGGGCAGGACATTGTTACGGCTTTTATGCGCGGCTGCGGTGCTATCTCGTTCATTCGACAGAAATATATGATTTGAGTAAGAATAATAGAATAAGTTGTTCACCAAATGACCGCAATTTAGTGGGTCTGATTGTGTTTCCATTGGCCGAGTTGTCTGGTTGAACCTATTTTTGTCTGGCTCTGGTTTATTCGTAGTTTGGCAATTAATTGCTAACGTCTGCTCACTAAGTAGTGATATCAGTGTAAAATTGTGTGTGATTGTGATGAATTCTCAGTGGCTGTCCGCGCTAATGTGCACGACGTTACAGATTATAATAAGAGCGGAGCAAAGCACTGAGCCACTGATGAATAAAAACACATGCTAATACGGGCGCGTCATAGGTGCTGCCATCTGAAAAAATTGTTATTGTTGATGTGTCATTTCTTTGGAGCACGGTGTCATTTCAACATGATTCTTTTCGCAATTCAATATTTCCATTCGTTATGCCTGTACTATCACATTTAAAAGTGACTCTAGTTGATACATCTATGTGTTTCTAAAATATCACTGGTTTTCAGTTATAACTATCGAATTGAAGGTCAACAGAAGACATGCTCAAAATTGAATGTGTTATAATCAATTGAGGTGTGAAAATGAAACAATACATGAATAATTAGTTAAAATTGATGTTTGGAGAATGGTTAAATGAAATTCCCTGAGAATGCTAAGAATTAGATTGGTAATAAAAATGAAAACAAGGTTCGATGCAATCCACAGCGCCACTCATCATTCATCCTGGGTTTCATAAAATCATGCTGCATTCACATTGATGACCTGCCTCCATCCAATATTATGTCTTGATCTACTGGATCAATGAGTATACTGGTCTCTGATATGCAGGGAACCGATAAAAATTCGATTACGCTTCGTTTAGAAATTCTCCGGAGTATAATGAAATTAGAGCTCAAATGGTACTACTGGTGCAGAATGATGCACAAATTCATGTGTTTCTGTTTCAATAATATTTGACTAGACCTTGACTACACAATGTGCGCGTTTCGGTGGTGGCACTATTAGTGTGAACTGGCAAGTCTAAAGGACCGCACTGTCCAATATGCACGTGGAAACGTCTTAATTTTCAAGAACTTAACATATACCACATTTTCTCCTAAAATTTCCTCACTTTAAAATTGCAGAAATAAACATACGAATAAAAAAAAATGAAGACGTAGGTTCCACCGAGATTTGAACTCGGATCGCTGGATTCAGAGTCCAGAGTGCTAACCGTTACACCATGGAACCAAGTGTTTATTAAACAAATCTGAAGTTTTTTATAATGCTAACAACTATTATACACTATCAATAAATTCAATCACCCAATGTTCAACATTAATCTTCACATATATATTGCCTTTACTAACAATATTATATATCACAATTTATTCTAATATTATTCACCCATGAAATTAAACACATATCCTTTCTGTGAAATGTAACCCACATATTATTATATTGAAATTGCGAGATTAATTCCAGCTTATGTCTAGAATATATCATCATTCTTTCTCAACAATACCAATTGTCGTTTAATGGTTGCAAGCAGATAAGATCATATTTCTTTTATATTGACATTGGAACGAAAAATTCCATGTTGTGTATTCCAATTTCGTTACGCATATCAATGTAATTAAGCCGATATGGAAAGTATGAAACTTACTGAATATAAGTGATAATTAATGATTAATTTTAGAGGTTAACGGCGTAAGGGCTAACTACACATGAGTCAAATCAGTTACTATAAAATCTTGAAGAAAAAATCGACATCTTGTAATGTAACTAACTATACTTCAGTGTATTGTCAGATACTTGATTCCATTAATATTTTCGAAAGAGGTATAACTAATCGTAATCATTGAACACCGTGAGCTCCAACTTATCCCAACGGAAATACTAAGTGCAGAGGAATCTTTCGGAATTCAAGGTTTTTTTTTTATACTATACACAATTAATGATACCTGAATTGGAAGTTTGCGCGGGTGAAATTCGAAAAAATTCGCGGGAAACATCAGTGGCGCCAGTTGACAACGCTTGGGCATAATACGATAATGGCTGAAAGGGGCAAAAAGGGGCAGGGAGGGGGGGTGAAAGGGAGAAGAAGCGTTTTGCTATTGGCCATAGGTATGGATGGCAGAGGGGCATCGACCGATCTTGCATCAGTCTGCCATTCGTACTGGCAGGTCTCCCCTTCAGTGCCACCAATACACAAGGGCCGAGGTTTCGCTATCGTCGACCATTGGTCCTCAATTTGCCGACCAATCATTGGGAAAGTGCTTACGAAAATATCCAATGTAAGTTCACAAATTATCGAACACTTGTACGTTAAGCGCGGGCATGGTGATCACGTTGTCGTTTGCGCTTTGTGTTCATTTATACCATCTTCATTTGTATTTTTATTATTCATCCAACGCGAATGTATAAAATGCCCATTAACGGCCATGTTTGTCGGAGGTTACGATTATTTTGGACGCACGGTCGCGTCAAGTTGCTGCGCGTCCATTTGGCACTCATTGTCGATTATAAGTTCCTTCATGTGACATAGCTCTACGACAGTTCCGAAATACTGAGAAAATCGAGTAGCCTGAAAATTTTTAAAATATCATTCGAATATTTGTTCGGTAGAGTAAATTATCACATAACGAAAAAATTAAGATGTGTCCATACGCAGCTGTGTGTGGAGTTTGTGCCACGTCGTTATTCAATGCCGTATATTCGTGGATAATTCCAACATGATGACCTACACCCCAATATCTAACTATTCCGTCGATTGTATGTGTGAATTCATAACCTGAATTTATACGAAGTTTGGACAATTAATTTCCTGCTGTTTATAGCTGCTAATTTATCATTCTTCTCATATAATTTCTGTATAGATTGTACAGAGTGGGAATGGATCAGTTGGCTGAAGGACAAGCCGTTATGGTTGGCGGAGCTGGTGGTACAATGCAAGTTGTTCAGATGGGACAGGGCGGTCAGGCTATGATGCTACCACAGGCAATACAGGTTGCAGCGCCAAATGGTCAAATGCAAGTAATTCCTGTGTCGTCATTAGCTGGCGGAGGGCAACAATTAGTTATTCAACAGCCACAAACACCCCAAATCATTCAAACGCCCGATGGGCAAACTTATATCTATCAACCTGTACAATTAGATGGTCAAGTTCAACAGGCACAACCAACAGGTAATTGTTAATGAAATCATGTCGAATTGTGATGAGAGTGATATGAATAATATTTTTGATGTTCCATTTTTCTTTTTTAGTTATAAATATAAATGGGAACTTAATGCAGATTGCGGGTACAACATCACAGGGTGCTACATCAGCAACAACAGCAGCGCCAGTCCAACCGATGTCAAGCCCTACCCCTGCAGCCTCTCAAGCAGGAAATATTGTTATGGTTATTATATTTACATTGACTCTCTTTTGTTTATTATAAACATGCTTTTGTGAAAAAATAACTTAATATAGGTTTCAATACAATTTTATAATGGAATCATCTGACGACAAGTATTAATTGATGATTTCTGTTTCGTCTCCATTTTATAGATGGTGCCTGGAAATAGCGGACAAGCACAATTCCAAAGGGTAGCTTTACCCAATGCTGAATTTTTGGAAGAGGAGCCACTTTACGTTAATGCAAAGCAGTATAGACGTATTTTGAAAAGACGACAAGCACGTGCGAAACTCGAAGCTGAGGGTAAAATACCCAAAGAGAGACCGGTGCGTTCTGCACATTCTGTCAGACCTTCATATCTAATTCGGAATAGCTGTAAAAATGTTATTTTCATTTCATTCTAGAAATATCTTCATGAATCCAGACATCGACATGCAATGAACAGGATTCGGGGTGAAGGTGGTAGATTTCATTCAGGCCAAGTGAAGAAAAGAAGGTATGTGCACGATTCCATGATGTAGCGATTAATCGCGAATATTTGCAATGTTTATTTTGACTGATTTTTAATTTCTTACACATTTTTAAGCAGAGCAAATGCAAATATGTTAGCTCAACATATGACGACTTCTACCAGTACCAACACTATACGAACAATTTCATTGCCAACTTCGAATGCAAATGTTCAACATCACGATAACATGACATCGACAATAATTATTGAGGTACGTAGTTGTTTATGGAGACATACAAAACTAGTTAATTTTCTTAATATTCTTAATGAAATCCATTCGACATTTTTTCAAATTAATTATTCGATTATTCAAGGGCGCCGGTGCCTCGTTACCTGAAATGATAACGGATGGCGGAATAGTAGCGTCCGATGGACGTTGAATAATATAAAGTGGTATCCAGTTGTGAACAAACAAGAGAACAGTGGCTCATTTCAGTGATGTAATATTGCTGATTTTATGCTGCGGTAAGGAAATTCGTGTAAATATAATCTAATATAAGAGAACATTGTTCATCGAATACTATCAATTCGTCAAAGCTATAGAGAAGGAGACAATGTGTGTTTTTCTATATATACATGAAAGAATCATTGAATGCTAATGGGTAACAAAGTTTTTATTGAAACTTTATTGAAACTATCGGTCTGTAAATGAGTAATATCAATGAAAGACTCAGTGCTCTCAACTCGTCAAATTATGGACAATCATCCCTCATCAAAATAACTCTGGAGTACAATTAGCCTAAATGAATTATTTCTGAAAGGTTAGACCACTAGTTTCATGAATGATTTTGTTGTTCGTCCGACTCACGAGTTTATTGGTCCATTGTTTTCGGCTTTTCAAATTCGATTCAGTGTCATGCACAATTATTTCATTCTATTTAATTATTTCTATCCATTGTACTTACAATAACAGTAATTGTTTTATGGATATTTTATCGTTTTGAGAAGTATTGAACGATTTATCGGGTAGATGTTTGAAATAATTATTTCATGAAATTAGTAATCGATCGATAAAATAAGTTCAGGATGGATGAAAATGATGAGATGAAAATTGTTAGTTGAATGACATTGTACTGTAAATATATCTTTGATTTGAAGGAAAGAGCGATGATACGAGAAATAAATAGGAAAATGTAGTGGTGTGCGTCAGTAAAGTGCGTGAAGTTATGTAGATGAATATCATTATTAAACAAATAAGTGTTGGGAGAGTGTGAAACATGCGCAAAAGGTTGTGTGATAAGGTTTCATTCAGTTTTTTATACCGAACGAATAGGATGTCTTTTCAGAATATTCTCAATAATAATCAGCTTGAAAACAGTTCTCCATCTTCGACAGTTGTGAATTACATTACTACGTGTAAAAATACGGAATAGTTTTATATCAATAAACTTTAGATCTCTGATGAAGTTAATTATAATGATGAAATTTTCCTCTCTAATTGTCTGAATCATTCTGCGTTGAAGGGTTTGCCTTGATACCTACAAAATGTTTTCTTTTATTGGTTTTCAGTAGTTTATTTCCAGTGGCTCCAATTACACCCGCATACTCAGAGTCGCCTGTCCTATATAAGATACAACAATATGGATTTGATTAAAATTAGTTCTCGCCAAAAAATTGATTCAGAATACCAACTTGACTCGTAGGAGTTTTCTCTGCTCCATATTCGGTCTCAAGTTTTCAGATTTCACAATTTTATGATTTTGTATTGATTGATTTATTATCCCTAGATGCCTCGCATCTCTGTAAGATCTACCATAAATTGTCTCTGGGATCGTCCAATGATCCGGTAAATATGTTCGTTGACTGTTTATGTTAATTGGTTTCTCATTAAGCGTCGAGAAATAATCTAGAAGAACGTTGACTGTTGCACAGATATACTAATTCTACATATTGTGATGAACTGTACCCCAATTTTTCGAGTAATCCAATTGATAAACTGATTTCAATAATTTTTTCTCCTCCCATTCTATTATGCCTTTATGTGGGATCTCTTCTGGCAAGAATTTCGCTGAATGAAGGTTCTGTTGGCGTTTCTACAATGACAATATAAATGATGAATTTATGCTGATTTTACTCTCTCCCGTGAATCATTCTTACTCTTTTCAAATATTCAGATATGTTTTCCGTTTCACGTCCAACTGAATTATTATTTCTACCTGCGGAGTGAGTCAGGTACTTGCGATATGGGCCATTTATCACATTATATGGCGATTCATAATTAGGTGTTGCAATAATTTTCTCGGCGCTTTTTTCATTGAAGTCTTTCTTATTGACCGTCAAGAAATCTCGCGTTTCTTCTTCTATTTCGAGCATTGTTGGGAATAATTGATCAGAGAATTCTTCTGATGCGGTCTTGATTATTTTATTCTTCTTCAATTATTTTATATATGCTTGAATTCTTCTCGTGTCTAATAATAAAACGATTGACGTTTATTCTGTTTTATCGAGCATTATATCGGCCCCAGTGCGGCCAATTGTATGTTGATAGCATGAGAGGATTGGGTGGCGAGGTGGTGGCCTTATATAACCGAGAACTAAAGTTTAATTCCAATAAATAAAATTTCAATCATTTTGGAAACATTGAAAAATTTACTGTAATTTCCTCACCTCGTTTAGCTGTTGATGGTGGTGCTGCAATTCTCGTGTCATGCGGCTTATAATATAAATCATTCAAATATCCCAAGAATTCACTGTCATGTTCTTGCATGTTCTTTTGTCTTCTATCTCCAAGCAACTTTGACCGTTTTATTGATTTCAATTTTTCTATCTTGGAGGCTTTTGAAAAACAGTTTTTTTTATCTTAATTATATATGAAATATGAAATCACAACCAGAAACATGGAAACATTATTCATTACATGGATTGATGTAACTAATCTGATAAGTTGAACGAAATTTATCCAGAATGAATCTTTCAATTAATAAGTTTGTTTGCGGATCAGACGAAGGCCGTGCAGTATCGAGATGTGGATGAATTAAATAACGCTCTTGATTTACATTTTGGGCATAGCAGTCGAGAGGAAGAAATCTAAATTTCAATGAATTTAACTTTTCAGTCAGTTACTATTATTTATTCGAAATAATTCTTACATTGGTATTTTATTTTCCCATTTTTTGGTATAATGCGTGGTATATTCTGATTTGAATATATTAACTAAATTTTCGGTCATTTTAAATTGTATGTCAACTTCACTACCGAAATCCGAAAATGACAACGAGGTTAGAAGTTTTTTCATTAAAAAATTGCATTGCTGTACTCATATTAGGCATTTGTTTTCATTTGTGTAATTGATTTTTTCACACACACTGTTTATGAATTATTCAAATGTATCGCAAATATACAGGAACTCAAGGATTCAGGTTACCCCATCGCCTCCTCGATGATGGAATTGGCTCAAGATATTGCTTGTGATTCTTGGAATTGCTTATTCCAAGCTTGCCAATGGTATCCATATACTCAGATCGTCCCAGGAATGGTTCGTTCCACGTAGAAAACATCTCAGGCTCTGAAAACAATGATAGATAAAATATTAATTTACGCTATCCAATCTAAGTATTCATGAGCTTGCCTCTTGTTAAATTGATTGGTTCTGTAGGCTCGATGTGTGGTATTTCTTTCATGCTATATCGGAATCTATTCGGATTTCGATAGCTGTTTTGGAGTTTCCTAATGGCAGGCTTCATGGAAATTTCAGGCGAATCCACTGCTGCCATCAATGACCTGTACGGTGTTATCGCTTTACCTATGAACAGCATGTAAAAAACATAAATGTCGGTTGAGTTAAAATAATATTTCTTGAAAAAAAGAAAACCTGATCGTTCGTGAGCTATTTGATATACACTCTTCATTGTTTGGCCTTCAGGCTCATGCGAGCTATCCAACATCCTCGACAGCAAAGCACTCATCTCATGGTTAATTTTCATGATGTCATTGCGAAGTTGAGATTCTTTGTCCATTAATTGCTTATATCTGAAAATTATTCGTAGTTTCTTTATATACTAAAATAAATAAGACGCATCTATCGTTATTTTTTTCACCTGGAAAAATCAGTATCGTAGCTGTGGAAATTGCATTCACAATCATCAGGATCAGGCCGCGGAAGGAAGTTGTTAGCGCCGGAATTTTTTGGTGGTTGACTTGGCACGATTATTAACGGTCGGTTATGAGGCCATGTGAAGTCATTGTGATTGGTCGTTACAAAAGTATGAATTGGCGTAGACATAATCGTTGGAAAAATAATGAATAGACGAAAAAACACAATTATTATGACTCATCGGGCAACGTTGGCTCTAGACATGGTGTTCCGATTGATCTTTTTGTGTATTCACATCTGAATATACTTTTCACAAATTTGACTGTGACGTCTTTCGCAGCGACAATAAAAAATATAACGATTCGATAAAGAATGTAATAAATGATTGCATTAAAAAATGTCAAACCGATTTGAAAAATTGTTGTATCTACCGCCATCATTCAAAATATATACGTGTTGCTTTTCAGGATGAGCTTAAAATATTATCACATTATACCATAGTCGGAGAATTTTCTAGCAATATTGGAACGATAAAATTTTGTACTGTCATAGTGAACTTCAATGTGAAAGTCGCTATAGACGGATGTCAATTATTTGATGAATGGAAAATATATTTCGTTGAATCTTTATTATTTAGAAATGGTCTCATTCATTGATGGGACGAATAAATATGCATCACGAAGTACCCCTTCGGTATGATGTTTCTCTCAATGATTTCGAGTTTCCAGATTTCAGTGTTGAATGCCTGAAGTTAGCCCCATCCAAGTTCGGCGTCGGATGATCTATAATTGAGTCTGTGATTATTTCTGTACGAGGTTCTCTTGGGAAATAATCAAATGACTTGATCTCCTCTCGAATATGGGTTGGTGAAGAAAACGGACTGGTATTTATTGTGTCTGTTTCACCATCGATTTCACCATCGGTGCAGTGATAATAATGCGTACTGCATGCATCAGCATTGGATGGGGTATAAATTGGCCTTTTCGTTTTCTGTACACATCCACAATCTAATCGAATAATTGTTGTTATCACCCCACACTGTTCTAATTCCTGGAATGATTAATGCATTGATGTATATTCTTTTGCTTTCATTATTTTAAAGAATATAATATTAGATGAGGAGCCAAGCATCAACTTCTGGAAATAAGATGATTTTTGTTTGTTCTCATACAATTTTTCTGGAAATGTTTTTGAAAAAATGAGTTTAAAAAGTATGTGTGTGAGTGAATTATAGAAGTATATCGCTGAGGTCATGGACTCTGGCAACTACATAATTTATTATGCAGGAAAGTTTTATGTCTATTTCAAATTACGAATGGAAATTGCCAAAGCATTGCGATTTCAAAATATGAACTTTAAAGAATCTAATCATTGGTGTTTTCATGACCTAATGCTATAGGTCATCTTGTTCGAGTAATTGATACGGGACTAGCCATATGATCATGAAGAATACAAAATATACTTCAGTAGGAGCAGTTTTAGCACGTCTGTCACCTTCCATATGTCTACTCCTACGATTTTCATTATTAGTATTGTAAGTAGTCATAAAATATTTGCCGATAATTTTTTGTATTTCTTGAGAGTAAAAATTATCGGATGAAGCTCTCTGCTTCTGGAGTTCTTTCAGCTTTTCAAGTGGGCTTGTGATGTCGGTATCCTGTGGTGTGTGAAATTTCGTATCTTGACTGCAGATCATTGATGGCTTCTGATTTTTCTTTTCAATTCCATACTTGTTCATTGTAAAAGGTGGGACCTCATGTGAGTAGCGATATTCATCCAATTCTCTTTCGGTGTTTCCTTCTGTATCTGCATCGATATCCTTATAGAGATTTTTACTATCATATCATTCATAATCAAATCAGGGCAATCGAAGTGATTACTAGTAATCATTATTTGTGTTTATATTGGAGAGGAAATAAACGCATGACTTATATCAGACACGGAGCATGTGCTTCGTTTACATCTTTAATATTTATTTTTTAACATGGTCGGATCTTAGCACATGTAGAGAGGATTTCCTATAATCCCATTATTGCTTTCAAAAAATCTTAAAAAATGTGAACGCAATCTTACTCTTTTAATGTCATCCCCGTTTTTCAGAGTATTCAGAAATCCCATCGACGTTTTCTCAGTAGATAACTTGGTATTGATCCCGTGGTGGTTATTTCTGTGAATTTTGTGACACTTGGTGCATTTGGCATAATGTCGATGATGAAAATTCAAGTTCATCCTATTCTCCTTCAATAGATATGATGATATTCTTTGAGAACTTTTTTTTAGGCTCAATTGCCATCTTAAAGAAAATTTGGCTCAACTCGAATCCAGGCAAAATCAGCTATTATCAATGTACCATTCATGGCAATTTTTTATTCACATGTAATGAGAAGAAAACAAAAAATGTTTAGCAGGTTACTTCTGCAGCAAGTCTGAAGTACGGTACTTTGAATGTGTCTGCTTCATTTCAAACTATTGTGAAGATATATATATATAAAGACAGCATATTTCATAATTTGAACATTGCCACGAAGAATGTGAAACTACATATTCACAAGAAATGATAGTGCTTATTATTATATTTTCGTCAGATATATAGCCTGTTCTACAAGCTCGTTATATTTTTGTTTACATAAAAAAATTTCAGATAATTATCAAGAACTCTCAATAAGGAAAAATATTGGTTTATAATCTAACATTTTTCTTAGGAAATATAAAAACATCAGAGTCTTCTTTGTCACTTAGATTGCACTGCTTAGAAATGATAGTGTGATTAATCGAATTTGCATTGGTATTCTTAACATAATAAATGGCAAACTCGTTAGCGGATAATTCAAGTGGGAGTACAAAAATGTTCAGATTTTATTGATCCAGGACTTTATAATGATGAGTTAGTTTGATAGTGATTCATCATACCCAAAGGACTTTCACGAAACCTGAAATTGTACCTCTATGAATGCCAATTAAGTGGCGGCATCAGATTTTATACAAGTTCATTCGTGAGGGAGACTATCTCCGTATTCGTCACATTGAATCGATTCCCATGGTAACGCAATGGATTACACACCCCCATGATTATTCAACCACAATTTAAAGAGGCAGGAGATCCTTCATAAAAGTATTCTGTGACTTCTAACAGAGCCAAATTTCATTTTCCAATCTTATAGGATCAATAGGCATTCTTTCCACCAAAAATAGCTTAATATCCTTTTCGTTTTTTATACATTCACGATGCATGGAAAAGAAAATGTTATTAGAAAGATACGGACTTTATAATGTGTAAAGTGAACAAATTCCATTTTCATGGTAGCTGGTCGATGAATATTGAAAAGTGTTGTGGGATAGATTGATCGCGTATCCCTACATGTATTTGCACGCTTCGTATATATGCATGTTGGAAGAAAAAAAAATTACACACTCTGATAGAATCCCAAGTCCGAGACAAGAGATATATGTATTAAGAGAGTAGCTCGATATTGTCATCTACTGAACTTGTTCAATCGGAACGTTATTAGAACTTCTGAAGCCTCCTATCCACCCTCATAAAACATAGTTAATTAGTTTCGTGATGCACTTAAAATATGATGTAACACTTCTAGAGAACTTCTATATATAGAATGTATTAACTTCTGGTGATGATTGAGAAATTGAACAGATATATAAGGATTCAAACTTCAAATTATCACTGCATGAGATAATGAAAGAGAATGAAGAAGTTATATTGATATATTGGAATTTTGGGGAGTGGCGTCAAGACAACTTGTTGCATGATCTCGGAAAAAAGTGAAATTCATTTTGTTGCGGCAAAAGGATCCAACTGAAAAATGTGGGGTGATCTCAATTACGGTATTTTTATACGGCTCAACATTTTTTTCATCCCTATCACATTCCGATATTAGTCTCGCAGTTTGCGTCGGTACTCGAACACCATAGATATATACGCAATAACCCCAGGGAAATAGCTAGCACTTGATAAAAATAATGTTTCAATTTCACTTCTATTGATGCTTTTCTCATTATTCCGATTTTTTTATATCAGGTCTATTCCACTCCAGTTTTCAAATTCAATCGTCAGGAAAATTGGTAATGAAAAAATTCTATGGTGTTTTTTTTTTTTCAATCAGTTTCGTCAATATCGGTGCAGTGTTGTGGTTCAAAAGAATTTTTATCAGAAGCGTTTTATGGATTTGTACGTCCCCCTACTCAATCAGTCGTTACACCTCATCGCGAGTAGATGCAACTGTCATAGTCGCAGACATCCGCAATTAAAATATATTGGTAACGAAATTGTATTGCCAAAAATCAACGTATTTACTCCTTGTAGATTATATAAGCTCACATTGAAGAGCGCCATTCAGAATAGTCTCATCATACGGTGAAAAAACATATATCCCACGGTACACTACAGAACTTTGGGGGTCAGACGCATCGTCATTTGTTACGATCAACCTTCCGCCTTAACCAAACTGATGTTTTCTTCTAGTCCCGAATATCTAATTTCTGGCACATAGATCCTGGAATGAAAATGCGAATGTAAGAAATCTCGCGGAAAAAGACCAGTTGCATTGCAACCAGTTGCTGAAGGTGTTAGAGATGGAAGTGTAATATATATATGGTATAAATCACATATATCATTCTCCGCATTTTGTGTTGTTCAGAACTCACACTACAACCCCATCTCCTCTGGCATCACAATAGTGTGTATATATGTATGAACGAGCATACCATGACACCCCCGCTGCCCCTTCTGGCATCTCGTCTGGGGCATCCGCCCCCGCTCTGTACTCCCCGCTCGTTCACCTCATCCTTTGGACGGTTTGGCCACGCCTCTCTCGTCTATATAAGGGTCGTCATCTCGACGGTGACTCACTTGCACCCCGTGCGATCACACAGTAGCAACTTATCCTTTCTCACCCCTGCATACTCAACAGGAGTAACACAGTAATAGGAACAAGATCGAAAGACGAGAATTTTGGGGTTCAAAGTGTAAAAGTTAATTAATTCCTTCGGTTAAAATTGTATCGACGGTTTGGGAGAGAATATTAATTGGAATATAAAGAAATTTATTCTCATATCTTGCATTCAAATCTTCTGACACGGTTGATCTAGCTCGAGAGGATAAACTGAAAGTCTTTCAGGAAGTATCGAGAATGGCGTTAAAATTTGGGATTCTTGCGATTCTTTTCATACTATGTGCCCTGGCGGAAAGAAGCACAGCTGGGCCATACTTCGAAGACGGTGGATCAACCAATTTGAACGGTAAACAAATTGAACATTTATATAATATAGTATCATTTGCCTCGAATGTCATGATTTATTATATGTTGATTATGATACCGATAGTTATAATTGATATAAGTCCATATGTTCGATTCAGTACTGGTAATGAGTCAGCGTGAGATAAATAGACTACGTGGATTGATAACGTCTTGTGTCATGAGAATCCGAACGCATTCTAAGAAGAGTCTCATTCACTTTAATTTCCTTTTCTTCTGTTTTTCATTAAAATCAATTTAACTACCGATTATTGCCAGGAATATGTGCATTTTACATTGAAAAATTTTGCACATGATCATAATTTGCCAGGATTAAACGAATATCAAATTGTCATTAAGTAGTTTATTTTTCTTGTTACGTTATCAGAAAATGGTAAACGAAAGATCAAACGGATGGCTGTTGTATCCTGGAAATTTTCGTAGTGGTTATGTGCAATCAAATACAATTTGGTGTGATTGACTTTCAATCATACGTAATCGATTTACCAACAAATTAGTATGAAATTGCGAACGCATGCGTTACCTTCTACCTTTAAATACAATGACAAATCACATTTCGTGTAGTACATATATATACATGTGTATGTAATGTCTCAAATTAATCCTTGCAAGTTGGAATTTACTTTACACACGTTGTACTGAGCGATCGAGGATATGAGGTTCATGCTGGGTAATGTATTAACTAAATCGTACGCGACATAACGAATAAAACATACGGTTCCTATTGCATTACAGTTTCATGCATGTTATCCAGAAATATTTGTGGTACACCACCTGATTAATTGATCAATAATTACATGAAAACTAAAATTGATTGCACGATTTTTACACTTATCCATTGAAATCATAGTTTTTTCCGGTTGCACAATTTTTTTCTTGGATTATCAACATTATTCAACAATAATATTGTTTTTATCATCCTCTATCTGTCTGCGCTAGATGGGAATTTGGTTGAAGTGACTATGACTGTATTATGTTTTATTGTGAGATTAATCAGATGGACGGCCCATCATTATTCATATCAATACATTATTTTCATATGATTTTTCATTACAAGTTGTCATTTCATCAAAGTTATATGGATTTGGAAATTGCGTTTCTTGTTATTCTATGAAACTTTGGTCAGTAATATTAATGGATTGATCAATCTATTACTGAACGACCGTCTCGTTGATGAGCGCAGAAATCGAACATGAAAAGTCTCGTCGGATTGACATTTCCAATTATAGAACTCGTGCGACGTAGATTACGTCACTTTTATATATGCAATCAGATACGTTCGTTTCACTATAGATATAATGGATGTGATGGCACGCGTTGTTTGGAATTTGAAGCCTATATAATAGTTATATCATGAATGTTATCATTTGGTTCTATATATTTGTATAGAACAAAAACCCATTTATGTGAATTTAATCCAATTATTTTTAATTGGTACATGTTTTTTTTCTACGATGTTATCAAAAATGATACTTGTCCGCTCTTGTGTAAGGGATAAATTGGTCATGATGTGCCATTATTATTCTGTCACAGCTGGTTTCATATTTTTATTATTGAATTGTGTGATGAGATGAAGTCAAAAGAGTTTTATTTTATTGAGAGAGGATAGACATGAGATTGGGCGTTCGTCACAAACAATACCAAAATGGGTTCGTACATCTCCAGAATTTGTTCAGAAATTAAGGATACATCAGATATTTCTATCACAACATTTTTACTCGTTTCACTTTTCTCTCTCCGCTAAATTTGGCCACACTATCTTCATCATTTTGCGTGCTATTAATTGACCAAATTTATAATGAACGGTGGTTGGAAGGGTGAATATACATTTATTTGTGTACGCTTACGTTCCGTCCTATATTAACATGATAACAAGTTTGCGGCAGAGAGAAAAAAAGGGGAAAAAGAGCAGATCAGGTTGTTTGTCACCATCAAATTTTCGAAGAACCTTTTTAAAAGCACTATGGAAATATGTCTCATCGTTGAAAAAGGGGACGATCAAAACTGATGGTCATCATCTCATCATTATATGTCAACTGATATATAAAACTCCAGCTTGTTATTCTTTAGCATCAATATCGGATAATGCCTGTCGAGAGGGATGTCTCTATATTGACTTTCACCCTCCAACGCACCTTCCGTCAACAATTTCCTCTGATCATTGGGGAAAAATTGTCATTAAGAGTTTCCCCATTCATTCACGATCTGGCTATTTCATTACGGGACCTATACGTCATGTACCCCATAAATTCATGTATTAATAATGTAAGAGCTATTACGTATTTCCCCCCCATTGTTCATTATTCGAGGTCTTATGCCTAAAGTCGGAAGATATTGAAGTATGATAGAGTAGCTTGGTAGATCAACTATAATCTTGAATTTTGAATTTCTCTTCCGTACCAAGTTTGATGTAGGTATACTTTCGTTGAGAAATGCATGGGTGATTACAATTGACGAATCAATCATATCCTCGTATTCTTTCTTCGGTATGTATATATATATATATATATATATATATATATATACATATGGAAATTTAATACATTACCAAGAGACGACCACGATCTTTCTCTCACATGACGCTCGATCTCCCTTCATGTGTCACGCTCAGAAAACTAAATTTTTTATTTGGCCACGTACCTATAGAAGAGCATTCTGTCCCTTTACATTCAATGCAGAGGAAATCATATATCAACGGGAATATCAAGAAAAAATATATTGCAACGGCTGTCCATAGTATTACACTCAATTTTTTTATGTCAACATTAATATGTATTGCAATTTTTTAGAAGCCAGCGATGCGGAAGTTTTGTTTCTCTATACATTCGTGTATGAATAAACGGAAAAACACGATTGCCCACTACATGCTGTACTCACTCCTGCGCGTATAATATATATAAACTATGGAATATTTACGCCGACACTTACGAACTAGTGTAGGATTTAGACCAGTCCTCGCATTCATCAACGTGGCTTGACGTTATATCCACACAAGTAAATCCATATCATACCACTGTACACTATGTATCAAATCGGAGAAATATTATAGAATAATAGTCGTATACATGCGTACCGAAATGCAGAGGGAAGAACCATCACTAGTACATTGAATGGAAAGTAGTCCGAAAATCCGGAATCACGGGAAAACATTTTTGCCCTCTGTCTTTCGTATATTCAATGGAAAATAGTTCGCCAACCACTAGTGAGATTGCTGAAAGGTCTTTCATTACGGGGTTGACACAAAAGTTCGTGGCACAAAGTAGAAATGAATTCCGATAACGAAAGAATAGTAGAGAAAGAGAGTATTTCGTGAAGTAAGAATAGAGGCTTCAATTCCCAAAAAATTATTTCATCTCCTTTCATTTATCTCATTTTCGTGCTGACGTTATTCACCCTAATCGCATAGATATCCAATTGTAATTACAATTTAAGATCATAGTGAGATTATTCTATTACGGAATGCGTACGTGACACTCATAATAATGTTTATATCAACCCATGTCTCGGTAACCTCGATTGTAGTATTCTGAAGATAGGTTTGGGTTGTGGATTTAGCAAGGATTATCTACTATTTCGTGAGGGTGTGAGATAACGACAAGAAGAAATAGAAAGATAACTATGTATAGACCTCATAATCCCGTGTCGGGAGGAATGTTCCGTCTCATTATAACAATTCGCAATACGAATGAGAACGATATTTAAGAAATTTTTTTTACAATATAATTTATAATTGTTCTTCCGTGATTGTTAGATGATAATTATAATATTCAATCGTCGTGTCTTTACAGAAATAGAAGGGATGCCAGTCGATACTTCGGATTATTCTGATAACACATTAGAAGATCTGTTGAGGGCTGCTCAGCAAAAGTGAGTAATTATTCATTTATAATGAATATTATTTGCATCCATTACTTCATGATACTTTGATACCTGAAAACATGAGAGAAGAAACCTATGAATATTTGCAACATCATTGAATATACTTCTTATTGTGGGCTGTGTGCTATTGTATCGTTGGATATACTTTTTGGATTGTGTGAGTCGACACTCCAGTAGAAGTAATGGTCATTACGACCGGCCTTCAATGAGGAGTATGTTGGTTGATATAAATAGCACTACCGAATTATTAGCAATTTAATTATTCCGGAATGTCTTCTATAAGTATTTGTCATGATGACAATGTGTTTTATATTGATTTCCCTAATCTCGTGTAGACGTTCTCCGTACGTATATGTGTTTAGGCGTGGCTGTATTCGACGTGATGGAAACTGTGATCATCGGCCAAATGATTGCTGCTACAGTTCGTCATGTCGATGCAATTTATGGGGGTCCAATTGTCGCTGTCAACGTATGGGCCTCTTCCAAAAATGGGGCTAAATATTCAATGGCACATCCCGGCGTACATTTACGAGATCCTCAGGCTCATTCACTTCTACATATTTTCGTCTCACCAAAAAATACTGAAATTCTGATAATATCATTCCTTCGCGATTTCCATCTCTTAAGTTAAATCCATTTGATGTCATCGTCATTACCACGGTCTCGCTTCTGCGCGTCACGTTTATCTTTTTGTACACATCCCACACATCCAATCTTGATGTCCTGTTAATTGATCACTGATACCATACTGCTAACAAAAAAAATGTGAACCAGCAGATGAAGATTCTACTCATGGGCTCCATGTATCACATATATGTTTTTATTTTTCTTAAGTATCATCTGAATCAATTTGTTCGTATTATATTGCTCCTTTCCTCATTCATTTATTGTGGAATTGCGAAAGCTCAATGACATATATACTATCTCGTTATATATTAAAATTCTTGTATGTATATTCAATCTCCTCAAATATATATTCAATAATTAAATCCACAACGAAAATCACTGTATGCATATTACATATTCTCCTCTGACTAAAAATTCTGTTAATTATCGAGATACAATATATATTATCCAATACACTGTTATGATATAGAGTGCTTCGACATTGAACTTAAAAAGAACAGAAGAAAAATATATGCGCTATGGTGAAGAGAGAGGTATTTCTTGATCTTTGTATTCAATCATTTGTGGTCTATGTTTTTTGCCAAGCTTCATCGTTCGTTGCTTGTGACTCAGTATCCACATCCCCTCTGTACTCCATCCCGACGTTTTTTCTTTCATAACAGAAAAAAAATGAAAAAAAAAAAAAGAATAAAATCTCATAATTAATACATTGAATCAATGATCTGATCTCCTTTTATTGTACTTTTCATCGTGTATTTTCATGGCGTACCTGTTGAATTTAGAAAATGCATTGAGAGTTGCTCTTTGATTGAAGATATTTCCAGCCACTTCTTCAATCAAATCGTTCTTTCTCAATACATATATTCAATTGTCAACAGAGAGATAGACGATGAAAAAAAATAGGATTTATGTTGAGTAAAACCCCAAAGAGGAGATGAAATGTGGATCACCAAATCACGAGCGAATGGAACAGAAGAAAATAAAGTTACCTCGAGATTTGTCTATAAATTTGAGCGATAAGCTCGATATAGAATGCTTCAATCCTATGGCCTAAAAAGGAGATATGAAGCGTTCATTATTTTTCAAGCAAAGATATTTGGCTAAGAGTTGATAAGTAAAGAGAATATGGTGAAGGTCTATATGTAGATGTGTATGGTTAAAGTAACGAAATGTACGAAAAATGAATATAAAGTATTGTTGAAAGAGATGGATTGTCGAAATATATATTGTATCAGTGAAGACGAACGCTTAAACATTTAAATGATTGATACAAAAATAATACAAAAATGAATAATAAGTGAAAATCTCTACTACACATATACCTCTTCGATATCTATTGTAACACGTATGTATAGATGTATCATTTATTAGTGATATACGTGAACAAATGATTCTATATTGTATTAATATAAATGTTATTATACATTGTATCCGAAAGGTGGATGTACACGTGTGTTACAGTGTCTCATGGAAAAAATATATATATACAGAAATTATTTGAACTGATTATAACAACGCACTCATAACGCGATGTAATTATTTTTTCTCGATCCTGCATTCACCCATTTGAAATGATATCAAATTCATACGAGTATCGTTCACAGCTCAATAATTGTAAATTTGGCTTCAGCGGACAAATGTCGATCCAATGAATATTATAACAATGTTATTTGAAAGGTATTACGTTCATTACACACTGATAATCTACATTGGCACTGCATATAATCAGTTATAGCTTCTGGATCTAATGAATATATCCGATTCTACTTCCGATGATTGGGAGAAAGGGAAGGTGGTATCTCAATGTGCAACTATTTAAACAATGTCAATTATCATTCATCTAATTATTCTGCTAATTCACTTAATGAATTCTCATTACGATAAAAAGAAACTCCATATGCTAATGACGGAAGAGAAGTTTTACCTTTAGCTTAGAATGGGTTCGTACAAATGAAAGAAGGAAGTTGCAGGGTCGACGTGTGCTCATTCGTGCAAAGAGTTGTCCTGGGACTAACGCTGCAACGAGTACATAGCTCAAGCCAATCTCGATCTCGTCTCTCTTTCACTCTCTCCCACTCTCTCTGTCTATTTCTCTTGTCTTTTCTAGCGCGCCTCATCTCTCTTTCTATCTTTTCATGGTTGTACTCCTCAACATTGCCCGGGGTTAACCACGTTAACCCCATGGCGTCGACCTACGTTAACTTCCATGCGGTTTCTATGTGCGTGTCGTAAGTAATCTGATGTCTCGTATAGACTCAATAGATCATGAATAATTGAGTGAATTTCCCGATAAATCTTTGACTCTAATTGATCTGAATATTCATATTTGACAGTGCAGCTTATCGTCTATCGCGATATCCAGAATAGAGGTATTTCCAAATGCTATTGAGTAGATCGTCACATTGCTAGATATTACTGCTCATGCAATTGAATGTGGTTCAATTAGTTCATGGGATTTAGGCCATGCCAACGAGAGATAAATACAATGAAAATTTAATTGTTCGTGATAATCTGTGGTACATACGTAGGAGCGAATGAATTTCTGCAGTTTATAAAGATATTATTGGGGTTATAGCGATGTTTGTCGAGTATGAGAAACTCATAAGTGAAAATATTTTATATTATTGGGATTGTACTGTGATGTGTGGAAACATCTTGCGCACATCATAGAAATGTTTCTCTGTTCTCACCCATGACTCATATACATAATATTTCATTGGAAATATTGTTCCGGCTGCATACTCATATTGATTCTAGCTTATAATATTTTGTACTTGGACCTTGATTCGTGCTGTAGTTTATGACAACTCAAGAAAGAAATAAATTGACAGATATTGTTTGGGTAAGTATGGGACTCAAAAATTATTCATATTTCATACGGAATTTGTGGATGTGTGTGTGACAGTGTGGGTACATGCTCTATATAAGGTGGAAGAGACAGGAAAGAGGGATGACTTGTTAGTCTTGGGGTCACGGTATGTTCGACGTCTCTTGCTTTGTGCATTCATGAGAACGATGCGAACTGAGTGGTTTTGAATCTAGTTTAGTCTGAGTTCAAACTCGGGATAATCATGGAAGCAAAATATTCCTGTATATAAATATTGAAGTATGATATACTTCAAGTATGATATAAACTGGAGGCGAACAAAGATTTTTCTCTGTTCATTTTCTGGTACTTACATTAGCTATTAGTTATGTTTCCTAAGAGCCACAATGGATTTTACAGCACACAGCAGTTTCGTACCTCCACCAAAGAAATTGGACTTGAATATCATCGATTTATTTACTGATTAATCATTCTTCCTTCTTTTTCTATTTTTCTTGTTATATCTGTATGCCATTAATCCCTTTTTCGAGTGCAATCGCTTCTAGATACGCAACATGTGGGTGGAACCATGATGAAATCTGGCACGACGTTGTGGGCGTCATCACTCAACCTTGCATAGTTGTCTTTAATGGAAAAAAAAGTATAAATAATATTAGTAAGAGTTACTTTCCAGAGGAAACATGCACATACATTATACAGATGAATGAATCAAACCCAACTATTCTTACTCTTCTTCACACTGAATATGCAACTCAAAGCAACCAGTATATATTGGATTGAAAAATTGTTAATTAGTTAGAACCGAATGGAGATTGTGGTGATATTCGGTATCATGTTACAGTTTCCCAAATGGGCTCACTTATCTTTGGCACGTACCATTATAATGGGAAATGACGCAAATATGGGTATGGATTCGAAGAGAACTACCTCTGAATATTGATCTTGTTATTTGATTACTCCTTCAAAATTTTGCGGCATATGAACTTGAACCTACACGAAAAAAATGGAAGAATGAATAAACATGTAAATAAACGCATCCATCGAGGAATTCCTGAGTGGATCGTAAACATAATTGGAATGCAATCTAGTCACAGCAGATGTCAACAATTAGATGTTATACTTGCATGTGCATAATTTGTCTTGAGTTTAATCTCTGATTTCCATGGCCTCGGTTATGTATATAAAAATTAAATTCTTTCATCTAACAATGAATTGTATGGCATCTTTGTTCCAAATGAATAAATGATAATAATGATAAATAAAAAACGCATCGTAATGCAATATAACTATATAACTTCGTTCCTTCTTTGGAGATACAGCATCGCAATTGTAACCGCCTCATTCTATTCCTACTCTTTTATTTCATATTCCTTAGCGTCATCGATGCTTTCGTCGCGTCGTTGCTTTGGCGTCGGTGTATCGAAAAATATAGTGGCACAAATGCACAAGCATGCATCATTATACATATGGTTGTGGTTATGTATTTATGTGTTCCGACGAGCGAAAGACGCTGAGGTATTTGTTGCGTAAGAACGGTTATGCGAGACAGGAGAGGATGCGTGTAACCTTGAAATATACCTCGTAAAATCGACCCGCATCCTTCACTTATATAGATACTTATTTATACATACTCTTTACGCCCAACATCTGTATATTTGCTTACTTTTATTAACACATGACATGATGTCTGCATGAGCATGTTTATCCGCTCCAAGTGATTGAAGCATTTGCACTCATTCAATTCTGTTTCTTTCATCTACAAATATCTATTTGTTTGGTTGAACATCATATCACATCACACATTCACAGATGCATGTGTATTTTGTTGTTTACTTTTTTCCTCTTCCCTTTTCCCCCACCAGTTCCATTCCATATCGATGTATAGATCGTGACGCCATTAAAGATGGCGTTGCGATGCACGACAAGTTGAGTTTGACAGGCGGGGTACTGGACGCGTGGGCTGGAGAAATTCTCATTGTTCATTCGTCCCATGTGTACAAGTAGATATATGTATTGATGTTTGTTGTATTAAAATATATTTTTTCCCAATTAGTATGACAAACGATCTAACTCACAATGACGTTGTATTCAATCGATGTCGGCTCAAGTTTGGAAAGGGTGAGGTTATGTATAGAGCCAGAGTACCAAAACAAAAAGAAACAAAAAAAAAGGATGAGAGTGAAGGTAAGTCAAATGATGTTTTCGTCTATCGCGCATTTGTGTGTACGCAGAGTTAAATATCGAACATTTGGATGTCAAGCAATATTTTATACATCAATATTGTTCTTATTTCCATCATCATCATTCGAATAGGTGAATAGTTTTGAAGATATCAATTTTATATCATGATGATTATCATGTTTTACAATCCGCACTCTGTAGTAAAATGTTGACATTTTGTTTGAAGGATATTTTTATACAAACTAGCATCGTATTGTTATGACTTCATTGTCGGAGTTTCAATGAGGTCTGATAATGGTTGTCCGATTACAAGCAATTCTGATTTTCAGATGCAAATTGAGGGTTTGTTATGGATGAAAACTCAGTTTCGAATGAGTCGCTAGTTTGGACGGCAAAGAATGATGCAACGAATGGAAAGAAACAAATGATTGTATACATTATGTATTATAATATTAAAATCGATTGAGGAGATATAGGATACGACATGAGGCATGCTTGACTACTCTCTGTCATGCGAGCGAATACTATGTTCAAAAAGTCGTGTTGGATGGCCAGAGGTGTGTGCCAGTAAGAAAGTCGCACACAAGCGGTGGATTCAAGTTGGATCGTTGGATACGTTCCGCCACCACCACATCACCACCAATCACCACCACCACCACCGACGCAACGTAGAAGCTCTCTTCACTCTTCGCTGTCTTCAGCAGTTTTCAGTGCGGCGCAACGCGCAGACTCGGAAACACGCGTTGATATAGTACTGTGTACAGCAGCAACTCATGTGTACGCGCAGGTACAAACATTTCGTACTTGCTACCATAAGTGTGAATTTACATCGCAAAAGAAAAGAAAAGAGAATAATAGAGAAGTGTTCATTCCTCTAATTCACATATCAATGTATTCACTATTATTGGCATGGTATATTCATGTTTTATGTGCCAATAAATTGCATTTCTCTCGCATCCAATGTAAAAACAATAAATTCGATTTGTTTCGATGATGATCCGGTAGTCACAATCAAAATTGAAATTGGCCATACACGTGGAAATTATTCTTAGTGACGGCGATTTTATAATTTCTACTAGTTTTGAGTGTTATAATCATACGCGTCTGTCATGTTTGTATGTATGTCAACACGAGTATATATCCATTAGACTTCACGTACCAACCTCTATCCGGGTGTGTCTTGTGTTAAGTTGATCAATAAATTATCAGACAAATTCATCTGTATACTATTATTTGATTAGATGAATAATTTGGCTGACAATCCGCATTGTTATTGTCTTTTTGTTTGTCTTATAAATTTGTAAAATTATCGAGTGTAACAATTACTTTGTCAGTGGAAACCAAAGAATGAATCTGTGATTGTTATAATTGTGAATACATCGAATGAATGCAGGAAAGTGAACTATCAAGTTGTTTATTGTCATGAAAGAGAAGAAAGAATGGTAATCGATAACATACCGGGTACATATACTGTACATATTTGAACGATATATCTGCACTACAGTTTATATGTATATTAGAGAAGCGACGGCGGCAGCTGAAGGTGGTGGAGGCGGCGGTGGCGGCGTCCACAGCGGCGGTGAAAGAAGAAGAAGAAGAAGAAGGTAGAAAATGGTTGAGAATACTGTGAGAGAGAGGAAAAGAGGGAACATCAATATATACCGTGTGTGTACGCTCTCACTGTATGAAGATTAACCTCACCTGAACGACCTACATAGATGCAATACATGTTGTCTGTGGAATCACAACGCCGGTGATAAAGGGACGCACAGAATATAATAATAATAAAAAGTCAATGAGGAAGCGAAGGAACTGAGAAGCAACACGCGTGAACGACGTGAAAGAGAAGCGATGAGTAAAGTCACAATGGGATTTAATGGATAATGTTATCATATGAAAAAAAATAAATCCAAGCGAAATATGGGATAGAATTTTTCTCAACAAAAATACACGTGATATGAAATACAATGAAGTTGCAGAGGATTTCTACGTGTTGCTGTTGTTGGATAGTCAATGTGGGGGACCTGCACTTTGAAAGAAATAATGAATAACCATTATTTATGTAGCCAATTGTTTTCATTGTTCAACGATATTTCTATGGAAAAAAAAATTTTTTTTGCCAAAAAAAATTCACTTATACAATGAACATAATCCAGCTTCCTATTGATGAATTGATAATTCAATGAAAATCAAGAACATCAATTGGAAGTGATGGTTTGTTAGTTACACAGGGATAACTAATATTTATACACATCGAGTGAGAGAGAGAGAGAGAGAGAGAGAGGGCAGGGACGAAAGGAAGAAATAACTCCCGGAAGATTCGTGTGAGCAGAAGAAGACGGGAGGAGAGAGTTTAAACCAGGTGAAGAGGCAAGAGGAAGCGGGAGAAATTATTTTTAGCACTTCTTCACGACTTGCAAAAACCGGTTTGAACGACGTCCCGAACGGAGAGAGGGAGAGAGAGAGAGAGAGAGAAAGAGAGATAAGCCATTTGATGATATTCGAAAGGGCTCAAAAAGGGGTGATAGCCGAAAAAAAATATAATAAATGTGGATAAGAATGTTGGAATATCGGTTGTGGCGAATAGACTTTTGGATAGATGACGCAAAATTATTATTGGGACAATAAAGTGGATTTGTATATGGTACATAAGTATACACATATATACATGTGTCATGAGTGGAAAAGATTGGGGATATGAATGAGAAAAATATTTATACGTAATGGATATTAATTCGAATCTACTTGTAAATGGACAGCTAATCATCGTGCGTGAATGTGATAATATTAGAATTTTTATGGCTTAAAGGCGTACACCCGTATGCAGACACAACTACGCACATTCATATGTTGGATCGAACACACAGAATTACAGTAACTAGAATAATAATACGATTTTATGGTCGTTCAACCTGCGGCGGTGCATGATAATGCACGATGAGAGCCACGGATAATGGAACAAAAAAAAAACTTATTTCGTTATGAATAGTCATTGAGTCAAATGGCATTCAATTGAAGAGTGTTCATGAGTGTTATTGACAACGATGAAGTGAAGAGAAAGTTTTTATCATATACAAATCGATATATCCACTTGACGATTCTCATTTGGTCAGTATTTATATTGAATCAAAAGTAATTCATATCTGGGCTGCTTGTCGCCCTCGCCTTTGAACTTTGAGCGTACGGTTGTGACTTTAGTGCGCGAAAATAAATAAGGGACAATAATTTGGAAGAACGGTATGAAGAATGGCGGATACGAGCAACCGTCAAGGTGTGCGCGGGATCGCTACAACTGTGAGCGATCCACGACGAGGCGAACAACGTGCACTGGCGGCTCGCGGTGCTATGGGCGCTCTCATACTTGGTATCTTAGCTGTTGTACTCCAATCTGCCACGACTGCAACACCCATGTGGGGATACTTCACCAATCCTGACGGTAAGTTGTTGTTTTATAAAATACTTAAAATTAACTCTTCTTTATCGTGCAACAGTATTTTTATCATTGAATATACGGCTCATGGATTCTTTTGAAAAAATTTTTGTCAACATGAAAGGATATTTCATGCAGCACACTATAGTATGGATGCATATATAAAAATGTTGGAGATACGGTAGTGCTACGTATGAAAAATGCATGTGGTATAAAATTTTTTTTCTATTCTTTACAATAACTCCACAACGAAATCATATTAAAATAAAAAAATACAATACAAACGATGAAAAACGAGTTGGCGTACATGGAAAAACTTCTGTCGCGAATATTTCGTATGTGCGTGTGGTTCAGAAAAAAATACAAAGGAATGTTGGGGTAAAAAAAAATGTATATACACGTGTGCGCGTTACAAAAATTCTATTTCTGTTGTGTCTCTTCATTACTATATTTGATTGGCACAAAGAGAAATTCGCCACAATTACGCAGTTCTTTGAAAAAAATTTATGTCAATTTATCATTCTTTCCCTCAAAAAGTAGACATTGAGCTGGTGATTGTTATCAACAAAAGTCCCATGACAAAAGCGTATTAAAAAACGTTTCGTTGGGAGCACTTTCTTGACGGATGACCCACTTTTGACATTAGTACATGACCTTATTATTTATTTTTTTTTCCACTTCGCGTCAATTCTTTTGTGTTTCTTACGATGTGTCGTTCATTTCTGTTTTCTCCCCTTTTTTGTCCTAGGGCACAGTATGAAAAGTCCTGTTGACTTTACTACTGTGGTATCGCTTTATTTCCTTTCGGCAATGCCATATTATAGTGATGATTTATCATTCCTTGCGGAGTGTTTCTTGAGTATTCATGTGTATGTTATGTTCTCCCCCATCTTTTATTTCGCTTCGAGAATTCTTCACAATATAGATAATCTAAGGATAGATTTATTACATGTTTCTATTCATACTTTTCGAATATTTGCGTATGTCTCGCTACGAGATTTTTCACACATCTTCTAGTATTTGGCGTAAATCTTAATAGAAACAATAGAATTAATATTAATAATGGTTTGCCTAATTTTTCCACAATCAAATTCTTTTTATTGCTGTTGATTCTAACTCAAACAATTTTGTGCAATGGGATATTTTTATTGTTGTCAGTGAGTTGTTGAGTTCGATGACATGGTAGACAAAAATTACCGTTTATTTGAAGGCTTGTTGAAAAAGTCGAAAAATATGCCAGTATTCAACTTGCAATTTTTCTTCTCTTATACAGATATACTCAGTAATATTTGATAATTTCGGTTCTATCTTATTAATGATGCTAATTTCAATATGTTACTGAAAGATTATTTAATTACCAGCTGATGCGCACCTTTAATGGATATCGGATTATATATTTACGAGAACGCGCCAACTGACGCAGGTGTTTTCTTAGGTAACAAGTCGTGTAAGGGTCTTTCTTCTACTCTCCTTTTATCAGTATATATATATATATATATATATATAAGTTGACACAACGATCAGGTGCTACGCGATATTCAGTTACGTATTTACAATTAACGGGGTTGCTGCCGACAGAATAATAGAATACTCACATTGCAAAGACCAGAATGGCGAGGCAGCAAAACAATAACTTGAAACGTAATGGAAAAGAAAATTAAAATATAATTTCCATGAAGACGTGCTTCTTATTATGCATAGATAATAATTAAGTGTCAACTGCAAACTCATGTGAAAGATTCTTAATATACGAATTGGTTCGTTAATATTTTTTGTTTCAATTTCAAACTATATATCAGGAAATTCTTCTCTAAAATATTTCAATTTGAATAATTAGAATCAATGGATTCCTCGAGTTTGCTCAAAAATTGTAGTTAGAAAAGCATTTTTATTCAACGCATAGTTTCGATATAGATGAAGATAATTAATAGATCGATATTAGTACATTGGATGTGAAAGAAACTAAATAGTTCTGCTTGGTTGAGAACACACCAGAAGTTTCGATTTACATTGACTATCCCACGAGTGTCCAACGATTCAAAGTCATACGTATATATTATCATATGTGTTGATTCACATTTATATGCTTACCAAGCGAAATATAAAAAAGACAGCGACGAAAAGATACTGTGAGTAAGAGGGAGTGAGAAAGAGATAGTGTGATGGCGAGTAGGTACCGCTATATGTATACATCATCGGGCCACAAGTCGACGACGTTGTTGTTCAGTCCACAAGAGTTGAATGGCCTTTTGGAAATACACATATATTCTCATTTTATATGTATATACCTGTTGTAACTGAGCTCTCACAAGTATTTTATAAAACAGACAGAATAGTGCAGGTCTCAAACTTTATATATTCTTACACCCTCAGTCGTTGATCTCATAACCACAATAGTCCTATATAGCAGCTGGCGCTCTATTACATACAAAGTGTCCACATTTGTGAGGTGCAAATAAACGGATCTTGGTGTGAAGACCAAAGGAGAGAAAAGTCGCGAACACATCTCTATCACTGTCACAATATTAGTTCAGTAGGAATAGCGAGGGACCACCATATTTTGCAAATATCTCGGAGTATACATTTTATTCACGTTTGTCTACTAAAATATCTGTATGATATAAAAATTCAAGCAATGCATTTTCAATGTTATTTCATCATGAAATGAAAGTTTCATTTGATGGAAAAATATAATTTCATCATAGAAATCTCGTGGCATAAATTTCTCCTTGATAAGATGGAAATCTACTGGATATAGAAATGTACAAAAGATAATAGCTTTTATTTGGTATTTACGGGATGTTCTGGGAATATTGACCGGCATGTTGTACTACAAAATAAACGTTGGGACATTGGAAATTCTCACCCCATGATGTCATACTGTGCTCGAATCTTAATCATTATCGTTCGTATTTTGACATTCGCAATAATTTATTATAATTTCAATGAAATTTGAATTAAACACTATTTGGGCTAATATTTGTATTGATGTATTCAACTTGATCGTCCATAACGGAATTCGCGAGTAGCACGGACATACTATTGTATGAATCAACGCGTGTGTCGTACGTGAGATGACATTCAATGTTTTGCATGCATTTTTATTTCCACTGTGTGGAATGTTTCAGTCGTACCATTTTATTATTATTATTATCATTTATTGTTATTTATCTTTATTCCGATGAGAATACACAGTGAGAGGGAAAAGTGTGTTGCGTGTTTTTGTAGGAGAAAAAGAGATAAAACTCTTTTGTTTTTTAATGTATGTAATGATATGAACAAAAAAAACTAATTGATGGAATAGAATAATGTATCATTTATTTTATTGTGTCTAGCGCTGAGAAAATGGAGAGGTATTCTGTTGCTAAATATAAGAATTAGACGACTATATAATTTAACAGAGTTTTATTATCGACAATTTGTAACTTCCCCTTTTCATTCATTGACTGAGTGTAAAACTGGTAGAGATTTTTCTCCAGACAAATTTTCTTCGTGATTACTTGGCGAGACTCTTTATAAGATCTTCTGTGAAATTCCCATAGACACTTCTCCGGCATGAACGAGCGAATAAGGTGCTTAGCAAAGCGCGTCGGGGTCAATAATAGGTAGCAAGCAGTGTGTGTGTGTGTGTGTATGTATATATTGCAACGACGGTAGCGGTCCTGGATAATTATTGCGGCGGCTGATACATATAAGCTTTAACAAGATTCTCTAACCAAGAATATACATGTTATGATGCATCATATCCGATTTTTGCATCTATACTATGACGTTGTTCGGCTTTTCATCACCAGGGCAATAGTTATGTATACAAATATGAATTATTTAATGAAATGAGAAATTACATTCTCGATTCTTGAATGGGAATCAATTAGAAGTTCTTGCAAACTATGAAGTAGCAACGAATCCATATATTTTGTATGTAATAAATTCATAGGGGGCGGCAATTACGACACGCTATCGGGTTTTATTTATTTAATTTTTTCTTTTTGTCTTTGAACGCCTCCGCGTGTTTCATCAGTAATTAGAGTGGCTTCGCTATACTCTCATATAGTGCTGGATATAACGGTGGCCGTTACGTCTTGACTTTTTATCTCGTTCTAAATTGTCCCAGTTAATCTTCGTTCGTTATTCTATCTAGAGATTCTCTTGGGGCAAACGACACACCTTTCACATTCACTTCCTTCGCAGATTATGCTTATTCATTATTTCTATTATGATTTCACTCAATCTTGTTGATTTAGCAATCAATTATAATTCATATCATTTTCATTATTTGCGATTATAAATCAAATTATGTATGTACATTATTACGTATTCATTTCATCTGATGCTTTTTATGCAGTTGAATATATCGTATAAAATATATTTATGTGATTATATCTCCTCTCGTCGATAATAATAACATTAACCTCGGGAAGTAAATCTAGCGTGAGTGGTATAGTGCAATACAGTTCCCTGTTTGCCAGCGTCTCTCACGACTGCGTGAGAAAATTCAGAAGTTGGAGAGAAATAACCCTTCGAAGCAGAAACAAAACCGGTGGGTGCGATAACGACAATGTATTTCTCGTTTGGTTTATCATCAAATTGTATAGCCATTATATGAATTTCCGTTGTTGGTAGAAAAAGATCATAATTTTCATATTGGGACATTTCGAAAGAGAGCGCTTTACTTTTCTATCCATTTATCCTGCATTATGATTTGTTTTCAATGAAATTCACTAGTTAGAACGAGTACATGAAAGGGAATCATCATATCGCATAATTGTGAAATATCATTCACTAGTGTCCTTACATTGCTCGTGATCATTGTGATAATATCCTATTATTTCATTATTATTTGAATTAGCACAAAGTCGGAAGTATAGTTTGATTTCATAATATTTAATGTGAATGATGGCGTGTGAGCGTTGTTGAGGATTTGGTACAGAGAATATCTTGCGTGTCGTATCAATTTGGTGTCATGCAGTATTTGATTGTTATTGTGTGGCACTCCAGTCCAGGATGTCGTGTCGATAATAGCAGTGTGCGTTTAACATAGATCAGGTCCATTAGAACGGGTAATCGTTAGAACGCTCTGTTTTGCAGACACTCATCAGCTCATTGTATATCTTCTGCTCTTTAGTATATCATGTATTTCGGTGACTTTTACTCATTGCATATCATGAAATGTGTAGGAGTCGAGTCCCAGATAATCACAATTAACAGCAACTTAAATGCTCCAATGCCAACTTGTCGGATAATTCGATGGGATCTCAGTTATTCATAAATCAATGTTTATAAGTAACGCGAAGACACGGTCCAGTATATCTCATCTGCACGTAATAATGGGAAAATAAATAAACATAATAAAAAGTCTACAATAATGGGAAAAAAGTTCAGTTTATTGGCTAACTTTTTGTGTCGTATTTACTTTGGCAAAGGTGATGGAATGGACTATTAGTCAAACTGGGGGGAAAATAAGTGTTACCGTATTTGATCACTCAGACAAATTGGATTGGTCGGTCTTCTGAACTCAATTTTGTTCCATTTACTTGAAAGAAAAATATGCCAGTAAAAAAGGTGTTCTGCGTTTCATCCTCAACTCTATATAGACTCATAAACAGTATATTATGTATTTGTTTCGAAGAGAAAATTTCCGAAAACTTTAATTTTGTTGCTGCAGAATATACTTCATAAGATACATTCAGTGACCTACCATACAATCACGCTCGAGTGACTTCGTGTTCCGGGTGGTGTCCACCGGAAATACTCGCGCCTCACCTCAGCGTCCACTCTGTCCACCTTTACTTTTGTATCAAAACCGCACGAAAAATTACATTTGCCTATGAAACATACACATATACACTCTTGATTTCATCAGACGAAATTTTTTTCTCGCGCCATGATTATATTCTGGTTTCCGAACATCTTCATGTGCGTCATTAAGATTCGACAACGAACTGAATAACTTACATTTCTCTGGAACTCACCATCCATGTCATTCAATAAAAATGCTAATAACTTATATAAGTTAACCTTTTTTCTTTTATATCACTTGTAATACTCGATCATATTTTACTCTCAGGGCGTTTGCATTTAAATGCGAAGTGACGTCCCAGACGTCAATATAGATATAAAACCAGAAAAAGTTATTCCACTCTAAAAAGAAATAAGTGATAAGATCGAAGGTAAGGAAATGTTTGAAATGCAATAATGTTTATCGATAGAGATGGCAAGTGTTCGATTGAAGTGGAAAGATGGTAGTGAAATTTAACTTAGAGGAACAACGAATGATGGTAATTCTATCTGACGATACAGCGACATAAATATGGCCTTACCTGCCTGTATTTATCATACATAACAATAAAAGTTGTTTCGTTCTAAGTCAAATAATTAACTTGAATTCAGTTAAATCTCACTTATTAAATAAGTATGTTTATGGTGGTGTAGAGTTATCGGTTTTAATAGACTCCTCGCTGTGAGAAACATTGTTCTATATCTGGACAACTATTTTTTGTTATTTTATGTCCTTTTTTTTCTTGATTGCGTGGTCATAGAATTGTTTGGTGTTATCTTCCCGAATACCTCAACGAGCGAGTGAGGAAGAAAAACTTATTTACCGCGGTAACGTGAATACTATCGTATACTGTATAGTATTTTAGAATTTATATTGCCACCTATGAATAGATGTGAATGTCGTAATACATACAAGTATGTAAAGGTCTATAGTATCTGCTTTCTCGCACATAATCTAATGAAAGACCTTGTCTTTTACTTTCATTTATTTTGAAACTAGTATGTACAATATCAAACGTTATATATTATATATCTATATAATTTCTTGATGTAGTATTGTACTTTTATAACCTTGGTCTAATGCTATTTCATTAATGAAGACAACAACCTCATATTTTCAATTTATTCCTTATTGAACAAAATGTCTATGTTTAAATTAAAATACTCACTGGATTGTTAAATTTTTTATGCTCGTACAATATCCTATTGTGTGGTACAATATGGTGGCGTTCAATTCATAACGTTACGTTACTGGACACGTTATATATTACATCGTGAATAGAGGTATGCTTTAATATCGCAACAGTTGCGCGATATATGTTTATGAGCATCTGGGTCATGTACCATACCGAATCTACGTTATTTCTATGTGCTAAAGGTTCAAGTGCCAGATAAACAGTTTTGTTGAGTGGATAGCCTAGAGATATTTAATGAAACTAGTAATCATATGAATATGTTCAGAAGCAATGTGTGCAACAAAATTGCGGAGAACGGCAAATGAAAATCATATATGCTGGTCATGCTGTTTTCATTTTGAAATTCAGCAATTGATTTCATAATTTAGTTAATGCTATTTAACATAAACAATCGCAGATATTAATTATCCATTAATTTCTTTTGATTCAAATTTAATTGATCATGAGTAAATTGAAGTTGAATGTCCCAATGTTTTCTTATGGTTTCAATATAGTCGTTTGTGTTTCTGTAATACGGTAAATTGTACAGAACTTTACGGTCGATCAATGATATATTGGAGAGGGGGATTGCGATAGAGTGCGGTGAATGATTGAGAGAGAATAGAAAAAAAAATTTCAAGAGCTGACGAGTGATAGAGAGAATTTACAGTCATCGGTTGATGTTGAAGTTTTTTTTACTGGACATAGATTGTATTTCTTTTCCTTATGCGTAATATAATAAAATATTTGAACAAATATTCGATACAATCGGATTGATATAAAGGTGTTTGACATATTTGTGCAGTTGGTCACTCAGAGTATGGGGAAGTTTCTCTTTTCTTTTCTTTTTTCTTTTCTATCAATTACACCTGTGAATTCAAAAACGACGTATTTACTCTTATCATCCTGCTTATCTCTGAATTCATCCATGAGATATGAGATATTATATTGTAATTTACAAGTTTTCAAAGACGAGAGGAAATATTTGCAGGCTGGTTTTTGCCAGACAAATAATATTCAATAAACTCTAATGGTCCATGTGATGTGTGTCACCTTCGGAATTCGCAAATGCACGTTAGAACCATTTTATTATCAAACTTCAACATACCATTGACATGAAAATTTGGATTAATATCGTATATAAAGTTCACTGACCATTAATTCAATAAAAAAATTATACATATTAAATTGAATCGTGAACGATTCCCGATAAGAAGCAATCGAACAATACAAATATGAGAAGATTATTTGTGGTGTACTATTACAATCGTATATGTAATGGTATTCCACGCTGTTCGGTTGTTCAATTGCTATTAAAACTTGAGTGGAAACTCAGAAGGAAAGGGAATAAACTCAATTTCTCTTGGTTGAAGTTGCTCACTGAATCTCAGCGAGCAATGTGTAATTCCATCTCGATTGCATAACGTTTGTTTGTTCATTATATATACTATGCAATGTACGTCAAGATTATGTATAGCATGTGTATACATAGATCGCGCTCGCAAAGAGTTACCAATAACTATGTAGTATTTGTACATACAGTGTGCATAAAAGTCGTAAATATGGCAGTTCATACTCAAACCAAAGGCGAAGCGAGATGTTACAAAGCAATTGCATTGTTAACAGAGCAATAGAATACTCCTGATCTCCTTTATATTTGGCTCCACTATTTGATGATCATCATAAACCTTCAGCATGAATCCAGCATCAACATCATTCAGTTCTGTTCTGCTATTACAATTCAATATGTTGCCATTTTTTTGCAAGAATGCAAATCATTTCGATTTGTTCTGTTTATCAACGGAAAGATGATGACCAGTGAAAAAATATTGATGTTCCATCTGTAATTGAAAAAAAAAAAAAATTAGCGTGGAATGGGCGGATTGAAATTTTATAAACGTTATATACCGCCCACAGCTTATACCTTTCTAGTATCGTTTGTCTCATGACGACAAGTGAGTACAACTCGATTTGGGTATAGCTGCGCACTGATGGTCGAATAGATCACTGTCCTGCTATGAATCTGATTGAATGTAATTGGAACCCAACCAATCGATCGGCTATTTCCCAATTATCTCTCTCTAACTACGTTCACCCATCCAATAGTCTTCAACTGCTTCTGCTCCATCAAGTTCTAAATCGAACTAATTGAGATTTATGGTTTCATATCATCATATTTGGATGAAACTCAGGCCATCTTGATGATGAACGAATAAATAAATGCATTAATCATTGAAATACATTGTGTATGTCTAAATTTTGTGCATACTGTGTTTCCTCTATATTTAGGTTGACTGTTTTCGCATTCATTCCACTATATACAATCTTGATATCTCGAATGAATATAGATGTTGAATATACTTGTTGAAAACTCAAAAGGCGATCTTTAATTCACATCGATCTAGCTCTACAATGACTGATTCGCATCATTCAAAATTCTTGAAAATTCTCAGATGCAAAATTCCGATAGTAATATTTGTTATATTTGATTTTACAGCTAAGGGAGCGGCGGAGCATGGATACTTTGGTCCTTGGAGACAATGTAGGATTCTAAATCGTAATCGTGAACGTTGTGGACAAGCCGTTTCGAGGTTTCAACCAGTTTGTAAGTTCCATCCTTTATGAATGGGCATGTTAAAAATTACTTGAGATGAATTATGAAAATGAAATGAGAAATCGAAGTAGATAGATTGATAGATTGAATTATTTTCAGTGGCAGTTTATGTGGCTGGAATTGCAGCTGCGTTTGCATCAGCCCTCCTTGCTGTTCTTGTGATATTGACAGTTCTTCAGTTAGCTATGGCCTCTTCAGCTAAACGTGTAGTGGTATCTTATAGTACCGCCTTGATTGGCAAGGTGGCACTTGGTACACTAGCAAGTGAGTCAATATTACTCAAATATCATGTACTCCAATCTTTTATGTTGTACAGTAAAAACTCTCAAGGTCTGAAGTGCGAAACATATTGTATAAAGGAAATTCATTGAAAATGTGAAGAGGCGAATCGTATACGGGGAAGAGATGAGGGAGAATTTATTGCAAGCATATTGGATTATTCACGCAAAAATGAATTTATACAGTTGTTGAGTCATTTCTAGTATTGCAATTAATTAGAAAAACAGAAGAAAAAATATGATAGAATAATGTAAAATTTTAATAGCATATGATTCCAAGAATGCGAAAAATATATGGAATATAATTTTACACATGAATTATACAATCATGATTAATGATAATATAATGCAAATACATGGCGAGTTAAAAAAAAGGGGACGACGAAAGGGAAAATTGGAAGAAGTGACTTGGTGGCCTGTATATTATTTGACCGTAAGTTTATAATACTAAACTGCAAGATTAAATAACCAGTAGGATATCTCATTACTTCGGCTGGTGTAAGCCAATAGTTTGCTTTATTTTTTGTTTATCAGCTCATATTTTTTTTTGCGATTTTAGTCTTATCCTTCGTTGTTTCGTGGCTTAAGTCCATCTGAAAGTTCCTCCTACAAACTAAGTCGAGTTACATCTCAAGAACTTGATATGTAGCAGCGTATACATTTACATGCTTTGCAGTAAATCGAATGTGAGCTATTTAGAATTTCCCCGCGACTTTATCTCTTGCGCGCGCTCCCACGTAAAATTATAATTATATGAAGTTACTACACCAAGCCATAAGTCTTTATCTTCCCATACTGAATACCATGCAGACCTCTAATTACATTGCAAATGATAGTATGACTGTAACATTAACAGAATAATCATAGACAATGTATGTATAGTGTTGAATAATTTAATGAGCCAACAATTGTTATTTTAGTTATGAAATTTTCATTTTGTTCTATAGTTTTCAACTTTGTCATCTCTATCTTTTGTTACAGCCTGTCTGTCTATCGTTGCCGCAAGCCTGTTCGCACTGCAAACTGATGACCGGGCGAACAGCTTCATCATCAGTCGCGGGGAAGCCTTCTATATGCAGGTAAAATTGAGAAAAATTTAGACAACTTAATGATCTGAACTATTAAATGGCAAACACATGTTGGATGCTTCTGTTCAGTATTTAAGGCCATAACTAATCACATCATAGACATATTTGTAATTAGTATATTTTGAAAACTTCTCAACTCGATTCATTAAATAAAAATTCATTTTAGGATGGGAATACATATACATGTCAGTTTGAATAAACATGTTGAAACTTTTTTTGTCAAAGACTGATTTTGACCGTGAAATCTTCTATTCTATTATTCCGTAGAGAATCGTGTGCAATTTATTACTCGAAGGAAGAGAACAAGAAGGAGACACACTTTCTCCCAGTGAATTTTTTCTTCCCATTCGCTAACTTAGCCTAACTTGGAGAATTAATAGACGGTCTATAATAAGTTGAAGACTCAAAGCTTTTCAGACGGACACTGTATCTATGTAACATCACTCCATTTCTCTTTGAATATTGCGATAAACATTATTTTTAACACTTCAATGAGTGCCAAGCAGGGAGATGAAATGAAATCATAATAATTAGGACACACCATGTATTATCTCTGTGTGAAAATTATATTCTGTCCTCGTGACGTCTTGATTATCGAGTCGTAACTTAAACAAAATTATTATTTCATTTGCGAAAATGAATTGCCACTTGCGCAAATTATGAGATAAAGCAGTGGGTAAACACGCAGCTATTTGGATATTAGGTGGAGAAAATATCTCCAGTCACCAGAAACATATAAAATGTGGCGAGCATGTTTTTTCATCATTATTTCTCATTTCAATATCATCTTCTGCAACTTTATCGCTTTACCGGAGTTACTAGTTGCATAATTTATTTTTCTGCAGTACATCCCGGAAAATAATAGAAAGAAGGAAGTTTATGCAATATCCGGTTGGTGGATCACTTGCTAGACGTATAGATATAACGTTGTAAATATCAGTTTCGCGACATTAAGACGAGAAAATTAAAAAAGTAAGAGCAAATGGATCAGTATAAAATGTTGGCTGCCTGTGGTTGGGATTTATTCTTCGAGACTACTACAGAGTTTTATTGGTTACACCTGGCAACACCAACGGAAGTCCGTGATTCGCAGGTGTCGCACCATTTAGTGTATAATTCTGATTAGTTGTTGTGGGAGACGTACATCTGAGACATTGGCATTCTCCGGACTTGCGTCGTCTGTTGAGTATTATTCAATCGCAGTTTGTCTTCCTTGCTTTGAATGGCATATGCTGTGATTAATTGTGCGATAGAGTTCTCAATTTATATTACTGCATTTACTTGATTTGATAAAATGTACGGTGTTGTCATGAACATGAAAAAATCGTCTCGGAGTTTGTTGAAGGATGCAAAGGACGAAGTTCGCATGGAACAGGATAGGCAACGACAGAAGCCAGAAAAGGTATGGGGCAAGATGGTACAGTCTCAGTTTTATATCGTTATTGAATGATCAAAATAATTTGGAGGACCCATGTAATTGATTGGAAGAAAAACAATTATTTTTTATGTATAGTACTTATGCATGAGGTTCAAATAGATCTCTGAATAGATTTCCGGAAAAAAAATAAAATAAAATAAAAATACAAAAATGGAATAAAGGCAATAATGGCTTCAACGCTATATACAATGATATTGGGGATTTATTGAATTGAAAAGATGTGCTAGTATGATTATACCTTGTGATATTTATGCTTGTGGGTGGCACATAGCAGTAAATTGCATGGCCTTAACCCAGAAGGAAATAGATTGGAGTGAAGTTGCTCGTCGGTGGGCTAAGAGAGGTGTTGCAGTTGATGGGACCCGCAGAAAGTGAAATAGATGTAATTTCCTTGATTCCCGCCCACGTACTCTACTTTTTCTGTCCTTTCTACTTTTCTATCCGTGTCTGGTTGGCTTCCCCTGAATATTGTCACTGCCAATTTACATTTCCTCATTGTTATATGTTTCTTGCGTTGTTTTATTTTAGTTGGCCGCCATCGTGCTTAATTTTGGTGTTCTCGTCTCTTCCATTTACGAAGGAATTTACGCAAGACGAGGCGGTGACCCGACGAAACTGCGGGAAATTCCTGATATGCGTTCAACAACAATCAATAACCCTGGCTATCGGGAACATCGTCATCCGACTAACGGTAGTAAAACAACGCTTTTTTATTATTTTATATTCATGCGCTTTCAGGAATTCTCGGCAATCCTTTCTGCATACGCGATTGATAACTTCTAATTCAAATATGACAATATAATAGTATATCAGTGTGAGAGACATCGCCCATTTTCCAAGATTGCGCCATGACAATGAAGAAATAAATACCTAAGACAATGAGCGAGTTTGTTATGTGAATTTGACAGTCGTGTCGCATATATGTTAGGATGTGTTCATGTCGGTACACAATATGAATGATGAAGGGACGGGTGTGCATCGGCAAACGCCCTGAATTCTCTTCTTTATTCTAATTTTATCGTCCGACTTGTCCGGAAATGTTGACATTGATGGCTATATCAGTAATGATATGAATGAGTTCATGGTTGAATGTATCTCTGAGAAGTGCTTCATTTGTTTTGTTTTTTTTTTTTTTTTTTTTCTTTCAGGTGGAAATATATCGATGACTGATGCGAGTGGAAAACCATATGGTGGAGCTACCGGGAACGGTTCCATGGCTTCAGTAACAACATCTGGAAGTGTCGGAAGCACAGCTTCGCCCTTGAGGAGCTCATTGAAGAAGCCAAAACCATTAGGAATACAAAATCCAGGATTCTCGACGCACAGTCCAACACTGTCGAGGAATGGATCCCAGAAAAAAGTGCGGATACAAACGCATTCTACTGAAGTCTAACCGTGCCCGTTCTCATCTATATTCAAAGCCTGTCTCGGAGTGTATAGGTCTAAAATTAATCAAATTGTGTTGTGATAGAGGAAATTGTAGAATGTATACTCGTAGTGTTCTATACCATTTTTATTTTCACTTGATTGTTCACGTGCATTCAATGCTCGAAACTCATCCCTCGACTACATCAATAAAGTGGATAGAGCGAACATATATCGTGAAGGGAATATGAGAGACATAAAGTGAAAAATGAAAAATATCTTGTAGTTTTTAACCGTGTACGAAAATTAAAATGCATCCGTCCAGCCTTCAGTAGGCAGCTATACCCGTCAAACGGCAACAGAGATAAAGATATTTATGTATATTTTTTAGTCAGTTTTAATATAAAATTATAATTATTTCGCACATATACGTTCTATGTGAATAAAACGTGTCTGTGGGTTGTATATCATTTATATATTTTATTCGCGAACGAAGTTCGACAACTTCATTGCGTCATTCATTCTGTATTGTCGCATCGAAATTATTCGAATGATTGCTGTAAAGACATCGTTGATTGTCGTTTTTGTTATATAAACTATATCAAAATAGTTGCCTTTATATATGTCAGTCGGGAATCACAAAAATGTTTGTTGATATCCGCCAGTACTTTGCTTATTGTTTCTTTTCAATAATTGGAAAATCATTGGAGCAGGTCTCGTTGGTAAATTTGCAATAATCTATCACTCATTAGTATTATTTCTTTAGAAAATTCATGAAAGGTTTTTCATTAAATTTTCATGTGCAATTGTGATTCTAATAATGGTATCCTCGCCGATAGTTGGTGATAACAGCGTATATATTGAGACGATGAATGAGGAGACGTACAAAAATTCGGAGAGGTAGAATAAATTTTTCATCTAGTAGGAATGTTTCTTGATATCATTAATAAAAAAGAAATATATGAAAAAATGCGTGTTCTTACAATTTTGTAGAAAAATTAATGTATTTATTTTATTCCAGTTTACACGTTAAAAACTTAATGATATAAGAAGATATTCATCATTCTTCGTCATCTGACCATGGCATGTGACTTTCCTCACCTGGAGGAGACACGAATACGTCTTCAGAAATATAAACTTGTACACTGCTCTGTATCTACTTTTTTTTTTCATTCTTGATTACTCGAGAATACGCCTCACACTTGGTTTTCTATCTTTAATTATCACGGGAGTATAAGGACGGTTATGCGAGTTAAATTTTTATGCCACGCCCAGTTATCCAACAGTTTCAGCACAATTTTCATTAAACTTCAGAAGAAGTTCTGTCGTTGCTTGGGCGCTGATGAAATTAATTCTCTCCGTTTCCACACTGGTGTCGCAACATTTGTGTTACTATGTTGTCCCTGGGAATCTGATAGCGCTGTGACGCTGTGTGACATTGTTGCTGTCGTCGACGATTTTCCCACTAAGCTCTCGGCATCGGGAATATGACGTGTTTGATGTCTAGAATCCGTGTATCTTCGTTTTGTATACTTTTTATTGTCACTAATTGTTGCGGTAGTAGGCGCAGTCATAATTGTCGTACTTTTGGATTGGGTCTGATTTGAATTCTCCGGCCGAGAAATATGCAGCATCCTTTCAATATCAGCGGTTTTAGATCTAGAATGAATATATTCTATAATATGCGACTCCTATCATAGATATTTCCATCCATCACTCATGAACGACTATACTATTTTTGATAATACCTCAAGACAGCGCCACCAATGCTCATAATGCTGGGGGTATAAGTCGGTGAAATTGATGCTTTGGATCCTTCTTGACTGATTGACCGCGAGATCTGTCGTACTTGGCTTGATGTTGTGAATGAAACCCTCTGTAATACCGCCTGTTGATCCGGAATATATGAGACAGCTGTGACAGCACTGTCAGGACTTGCAGGTGGTGAAGATGCCCATGAAGGCGGTGAACTTGGTGGTTGGTCACCAGAGAGTGTTGCAGATGAACCTACTGCGCTGTCACTACCTTGCCTACCACCTAAATGGATTTGTGAAGCGTGCGAATTGAATGACTTGATTTGTTTTGGTGAATGGGATTGGGAGCATCAAGTCATTCGTCTCAAAGGATTCTGAATAACTCCACGATATGCGATTAGAAATCAGAGTTTTCTACAGAAATTTTAATTTATTTTTGTTCAATATGGGTGAAAGTACTCACCTTCGCTGCAACCGGAAATGGAACGTTGTCTTTGCCTTCGTGGTGGTGCTAACGGTTGTCTAGGCTGGTCTTCAATGTAAGGAATGTCTGGATCGTCGAGATTCAATGTAAATGGACCAGACATGGGTATAGTAAGACTCGCAGTAATAACCATAGGCGATGAACGTCTTCTCGGATCGGTTGGATCTTCGCTTGATCCACTGTCAACACTGTTACTTCTTCCTTCCTCTTTCCTTCTGCTTCCTGGTCTTTTTGGTCGTCGTGGTTTGGGACCAATATCACCCCCAATGCCGGCCATTTGATGCAAACATTGTTCTCTTGACCAGACTTTTTTTACAGATTGCGTCGTTGATAGAATACTTTCTTCCACTGACAGTGTTTCACCTTCGCTACATGGATCAACCTCATCCACGCATTGCCTGCAACATTTCATTTTGTTTTGTTTTTATGTAATTTTATTTAGCGCTATATTTGGATGAAGTATTGGGGCTGATGATGAAAGGAGGTAAGTAAGCTCACTCTTCTGCTCGTCGTGACAGTGCAAGGTCGAGCTCTGACGGGTGGGTATCCATCATGTGGAGATAGAGTTCATCAAGTAGAGCAGCTGGTATCATAAACAGACTCGTTGAATGTTCGAGTAACGCGCGTACCACGTTTATCACGTCTATTCTCTCCTCAGCGCGTTCGGCTGACACTTCCGATCTTGTTTGGCCAGGCTTTACACAGTGAAGAATGTTCGGTGCAAATACCTTCGAATAGACGAATAAAAATAAAATTATTCGACATGATTTATTATTAGAAAATATAATTGATTATTTCCAATGCCTCCGAAACATCATTATCTATTTTTGCTCATAAAAAAAAATTAATGTTGATTGAAATATGGATGAAGGCATGAATTACGTGTTACCGTTGCAAGATTTGTTAGATCCATTTTGTTTCCTGTCAACCATTCACCACTTTCGGTTTTCAAGTCCTCACTGTTAGCAGCGATTTCAGTTAGAAAATTCAACAGCACCCAGAGAGTTTCACGATTTGGTGTAGGTAATAATTGGATCAGATGTTGAAGTGCCTCTTGTTGCAGTCGTCTGTTACGGATTTCTGATAAAGTAAGTACAGTTTTAGGTGATTAATTTTTCTCATACCGATGTCGACCATTTGTATCATTCTGTAAAATTTACTAACTTTGGGTATGGACAAAGGCTTGATATAAATTTCTGCATAAAAGTGGGTCAGGTAAATCACGGAAGTATTCTTTCATCAGCGTTGCTACATCGTGTGGGCATTGGCCGGGTCCAATTTTTGTTTCTCGACCACAGTCAAAGTCTTCTCGCAACTTGAATAAAAAGTGAATATTCGGTTACATATATTCCGGGACTAATTTATTGAGGGATAATCGATAATACTTCTCACGCGCATAGATAGAATAAATGAAACGTGACGAATGAGAATGACGTCTAAAGTTGGGAACAGAATGAAGATGAATGGAAGGTATATCAAGATACAATGATGTGAATTACCTGTCTAACTCGCTTTTTTGACGGTGAGACCCGAAAAATCCCCAGTGTTCTTAGTCCGTTGAGCTCGAGGTGTTTGATACATTGCCGGATGACCCCCGGGACAGCATCCCATTCACCAGGCGGGCCTCCGCCACCGCTATCACTCAATTCGGGCATGCCTGAATCACTACTTGTCATAATACCCCCTTTTGATGATAAGGACTCACAAGATCCGCCCTGAAAAAATTATTTCATCACCTAAAATTTCACTTATCAAGTTGAGTGGGAAATGGTAAACTGAAAACTACCCAATCACGAACTTTGCATGAACATGTAAACATTATATTAGAAATATATATAAATTTCTATTTTGTTTATACGTTTGCCAATAACACGTCATATGAATGTTGAACCGTGTGTGCATTCGACGTGTAAAATAAAGAAACTCTTGCAAAATGTGCAATCTTAATTAATCCCGGAGATAAAATTAGCGCACTCGTGGCCCTGTTTCTATTTTAAGTTTAGACGATTTGTGACGTCACAACACCAACATACTGTCTCCGTTCGTCGGGCGGGTGACGTAGTTGCCGCATCACGTTGTCCTTTATTTATCGTAGTGAACACGTCAATGACGATGTATACACGTACATCTGTTACTCCCCTATATAATCATTCACATCGTTTTTTTTCCACACCAACTCAGTTCGTGTCAATTCATTTCCCCATGGACAGTTTATTTATATTTTCATATCCTTTTCAATTTCGGCTTGAGTGAACATTAAGAGAAAAAGATTTTTCCTCAATGTAATTGTGAATTATTTTATCATTTGCTTTGATGAAATTGCTCGCTGTCGATGATGAGAATGACATTGCTGTAATGAACTGTGTATACGTATATGGGTTTGCGCAATTAATAATTTGATACAGGGGAGAGTGCCTCAATGTTGATAGCGGAATCAACATCATCAGAGGGTGCACGAATTGAATTGATTCCATCCCCAAAATGTCGGAGACATTCTTGTTTAAATGGAGAGAGGATTCCTTCCCATCAATATGCCGTCGCTCCAAGCTAGATTCTACATCAGCAGGCCGTGTATAATATCGCTTATACATTTTCGTCGAGTAATATGCTCAGTGAAAATGGGTAGGCAGTAAGGAAAATGTTGGATGGAACATTAAATTATTGTTTCGTATTGCGGAACATTACAAGAATGAGGCAGAGTGTTGAGTGTTGAGTTGGAGTCACGGTATACATGATTTATTGAAGCTGTGTAAGTAATCAATAGTTTTGATTAATTTATAATGGTGCGTTAGAAAATTGGAAAAGTATACAGAATCCAAACGTAGAATAAAATCATACACTGAATTCCATGTTGCCATTGATCCAGACTGTACAAAATATTTTCCGAGCAAATATTGGTTATCGATTAGCCGCAGGGAGAATAAATAGTTAATATTATAAGGGCGATATGTAACCGAAAATGCCATGCTCACCTCATCGGTTTTTGATGCGGCAGTAGTGGGCGGCTCAATGAGGCTCGTGAAACTCGTCCTACTGCCGTGCCTGCTGCTTCTAGATAAGCAGCCGACGTCAGCAGCCTCGCCTGTGGCAATTCTCGCCAGGCGGTCATTCTCCAAGCATTGAGATATTGGAATTCCAAATACTAGACCACCAGTAGATTCTATCATATCAAAAATACACAAATATTCACATCATTACTTGTATATAAACGTATTTTTCTTCAAAATCGGAAAGCTTACTGTGTTTACACACTTAATGTTATCATTTCTTATTGAATAATATTTTCAATTAATTTCATTCTGTCATAATATTAATCTTTCGTTGAATAAAATGTTCCAAATGTAAAAATAAAAGAAATGCATGATGAAAGTATAGATCTGACGTATAATAATGATTGACAAACTTTCGTTGAACCATGTATTGGAATATACATCTATATTCCATTAATTATATAGACTTGTTTTGTGGAATGTCAAGAGAAAGGATAATATGAGTTTTATGATGTACTTGAATGGCTGCGAAGAAATTGTTTAACTTGTTGAGGACGAGTCAAGCGATTTGCCATTCAATATTTATCAAATAACCGACACTGTTGGCGAAATTTACTCCACCTAATGAAAACTTGAAATTCGCACCTGAGTTGTGTAAGTTCGTTTTTTATACGTGAATTTTTTTTGCTTAACCATTCAAGTGTTACAAATGTTGACATGTCATTATGGTTTTTTTCCACGTTAATACTCACACACACACAGATATTCACATCTGATAAGAATTTATGTTTGGACTTTTGTACAGAGGAATGTGAAATCGAAAATGCTTTTGATACTCAATGTCCCGTTGTCCCTTGCTATAATACTTGTACGATTATAGAACACAATGTGGGCCATTTGAAGACGCGTGACACGTTATTTGATGTGCATTATATATATATATATATATATGTCTGTTTATCGTTTTGTATGTGACATGCACGAGAGACTGGATGGCACGCGGGAAGTGACAGAATGGACGATCAGTTTTTTTTTTTTAATTATCTTTCCTTCTTACTTACTCTCCCTCTTCGTGGCCCACTGAGGATAAATTTGGAATCAACTGACGTAAAAGAATTTATTCATTTGGGGTGTAACAAAATTAGATTTTGCGCCTGAGATAATTCAGAAGATCGGAGTCATGATTGTGTAGAGGAAAAAGTTGAGAATTTACGGAAAAAATATAAAAGAAGAACGACTCTTTACATTTTTCCAAGAAAAAAGTAAAAATATTGATATGATCGTTTCCAGTGGTTGGATGATATTTCATTGAAATAATACTATGCGTGTTGAAGTAGATTTTGGTAGGTGTAATTGTATAAATGACCTCTCACCGCATGATATCTTCCACTCTTTTCCTGATTAACGTAGAGTATCAACGACAATTAATCGCACTACTACTGCGACAGGAGAATGAAAGATAAAAATAGAGAGAAGAAGATGAGAATTACAAGAGATAAAATGAAAAATAGAACCAGAGGGTGGGTACCCGGGAAGGTTGATCACAAATAAATCCAGTATATGCCGAAATTTGCAACCGCTACCGTGGCCACCCCAGCGCCATACTTAGGCGAATACATTGTATCTCATACCATCCTGACTAATGTTGTGGCGCGAAAATCACTCATAACTGATCGATGACCGAATATTTCATAGAAAAATTACATAATTTATTATGACCACTAATTTAAATATTTTTATGCATCAATCTATGTGGTTGCTGTGTAATATTTTTAGACTATGTATACGAGATGAAGATACAGAGTGCAATCTCTATTTTTCACCATAGGGATTTATAAATAGTCATTGGTGGCTATTGCTGGACGACTGTGCTGCGCGATATTTCATGTATGTATTGGCCCATTCGGCACTGCCAGCACGGAAATAAGCTCAACCTTTCCTCTCAGTGTACAACTCGTGGGTTTCCGTAAGACGATGAGATAGATAGAACGATAAATAAAGTTGTTGTCCCCTGAAGGTGTTTACTGATGAAAACGAATTCACCAGGGCGATGACCCGAAAAATGAATTTCTGCCTTTCATTTCCGGGAATGTTAGAACGGAAACTATTAACAGTCAATCTTCCTTTTAGGTGATAAGTCCGTGAAATTTTGTGGTAATCTTAATTGTCGTAAACACATGGTCAGAATGGAATATAGAAAATAAAGAGAGAAAGTAGATTGAGAAGGAATATGGAGGGTAATGCTCTGGTATGAATAACAATTGTAATTACTTCATTTCTGTAATAATCAATATTAATAATCGATCTGATTGAATATCTCAATAAAGTCTCACCCTTATCCTTGTCGTCTTTGCTCTTGTTGTCAAAGAAACCAGTGGTTAGTGCCTTCCTTTTCAATAAATAGGCCCTCCGTTTTGGCTTATTAGTCACTGAACCGCTGGCGAGAGACTCTAAAAATAGATATTTCATTGAAAAATACACGATGAGTTTCATTAAGTGAATGTAGCAGATGATAATTTGTGAATAATATGAATTACCTGTTGGTGGCCTGATGTGGACACCCAAATTGAGAGCTTGAAGTTTTGCCACAGCCACTCGACATAGAACTTTTCTCTCAACCTCAGATAACGCACGCAGAGGGATTTCTTGGAGAGTAACCCGACGCCCGCCTGTGCCAGCCCACGTGCATTTACCCTTCAATATATAAACTCACAGTCAATTCAATTTTTTTTCCATGCCTATATTACAAGGGGGAGTTTTCTGATTCTGTTTGAAGACACACAGCGTATCGAGGGAAAATTTAACATATGAATTTAACTGAGGTGAAGGTGAATAATTTAATTATGATGAAGGAATAAGTAAATGAGTAATTGTTGTCGAGATGTATACATTTTTTGCGATGTAGTGGATGAAGGACACATGCGCGACGTGATCACAAACTCCGTGACTAGCGTGTTGATCACTTTGAGTAGGAAAATAGGGAAAAAATTCCGAGTATATTTCAACGCAATCGATCCATATTATCTGCATTTTGTGCACGTGCTTGACGTTGAAATTAAATAAAAGGACACGGGGGTGGCAGAGAGAGAAATAGTGTAGATGTAGTATTACAAATTGAATTATTTTAATTTATGAATAAATACTTATAATACTATTTTATGAGTATGCACACCATCAGTTCAATACTAGTGATATGCGCCAAAATACGTTTTGATGCAACTATATGACGAGAAACGTGAGAAAATATGTCAGTATGTAAGTGGTATATATAATGTTCGCGTGCGATTTGTTAAATTTAAGCATGCAAGCAAGTGCTTGGAACTATTTCGGGCGGCGCCAGCGAGAATTCCGCGGCCCTAAATTGGTTATCGTATATATGTATCTTATATTTTACATCACACCATAATGAGTATAATTGCACAAACATCGAGTTGCCCTTTGCAAAATAATTCAAAAGTAATTTATCACCACAAATATAACATAGAAATAACTGTTTGAATTTTTCCACAGGTGTACAGAAATTTCGAAGCACAAAAATATCCATCGATATTTACTTTTTTTTTATTTCTTGTAGTGGGTCGTGTCGAGCAAAAATATCCATCTGCTTGTTTACACAAAGTCGAATATTTCAAGGGCACGGTAAAAAAAAAAATTAAAAATAAATAAATACATAAGATGAAGATTATAAAGATTCGACAATCTGTCTAATGACAACACAATGATTGATTCGTTTTGATGTTTCATCATAAAAACAAAATTGCGCTCTCATCTAATTGACTTGTTTAAATTACAAAAGTAGCAAAGAAAAACATAATGTCACCTGTGGCGTCCAAACTGATGGTTGATTAGATCTAGAAGTGCTTTTGCTCCTCGATCGCCATATTTTCTTGGCAACCAGCCGGCTACCATGATGTACAACGCTGCTGGACGACTTGCTTTTCTGCATCGCTGCGCCACCTGGAGAATTTGATGATGTGAGAGCTGGTGAACCGGGTGCGGAATGAGGTTTATCCTTGTGAGTGTTGGAACCGTGTAGGAGTTGGGATAGGAAAGATTGGTGGTGTTTGGGTGTACTCGGCGGTTCTTCAGAACCAAGACCAGCATCAATGCTACTTCTAGAACTGGCATTTCGACTAATTGGTGATGTCGTATCGGCATCCGAAAAATTATCAACAGCTTCGGACGATGTCAAAGTCGTTTCACGATAACTATAAACCCAATTGTCATCAGTTTGACTGCCTTTGCTATTACCATCATTATCTCCGGGTTTAGTAATTTCACCTTTGGCCTTGATATTTCTCAAATTTCGATCATAATTAACCCTATTGAATCGATCTGATTTGTCTGAATCGATGGATTTTTTTCTTGCCATTCTTAAATATCTTTTAATTGTATCACTAACTGATGGCGAAACATCATCATGATCAACGCTGCTTCGTCGTCGTGAGCTTTTACCGCTACTATCCCTTTGACTACTGTCGTCTTTTTCTCTCTCAATCAAAAGTGTTTCGAGCACTTCTTTCATCAATGGATCTGTTTGAACAACCGCTTCGACATATCCTCGATCAGTACTTGGCCCCTGGACAGCTATCAATGGTGGCGGTGACACCGCTTCACGTCTTGATGGTAACCAATCACCGTCACGATTTTCTTTCGATTGATTCAATCGACTTCGAGGACTACCCCACCAATGTGGCGGTGATGTATAGGCACCCGTTGCTCTTGGTCCTCTAAAACCCCTTGTACATCGTAAATCAAAGTACAATTTTTCTAAGAGTTTTCTATCAGTTAGAATACCAGAAATCACATGTTCACGATTCGACGATTTGGCATAATGACGATTCAATGTTTCGATGAGTGACTTGTGAACATAATCACCACGATATGGAAGGCTTGGTACTGCATCATCATCAGAGTTCGTCGAATTACGTAAATCGTTATGTGGCACTTGTGGTTTTCTTTCTGCCATTATTAAGTTGAGATGCTGTTGCAGTTTCTCTATCAAACTCTGATAATCAAACGATTGAGATAGACAACTGGACCCGCCACTTCTCTGTGTTGTCTTTGCTTCTGGAATTTTCGAGGTTGTTGATGTTTCACCCTTCATATTCAAATATTTTTGTAACATATCAGCGAGTGCTTTCGCCTCGGCATCTTCTTGAGGCGCACGGCGACGCGCTACAGGTGTCGTTGGCGTACTACCACTCGATACAAACCAGTCCTTTCTCGTTTTAAACACATCAAAGCGTCCACCCGATGTTGCCATACAAATCATATTGGGACCTTGATTCCTCGATGGATCATCAGCTTCATCAGCGGAGCTTGCTTTTGTTCGACAACTTCCACCCTTGACCAATCGCCGATAGCGATGTGTACGAAAGCCCAAAGTACCTGGGTATGATGATTTCCTTAGGAGCAAAAACTTCGGCTCTTTTTGACATACTTCTTGGAAATATTGTTCGATCTTTGGTATGTCCTCGTGACGATTGTGAGTACCATCGGGTATCAATCGACGCCCAGCGTCTGCCATATAACGCCATGTTTTTCTTGTTAATAGCCAGCGTTCTTTGATAGGATTGCTTGAGCGCTTTGTTCTGCGTTCTTTTGAGGACGCTGGTGTTCCACGATGCGAGCTGACGGTGTCGCTGCTATCGCGACGCGAACAGCGTCGACCGCCACTTCCACCGCCGCCGGGACGCTCCGCCATAACGGCGTCCCTCTCTCTTTTTGCCACGCGCACCACTTTCGCGGTCCTTATTGCACGTCGATTTATCAAGTATTATTATCAACCCACTGCCGCCACTGTCGTCGACATACCAGCTGTTCAAACACGAACACGTTTCATACATCCATCTTTCGTTATTTAACACACCACGTGATACAAGACGTTTTTGCACTTGCAGTATCATGAAAGTAGTCAAAACAATACTGTAGAAAACAAAAAGGAATACTGAAGATAGATTTTTTTACTTTTCTTTCTATTTGAGAGAATGCCGCAATGAGAATGATGATGTTGATAACGGAGATGCGGCAGGAGGGGCTCAGGCAAAGTGATTCCTCAATTTTCTATTTTGGTATCGGCCACCGATCCTATCATCCAAGTGATTCCCGTATAGCCAAGTGGGTGTAAGGCGTAGAGAGAAAGAAAGAAAGGGAGAGTGAGAGAGAGAGAGAGAGAGAGAGAGATGACGACGACGGGAAAATTTTTGAGATTGAAATTTTTTATCTTGAACACCACTAACTTGGTTGGTTTAATTTAGAATTGTATCATCTACAAATGTTGGCGTTGAATTTTCAACGTTCACGTTAAATTTCTTCACCATTGCAAAATTATATTTGGCTTTCATATACGTATATGTTTATGTCTACGTATGAATTTATGTACACATTTTATCCTGTTTATCACTCAAAAATTGCTTCCGGATTCCGCAAATTGTCAAACTATGTCTCACATATCTATAAACCATTTTGCGCAACAACTTGACATTTTAACAGCAATCACGAGTTGCATTGAGAGACTGAATCCACTTTCAATTTCATTCTAAAAATGCAGCAGAACACATTATATTCATTTTCATTTGTAGCAAGCTTATAATCTGATTGGATCCCGTTTGTTTTTCGCCTCACTGGTGCATTTTTCAGAATATATATTGAGGGATGACAAGTTTTTATTCATCCGAAATGAATTGCGGGCGATTAAACCAATGGAAAAAAATATGTTTCCAGTCCGATTGCAACTCTCGCGAACCGGCAAGGTGGAGGCTGCCCAAGGTACGTGACTACTGCTCTCAGGGCATCGCGACGACGTGGACGTTGTGTGTCTAAAAGTGTTTCGATGCCGCCTCTCATTCCTCATCCCGCTTTTAGTTTCCCTGGTCCTCAACTATAGTCGTTGTCGTCTCGTCTTCTTCGTCATCATCCGTAACAACGCTGTATCAGCTCTCTTTCTCATTCTTCCGAGATCTTCGAAAACATTTTGAGCTCATCCACGATGAGGAAGAATATATATCATAAGGAGTAATGCCGCTGGATTGAGAGTGGTGGTAGCGGTATTTTATGGAAAATCATTGTCAATCGGTGGGTGATACAATTAAACTTCATTTCAATCTCATTGAAATGGAAAATTCAAAGTTTGAATAATAAACTCCGTGATAATCATAGTTGGATCGAGGGTAAAAGTTGACGATAAAATTGCCACAGTCAATTTTCATGATAGTGAGATATTTCTGAAGAGATATCACATTCATGTATCATGATGATTCCAGGCGAGTGTATTATTGTTGCTAGTAATCCATACCAGTATTTATCTAGTCTATACACATAGCAATATGTATTACTAGATGGAGTGTACTTCAGGTTTTTCATCATTGAAAGTTTTATCGGATTATATATCAGGTAAACACGCAGTTTTAATTATCGTAGAGGAATTCATAGTTGAGGATGTGCATCAAAAGAAGTTTCCGATGAAAAAACAATGTCGTTCATACATACACACACACACTTATATATCTATCTATCATTGAGAAAGTACATAAAATCGAATAAAATTACGCGGATAATAAAATAGCGTAACAAATAAAAACATTTTTTCATATACGCTGGGATATAGTCAGCCAAATATATATGAATATATTGAGAAAGAGAGAAAGAGAGGAGAGTAAGAGTGAAACAGAAAGAGGGCGAAAGAGAGGAAGGGAAAAGATAGATAATGTAATGAATTTATATACGAACTTGTGAATTGAAAAAAAATAAAATATATATTGGTGTCATTTTGGCAATGCCACGCGACCCGTGCCTCGGCCTAAATTTCATCAGGCTTGTTCACAAATGGGATCGTCCATATGGTATATATAGATGGTGAATTTGAGCCCTTGGGGTCACTAATGACGTAGTTAATACGTACGGTTGAGCGTGGATTACTCAATTGGTTTAGTTACTATGTAAATCGTGGATAAAATTCATTCACTACGGTCTTGACATCGACAAAATAAAATCGTTATTCTTGGTGGATTAAAAATAACTTGATGTATCTATCACTTTGAGTCCCATTCTAATTTCATTCTTCATGGAATGAAATTAAATGTGGCACATGGATGATATCATTGAATGTTTTTCTTCAATAATAAGTGATTCCGAGAATGGCTCAACAGTACATAAAATTCAACTGCAAATATCGAAAAAAATCACAATTGTTTCAAAATATCGCTGCATTCATGAAATATAGGGACAACAGACTCAGGAAATGGAGGAGAATCGTAAACTTTCGGATCATGTCGAGGAACTCATCAATTTTGTTCCAAAAAGTTTCTGCCATGGGAAATAAACTTTGTGAGAAAGACGAAGTAAAAATCGATGTTCTGTAAAATTGGCGATGATTTTGCGTAAGTCGTGCAATCTCACGTAGACACTTCGATGAAAGTGTCGGACAGTGGTAGACAACACGGCGACCATCCGCCCAACTAATATCCGACTTGGAGCTCGATGGCCGCAAAGTTAAAAATAGAAAATTTTTGTATCTATCTATCTATTCATTCGACTACGTGTCTAACCATTCCATTTCATCCTCCACGATATCTTTTTTTTCCATTCTCATTTCATTTAATCACGGTGAATTATTAATGTTTCCGATTGAATATTCATTTTTCTGGCGTCCAAAATATTTGTGCGTGACATCGTGAGAATTACAATTGGAAGAAAATTATTTCTATCGGTTATTAAGTTCAGTTGTAACCAAGATTCAAGATGTATTGTGAGCATAGCAAGCAGAAATTGTGAGTAAATGAGTACTATAATAAAGAAAAGATGTGGCAGAATCACAGATGTTGTTGGTATATACGTTCATTAGTATGTTGTTTATATATCAAAGCATAGATATATATCACCTGTAGAATTTGATGGAGCTTTTAATGGGTGGCGGTTATTACACCTACATGTATACATATAAGCAGTTGGACAGACGTGTGCAACACTGAAATATCAAGTGCCGAGCATATAAATATATATATATATATATATATATCAACGTCTAGCCCCCTATTGTCCATAAAGTTATTTCCAACTGAACATTATCCGTCTCTCGGTGTACTTGAAGTGCTCAACATGAAACTGGTGCGTAAGCTCGTCGGTTTATCGAAGTACATAAGGAGCAATGGATATACATAGAGTGAAACAGATATGGCAAATAAAAGATGAAAATTCATCAACTCCTTTATCATTATTGTGTAGCGTCAGCTTTTTTATGTATTTATTCTTCATCACTATAAAAAGTTGAGAATTTTTTTCATTTGTATAGGGTACTTGTTTTTCAGTAGTAATTATTTATGGAATGTGCGTAAAAATATTAATTCTGAGGAGATTATTTATGAGAGTATCAAGTTCAATAGTAAAGCCTTCTCCTATCACACAACTACCATCACCATATCATCATCATACCATCATCATCATCATTACGTAGATGCAACATGTGATTATGATATTCATTTAGAGGCAGCTCCAAATTTCCCCTCGTCTCTGACATACAACATTTTTTAAAGTCTTGGAGTTTTCAACTGAGTTCAGAACCTTTCATTCTTCACTGCTTGTCTTATCAATTTTGTAAATTGTTCAATTTGTGTTCGTTCTACAACTCAACAGCTTTCATAATACTCGAGTGCTTTCGTAATATCACATATTTTTGCAAGTAAAATATGCAGCATATTTTTATATGCATAACGTTCGGGGATGAATTTTTATGGAAAACATCAACTATGTTGTGATCTTACCAGGCGTACATGTATATATGTGCTTTTATATATAGTTTGAAGTTTCTTCAGAGAACTTTTTTGAATAACTCGCAAATCACCAGTGAGAAAAAATGCATCGCAAGGAAAATTATGATATATACAAATTTCTGCTCTTTGCCAGAAGATTGTGAGGGTATTTTCCACGATTGCCACGTTAAGTCGTTTGATTTTATTAATCGTAAAATGCTGCATAAATATCAAATTCCAAACTTCCAAGCAATAAAAACGATATCAAATATAAAGGAGAAAAGAATGAACAAATATATGAACTGGATGGAAAGTTCCTGTGAGTATTTCTTGTGGTGATTATTAGATAGAAGCCTAATTTGAATAATAATACAAATCTTGAATATATTTCGCCTGAAAATTATATGCGAAATTTTAATTTCGACATTGGAATAATTATGAATCTGATAACAACAATATTAAATGAAATTAAATAATTTAATGATACGAAAAGAGGAAAAAAAACAGAGATGATTTTTTTTTAAGACAGAAGTCGTGGGTGAGAGGATAAATTCTCTAGGGAAATAAACCCACGACCTTTCTCTAAATCCGGCCTGATTATTGGGGTAGACTTCCCTCTGAACATACAAAGGCTGTATCACAAACTTTTCTCACTGTAAGTAGTTTGAGTGTTCCATCAACTCTGGCAATTTTGTTGCAACTGATATATTTATTCGTAGATGTCTAAGTTTGAAAATGAAGTGAATCTTGATTGCTGGATAGAGATTATCTCTTTTGTTTATCCAATTTATCAGTTAACTCACGATCTTCATTGTCGCCCTAAAATGGAATTGTTGGACTAACGTAGAATACGTGATTCCTCACTAAACAACGATGCATTCCATTGTGTACAGCGTTTTAGCGTGACAGTACATAAAATTGAAGGATTTGTTTGTAGAAACAGGGGAAAAATATCCGATGATGGATATCTAGCAGCATGACGTTTTAAATCTTTGCGACGAATGCATATACGCAGGTATAGATGAAATATATTTGGATGAAATATAAGAAATCAACATTTAATAAAAATGTTTTTTCCTTCTACAGCATTATCGTTCGCTTCTTTTTCATCATAATCCAAGGTAAAAAGGACAAATGGGCAAACTCTGACATAGGTATGGGGATATGTGTAGGAGAAATCACGTGCAAATAAAATTGTTTTAGTCTGCGGCAATAACGAGAACGTAAGAAAAAATGAACACGGAAGGAGGTCGCGCTACTGGACCGCGAGTGTGCGCGGCGGAACAGACTCTCGTCATCAGAATTGTCCCAGTGGTATCTCTTAATTCGCACAACTTGAAACTTCGTCTATTTTTCGACGGACAATTGCGCCAGAAATATCCACGATGGCCTCCCCCTGTGTTAATTCTGGTCTGTACTTACATGATCGTAAGCGCTCGCGCTCGCTCACATATACTTTATATCATGTGTATAGTGTATTATATATATGTACACCGTTGAGGCTTTAGTGAGTGTTAAATGCGGAAGGCGATGCCGGCACCTTTGTATGTATATATCAAGATTGGAATAAACGAATGGGATTTCCTCATACGCTGTGAATGCTTCAAGTTCTTGGCAAGTATCATCTATACTTGTCAATCCTACAGGTCAATATTTGACAGTATCATGTGCTGTAAACTTGGAAGAAAATTGATTTGGATGACAAATAAAAGACAACCCCGTGTGATTCAAATTTAGATAATATGGTGACGAGAATTGGATTTGGGATTATACTTTTACTGGATAAGAATATATATAATTAATCAGTCAGATGGAAATCTGTCGATTTTAATTCAAATGCCATCATCATAGCGATGACGAGGGTTTATACAGGGTGTTTCTTTTTTATTTATATACGTATAAGCAAAATATTTCGTGTAACCATCGGACAGAACTATAAAGCTTTCCCCTTCGCAACCAGTCGGGTTGTAGCTATCGTACGCGTCAGCCACTTCACTCTTATGAGTTGCCGCTGGCTATTGGATTTGTTATAAGACTGCGTGAAATTTATTTCTGGTTGATGCAAAAATACCGCAAGGTCGCAACGTTGTGCGGTCGCGTAGCGCCGAAAACTTTTGGTCCCCGCGCACGAGTTCATCTATGTGCCCACACTTTCCTCGCCTCCGTCTTACACTATATATATATGAATGTATCGTGAGGGAAATACTTGCGCGTGTGTAGATTGAAGTGGAAAAAGTTGTAGGAGTAGAAGGAAAGATTTCCCGCCACAGAGTGTCGCTGCTTTACAGTGTATCGTTCATGGCAGTTCTTTCGGGCGTTACAGTTGGATTTATCTCGATATTCGAACATGGTATGAAAGCTTCTTTAAATTTTAAGATTTCCGGCGTTCGTCATCGTCGATATACGTTCATTGACTCCAAAGGTAGCGCGCAAAATAGAAATTGATGATAAAGCGATTATCCACAGTTCCTTCGTATGAAAATGTAGGGGGAAAGAGGAATGTTATATGAGAAAAAACCGACTAATAATAATAGAAAAATATGTGTATTGTTTGGAATGACTTTTTAATTATATTTATCTTAGTTTATTTTCGGAGTTGTTTATTATAAACTTCATTGCATTTATCTGTGCCAGGTATACATTTAAGAATATATTATTGCGTTTAGGCAGTTCATCAAGTGACTTTGCCAGAGCAGTTTTTCACGTTTTATGTGTTTGTCTGACAAAAAATCACTGTTTCTACTCAACCCGTCGTAGAATATTCACGTTTTATGACAATGTAAACGTATGTACATTATCCTCTTTCCTCGCTGCTGGTTACACAATTGTATTTATGAAAAACCGACGCTGTCGATGGGAGGTATGAAGATCATGCATTTACTTTATGTCCTCACCAGATGGCAACACAAATTCTATGTTTCCCTCAACAAAATTTTCTTTCAAATTATTATTTCAAATGCCGTGAAGAACTCTAAATTTCTGAATTACATGAAAGTGCCCTAATCCCTGATTCAATTGTTCATATATTCCACAAATCATATAAAATTCCACTGTCATTGTCAATCTTTTCCGAATATGTAGAACAACATTGATAACTCCAAACCAACTGATGTTTTTCGATTTTTCAGGTATTGTACATTAGTACAATGAGTGTATAAATGAAGAAAAAAATGAAAAATGATGTAGTGTGTTTATGCAAATGCGTAATCATGTAATTGGGAGGCAGTAGACGAAAATAATTCCAACTGCATCACATTAATGAATTTAACACAGCGACGTGACGGTTACTAGTGAAATCTGTGTGAGAATAATCTATCCCTCTGAAATTCTAATTCGTTCCAAGATCTAATAAGAGATCCACCCCCAAGGCCTTTGGCCTTTCATCGCACGAGTGCACAAGCTGTGGGTTATATATTTTGCTGTGTTTCTCTACACACCTTGTACAAAGTCAACTAAGACACATATTCCAATGCAGGTAAATATCAACTCAAGAGATGAGACTCTATCTATACTGCTATGCGGTATTAATAATAAATTGCGATATATATCGTTTAATGATGATCATATCGTTCCAAATGGGACTGCACCACTGTAGCATTGAAAATATATAGAAACACTCTACGCCAGTACATGTTTATATATATTTGATGCTTATTTATGGATTATGATGGGAGCGTGCCCGCTCAACTGCTTTTATTGGGGGTCTCGCGCCGTCTTTTTCACCCAGAGCGAGTTGCACGAATACGATTCTGCTGCCAAATATCCCTATATACTATATAACAATGACAAAACGACGGGGTGCCAATAATTCGAAGTTGAATAAGCATATTGTTCCTTGGAATTCGTGATGGTTCAAGGATATTTGTGCTTTACCGCTTTTTCGCTTCGTATCTATAATTAATTTATTATCTCAAATAATTCTGATTGGGGGAAATCACTTCCTTCAATTAGTATTATATATATTGGTTCCTGATATTCGTTCTGACGAAAATTTAGTTATGTCGGGGTTATAAATATGAAAATAATTATTTTATTTGTTTCACGTGTGCGGTGCACTGATGTATGAATTATATTATTCGTAGCGTTGACGCGACATTCTCAAAAGTACTATATATAAGTATACGCTGAGAATGGCGTATGTTATTGACTATTTTACACGTTTTTGAAAATGGAGGGTTATACAGTGCGAAGCCGTTTCGTACAACTATATTCATAAACGCTAGATGGAGAGTTCAACCTTGTCATTGAAAAAATACGAATTCGCCTAAAATTCTACATAGACATCACGAATTTTCAAATAAAATGGTTTGAAACTTTCTCATCTGTTATTTATCGAATTTGTCCAGGAATATCACAGGAATAACCGCATTAAAATGTTAACTGTAAAAGAATTCTGTTGACGATTGGAAGACTTGGCATTTTAGTGCAAATTTATATTAAATGCGGTCTTCTATTGAAAATTTCTTTGATTTACATGGTTGATGATTATTTTAATCAAAGGATTGATCAGAGAAAAACGTGACCGAAATGAGCAGACTCGACTCGGCGTGACGCGGAAGAAGATAAAACTCGTGAAATTTATTGCCTGTCAATTCGAAAAATATGACACATTATATCCAATGTTCCTGTCTTACGTATTGTAATGGTACACAATTGAGAATTTCGTAATTGGAATAAGGATGACGCGTTGAATTGGTACAATACGTCACTCATGAAATTTTCGGTAGTGCGACGTGTGTTTTGTGCGCATGCGACACGGATACACGGATACATATGTGTGTATTTGACTCGATTCTATCTGCGTACGAGAGCGAGTGTACATATGTGGGTTTATTTGTTGGGTAAATGTGGAGCGGTTGTACTAATACATAGACGTGAATCATATCGCATCAGTTGGCACTGATCCATAGAAATGGATCAGTACATGATCTCGTGCAGCAACACATATGAGCGACACGACAATTCGCAAGTTGTGTTGTCTATAATTTCAGAGTCATTTTCCGAAATGTTCCACAATTCATACGGAAGAGGATACATCTTTTTTTTTTTAGAGTAGACATTATGCGGATTCGTAACATTTATTCATCCAGTGATACAATGTATTTATTGATCATCAATTTATGTTACTTGAACGAGTAGACAGAAAAAATTATAAGATAATAACAAATTGATATTTGCGTTTGTCATGATAGATGAAGAAACGAACGCAAGTTTTCAATTAATCAGACTGATATAAATGGATCTGGTTTATGTATTATACCGCACAGCAGTTAGTTGTGCTCGGTGTGTAGTTTAGCTCAACAGGAAAATCCCTGACGAAATGGCTTGAAATACACGCGCGTCCCGATTACTTAGCGTGTGCACTGCCGTTTGAAAATGCCGATTGAGTTTCGTATTGTATTTGCCTTCTGAACGTATGTCACTCACTCATTCTCACTATACTCATCAGAGGTTGCATCGTATATTGACAAGAAAGTATTATTAGCTTGTTGTTACGTACTCAAAGGGACGAATGTTTCACGCAACATAATTTATTTGAAAGTTAAATAGTATACCGGGATTCTTAAAAAGATTCATCAATTATGCTCCGGACGTTGTTTTGAAACATCATTTTTTCGACAGCACCACAATCAAAAGAGCAGAAGAATTATCGAAATAATATTACTTGACACGAGTATCAATATTATGATTGAGAATAAAATATTTATGTTGATAGGATAATTGTTCACTACAAATCTGAGACTTTTGCTCTTTGATAAATTGCTTTATGTATCTCTAATCTCTCTTTCTCTCTTTCTCAATATGTTATTTGTGAATTCGAATATTAATTCATATTGAATGTTGTATTTCGTTAAAAATTTATTGATAATATACTCACCGATAATATGGTGGTATTTCTCGACGAACTGGGTAGTTGTTTGAATTCCCATGGGTGATAGCTCAGGCGTTGATTTCCACGGTGTCGACACGAAATGTATTTCACGCGTGACACACGTGACACGTGACATTCGTTAAAGAACGTAATTGTATTCAAATTTATGTCCAATATCACATTTTTGTGGCATGAAGTGAATGATTGATCTGGACCCAACAATTTTTCCACTTTGCTTTTTTTCTACATATAGCTCTCACGTTGTTTCACTTATTATTCATATTCCATTTTTGTCCCCACCATTATTTACCCATGTCTCCGAGATAAATGAGAAATAGAAAATTACTTGGGACATCGAGGGTTGTTTGTAGTAATACAGAATAGAGATTTTATTTCGATTAGACACCATCGAATTCCAAGTACTTAAACACGTTCGATGAAATCTACTCTTTTCGCGCCACATGAATATCGATTTAATGGTATAATCATGATAAATAAACATGCAGCATTTACGCGGATTGTGCGAAGTCGATCAACCTTTCAATATCACGAAGCTAATGAAAATAAACGATATTCTTTTGCGAAAGATTGCTGTGAGTTTCGTTCTTATATTATCTCTTATAATGGTATTATATCAAAATCCAATTGATTTCATCATCCTTCTGATGATCGGATGAATCGATTTAAAGTATTTATACAGTGATTTTCACTAGATATCGATTTGAATCGTAGATGTATACTTGAAATAGAATCATGACAATTTTCCGTCACACATTTGAGCGGTTGATGATCTTCAGAGTAGTTCATGCCAAGTTCAGTAATTGATGATTGGCATTCGAATGGCACACTACTGAATACACTATTTTTTTGAATTTATCTCATTGCTGCAGATGGTTATATTGACAACTGAGAACTTTTGAGCCAAAACTTTGTTAGAGCAACTGAAGAGAATATCAAGTGAATAATTATTTTCAACTCCCTTTTCGTATCTTCGTTAATGAACACTTTATATTACATTTGAAATCGTTTGTTCGTGTATTGATAAGTCGAAATATTCATCTATGAGGAAAAATATATAGAATGTTGCTGCGGGCACGATTCACGATCAACGACTGCCGCAAGGAAGAGAAAGAACGGTGGCTGAGTCGTTTAACGTTTTAGCATTGGCATCGTCGTGTGTAGTTCTCATGTGCCGGGGCCTATTTTAAAACCACTGTCCTTCCAATTTGAACGAGTGAGAGCAAGTGAGATGGTGTGAACGAGAAAGGATGACAGAAAGAAAAAGAGGCACGAAGAGAGACCGAGTTTGATCGTCTTTAACTAGCGTGTTGCGAACAGAAGTTTCGCGGCGAAAATGTAGCGTGCAGTCAACTCTCGGATCCTCTTAACTGGATGACACTTTTGTTTCATTCTATTATTGACAATCATGCCATTGTGGGTTATGAAAATTATAGATTGTGACAATGTTATAATGTAGAATTCGATAACTTTATGTGTGAGCTGTCCGCCTATCTGTTGATTATTCTACTCGGCGATTCATATAATTCGATTGAAGAGTTTTGGTCCGCAAAAGAATCGTTACTGGACTATCGACTATAAGTTTGTAGCATTTCAAGTGCTCGTCAAGTTCTTCAGATTATAATGTTTTGCATAAAAAAAAATTCACATAAAAAACATTATATGATTTACAATTTATGGGAACATGAATAATTTCCGGGAATTCCATTTGTCAATCTCGCAAATTCATTGGCCCCAGTCCCATGTTTTTTCAGCGAATGGAAACAACGACATTGTTCATGGCAATTTAGTGTGAAAAATATTTTTTATCACAAGAGAAAACGATTTACATCAAAGTAAATTCTCCTTACTACCGAACAAACGAAGATAAATTGCTTGTATGTTAGTTTTTTCTTTTCTTTTTCTTTTTTACGTATTTTCGTGGGAATTCCTTGTGAATAATAGCACGAGTGACAGACGAATTATCAAGTATAAAATGGGTAGGCAAATGAAAATGATGGCACACGCGTAAAACACAATGGAAAATTCGTACTCATCTAGAATTTCATTTTCTTCATAATTTGTTTTCGTGCGTTCATAATGTTTTCCGCCGCTGGGGATACAATTTAAGTGCTTCGTATCATGTACTTTATTTCAAATACTGTCAGATTTAATGAGGCTACAAAAATGTTGCAAATTTTACGATCAGATAAAACTCACTTTGGGCTCGCATATTTCAACTGTTATAAATTTAAACTGTTATAATTGTGAGTCAAACTATTTGCCTTCAAATTGTATTCATTCAATTGTGAAGATGAATCTGAAAAACAGTGGAAGTCTGATGTATGCTAGTGACTCGAGGTAGATATTCATCAACACGTTTATAGCCGATACCCAAAACGGAATAGACGAGAAGTCGAGCAACTGATATATTTTAGAGACTCGGGTCGCCTCACGATTAAAATTTCTTATTCTCTTCCTGATTACTCACACGGTCGGCGTTTATATTGAATTTAAACTTTCTTCGTTTCGTTGCCTCATCCTATTTCTTTCGCGATGATTAGATATATTCTCTGAAGATACAGAAATAGAACTTTATTCTGGATGATCGTAAATAATAGAGATTTTAATGATCCAGAAGATAAAAATGTTATTTTTTTATTCCCCATGAATAAAATCATTTCTCATCCAAAAAATTTTAATATCATTTGGGAGACTAGAAAAACCTATTGTTAATTCCATATTTATCATGACCTCGGAAATCATTCTACCATCATATTATACACCGTTGATTGACGAGAACAACGACACCACAACCATTGCCGTCCACTCGTCTGCGTTCACCTCTCATTGTGTACACGGAGGATTGCAATGACGTCGTCATTCTATTTCCGGTGGTGTTGAACGACAGCGATATCTTTAGAGCGACACCATCTGTATTGCATGTTTTTTAATTTTTTTTTCGCAATCGCTTTGCAATCTCCAAGACAATTATTTTATTTTTATTTCTATTTTCTTTCGATTGGTCAAAAAACTGATTCAACACTCCATAACTCAGCTGTACATAAACACAAGTGTCTCGTTGGAAATTCTCTTTTGCAATTAACAGTAATTCATCAATCGTGAGATAGTTTATATGCTTTGGAGATATCTCAAAACAAGATGGTTACGCAGGTCACATACGCCCCATGAATCAAACAGTGTTTACTCAGACGCTGGCTTACAGTAATCATCACTCGACTATTCACTCATTAGGCCGATAAATGTAGGCGATTTGTCACTTGTCACGAAATTCTGAAGAGCAACATATGCAAACAGATTAGAGTAGACTAAAATGATCAAGAATTAGTTCTCTCATCATTTCATTTCGAATTATTGACTATCTCAATTTCTTTAAAATTTGAATATGTAACAAATCAATACATGCATATACATTCATGTCTCACGTTCTTTTATTTTTCTTAGGTTTCTATTTGTATCTTCTTTTTAAATTGAAAATATGCTCCTATATACCTAAAGTTATTGACATGTTTGAATAAATTCTCAAGTAAATTCGACTCAAAATGGACACTAAGTCATGACCACAATAACTAATCAATAAAATTGTTAAAAATATATTAATGCCTAGTAAGGGGCAGAAGTGAATTATTAAAATGGCTAGTTTAACGGCTGATCGTAAAGATTATCCGTGTCATAATGGTGAACAGTCTCGTTCAAACCACAATGAAATTTACAATCCTCATTCTCCCTATCACGCTATTTTGTGTGACTGCGGCGTAAAATCGCCGGCGAATGTGTCGATGAAACATGCGGAAAAATTGGAGATGAATTCATACGAATGGAGTCGTCTCGGGCCTATGGGTTATCTCCTCGAACCAAAATTACATACGATCAGCATTGGCTCAACACCAGTTGTTCCAAAAGAAAACTCTATTGAGTCTAAAAATTGGCACAGAACTGTAAATGAGTATGATAAATTTTTTCGAATTCGAATTCATATGTAACAACATTGTGGATTCATAGATGAGTGACAAGTGTGACCTCCCTCTGATCGTAGAGCCGATTTCTCCACTGCCACCACCGGATATTCTTCGACGTATCAATGAAGATCGATTGAGATCAACTTATCAAACTGATTTTGGTCACATGGGTGAAGATAACCTTTGACATTTTAATGATTTAAAGAGAGGATATAAAGAAAATAATCACTTTCTCATATGTTTGATTTGTCGCAGATGATTATCCATGGGCTGATTATGATGATCTGGAGTTGTCGGTTGGCTATAAATCTGGTCGCCAACAGGAACAACCACCTGAAGAAATAAAATGTCGAGAACGTCCACGGCCACCATATCTGAATGGTCATGAAATACCTGGAAGACCTTCAAAAGATTCCAGCTTTTTTGCATTTGGTACTAGACGTAGTAAAACAAAACGCCGTGGCGGATCCCAAGTTACAAATCTACCCCTGAGACCTGTGAGGCATAAGCGGGTGTCGCAACAATCGGGCAACATCAATAATGATGATGATGTTGGGATTAGTAGAGGAGTACTGGATGATCATCGGAGTAATCGAAGGCCAATTCTTGGAAAAGTACCTGGTCATGAAGAACGCGAAGCATCCAGAAATGCAACTGGTGACGAAACGGATCGAATGTTTGGTAGCACAACAGGTGACAAAAGAAGACAGATAACAAGAGATGAAACTGGTGATGGCAGGAAGCAAATATACGACAGAGTGTCTAGTGATAATGAAAAAACAATGGGTGCTCACCAAATGAAAGTAATCGGCAATGTAGCTAGTGATAACAGGCCGAGAGAATCCAGCGATACAGCTGGTGATAACAGCAGAAAAACATCGGGCGATACAACTAGTATTGTCAGAGATTCTATTGATAACAAACACACGAGCAATGGACATCAGAATTCGATAGACATGCCGTCGTTGCATACCGTAGGGAATTCGCTCATCAAAAAAGACGACAAGGAAGTTAGAAAAACACAAAGAGATTCGAAAAATTCGCGGAAAAATGTAGCCAATCTCGGGAAAGTGAGGGAAAACTCTGAAGAATTGGAATTAATTCCATCGATGCCATGGACCAGTGAATATCAGGATGTTATTAGCAGAACTGCTGATGACATTTTGAGATCAAAGTTACATTATTATGGAAGAATTAGATTGGTTACACCAAATCCTGACTGCTTATAAAGTAAAAGAGAAATTCTTATTTAATGAAAATATTTATCAATTATGGGTCCATTCACATTTGATATTGTTATAGTTGAAATCATTCAGTGATTTTGGATCACATCATTGCTATTCAAAATTGCCGCCGTGTTCACTTTTATTCACAGTCATTTTGCGTCTCCTCTGGTAACCCTGCATGTAGGGGAAAAGGAAAAATGCCGCACTACAACACGTGTTCATCCCGCCAATGTGTTTTTCCATCTGTTTATCAATATCATATTATTCATATAGTCTCAATTGAATGGTCAATTTTTAATTAAAATAACTGACAGTGTAAAAGGTGAGTCGATACGGTGTATTTTCAATTGTTCCTCATATTTCAAATCATTTCTCTCGCTGTCACGTGTATTACACTTCTCGTGGGTCTATATGACAATAATATTCATCAACATGCGGCCAAGGATTAATTTAATTACTACATGCATAAGGCATAAATGCTCATCACACGGGAACCTTGGAGATAATTTAAATGGCAAATCAATGAAACTTGTCACGAAAAAAAAAGTAATAAAGAAACGTGCCAAAGTAAATGTTGATAGTAATGGCATAACCTCAAATTCCGCTGTGGAGGCTCTAGTTCCTACTAATAAAATTGATCCTTGTGGTGTTGGAAAATCTCCTGACAGCAAGGTAAAGCTTAAAGTTAATTCAGACAATAATCACTACAATTTTATGTATGAGAATTTGAATGACAGTACATTATGGAGTAATGATGGGATTTTTGGATTTTCTGATACATCAGTTAATGATAACAAGATCAGTGAAAATGATAAACCCAATGAGGTTTCGAAAAGAATGCAGTCTCTATCAAGATCAATGATTATTGAACATAAAGAGACAGCATTGTCGCAGATAGATAATTCAGACTTTGGTGAAGGAAACAATGATATTATTGGTACTGAAAATAAAGCCAACATCAATGAGACTAGATTCAACGAACTCAATATGCAAATGCTCCCGAAAAAGTTGCACAACCAAGTATTCGGTAAATGTGATGAAAAAAAAAATGTATCTAGTGATAAAATAATTTCCTTGAAACGCGAGCTCGAAGCATTTGGAATGAAGGTGAATGACATTGTATCAGTGCCCAATGTCGACATCGATTTACCACCATTGGAGGGTAATAATTTGGAAGAACATTTTTTCAATATTTCTAGCGCCCAAACGAAACCTTACATTAAAATTGTTGAACAGATCATTAAAAACATTCCACCAATGCCTGACAAATGGAGTTTCCAAGAAGGTTGGACAAGGTAATGGCGGTAAATTTTATGATTATGATTTTCGCGTATTCTATTTGATATATATCTCCTACGGTGATTTAATTTCATTTTTTCTCTCCATTTAATGAACAGATATGCAAATGGAAAGGTTGAACGGGTAGACTATCCATTAGAGAACGGAATAGTATTTGACGTTGAAGTTTGTATGAAAGAAGGACCATTACCAACACTCGCTACCGCAGTAACGAACAAAGCGTGGTATGGTTGGACTTCGAAGTCTCTGATAGATGGAACCAGCATTCCAATTGAAAGTCGCTCATTTACGCCTGAATCACTTGTACCGATCGAAAGTACGAGGATGGAATTTGGTAAAAAACTAAATGACCACCAGAAAAAGCCTAAGATAATTGTTGGACACAACGTTTCTTATGATCGCGCACGAATCAAAGAACAATATTGGCTCAATTGCACAGGTGCTCGTTTTATTGATACAATGTCATTACATATTTGTATCAGTGGAATGAACAGTTATCAACGAGCTCAAATGTTGGGTCATAAAAATAAGCCAATTGAAGATGATTGGCTTAATTTCACATCTATGAATAATTTGGTTGATGTGTACAAACTGTATTGCGATAAACAGCATGAAAAATCACGGAGGGATGTATTTATTGAAGGTCATTTGACAGATGTTCGTGATGAATTCGATAAATTGATGAATTATTGTGCTACTGATGTTATTGCAACACATGAGATAATGCAAAAACTGATCCCACTTTTCAACGAGAGATTTCCCCATCCAGCGACATTTGCTGGGATGCTTGAACTTAGCACTGCTTATTTGCCAGTGAATACCAATTGGCAACGGTATATTGAGGCGTCTGAATCAACATTCGAAGATTTGAATTATGAAGCGAAATGCACTCTTGCTAAACGGGCTGATGAGGTGTGCAAATTGATGCACAATGATAAATATAAAAAAGATTTATGGATGTGGGATCAAGATTGGAGCACACAATCAATCAAAATGAAAAAAATGACGAAGAAACAATGGGCAACGACAAATGAAGCAATAAAAACAGAAGTGAGAGAAGAATCTGATTTTGCAAAATTTTTAACGGATGGTGAAGATGAAATTGATCCATTGGAGAAAGAATTTTCTCATTTAAAAGCTATGAGACATTCACTTCCCTTGAAATTGCCACATATGCCAGGGTATCCGGCATGGTACCGAAAGTTGTGTATGAAAGATAACGATGAAAATTGGCTGCCGGGTCCACAAAATATAAGTACATCAATGAAAGTGGTACCGAAACTTTTAAATCTCACATGGGAAAACTATCCTTTGCACCACATCAAAGAACATGGATGGGGTTTTTTAGTTCCACATACTGATGATCCCAATATCGATACTCAATTGCCTTTCAAACAACTTCTAGCACAGTGCCCTTTGCCAAACGCGGGCAAGATGAACGCCGACACGAGTATGGCGATGTCAACTTTGCAAGCTGAAGTTCAGAAAGATTTACATAAAACAGAATTTTGGCGTAATAAAAAATATATAAAAAAAAATCAACCAGTCACATTTTATAAAGGAAGCGGTGTATGGTGTGACGTTGATATTGAAGATTGTTGTTGGTTTTTTAAATTACCCCATAAGGATGGGAATAAGTTGAATGTTGGAAATCCACTGGCGAAGGATTTTTTGAATAAGTTTGCAGAAAATGTGTTGGCCGGGCTGGATTCGAGTGCTACAGAGGTGTTGAAAATCGCACGAATGATGTCATATTGGCGGAATAATCGAGATAGAATAATGTCACAGATGGTTATTTGGTTGGATGAAGATATTCTACCAATTGCATCACGGCGCAGTGGAAGTCCCCGAGTTTATGGTGCTATTGTTCCTCAAGTAGTGGTAAGTGGAACTTTGACGAGGCGCGCGACAGAGGCAACGTGGATGACTGCATCAAATGCACATATCGAACGAGTGGGTTCTGAATTACGTGCAATGGTTCAAGCACCATTGGGTTTTAATATAGTCGGTGCTGATGTGGATAGTCAAGAATTGTGGATTGCATCGCTTGTAGGGGATGCGTATTGTGCGGGTATTCATGGTGCAACGCCTTTCGGTTGGATGACATTAATCGGTACAAAGTCCAAAGGTACTGATATGCATAGTGTTACTGCTAACGCCGTTGGTATATCGCGCGATCACGCTAAAGTTATTAACTATGCAAGAATCTATGGCGCTGGACAGAAATTTGCCGAACGTCTTTTGAAACAATTCAATCCAGCAATGACTGATTCCGAAGCTCTATTGAAATCGAAAAGAATGTTTAGTATTACTAAAGGTAAAAAAGTTTTCCGCATCAAACCTGAATATGTTAATGAAGATGTGGATGATCGTCAATATTCAGGATATGAAGCTCAGAGAGTCGCACGAGCCCATGGTAAAAGTGTGAATCAAATGTTTGGTTCTGGGAAATGGTGTGGTGGTTCGGAATCGGCGATGTTTAATCGGCTTGAAGAAATTGCTGGGAGTCAACATCCAATAACACCGTTTTTGAATTCACGTCTGAGTCGCGCAATGGAAAGTGATGATGAGAACAAAGATAAATATCTACCGACGAAAATAAATTGGGTTGTACAAAGTGGTGCAGTTGATTTCTTACATTTGATGTTAGTATCAATGAGATGGCTGATGCGTGATAATGCGCGATTTTGTCTCTCATTTCATGACGAAATTCGTTATATCGTACCATCGCGGTTCAAATACAACGCGGCACTTGCAATGCATGTTACCAATTTGTTAACTAGATCATTCTGTGCTTTGCGACTCGGAATCAAAGATTTACCAATGTCTGTTGCATTTTTCGCGTCAGTTGAGGTTGATACTGTTTTACGCAAAGAAGCAAGTGCTGATTGTAAAACTCCGTCAAATCCCCATGGATTGGAAAGTGGATATGGAATATCCCCAGGAGAGAGTGTTGATGTGTGGAAGGCATTAGAGAAATCAGGGGGTTCATTAGGACCCTGGCACTCGACTCAAATGAAAAAACGTAAACTGGAAAAAGTTAGGGGAATCGAAATTGATTGATTGAAGTCTAAATTGTATATAATGTTGCTAAAAACTATTTATGTCTCCAATTCCAGAAGTTTATTCTGAATTATTGTCATTTGTTCGATGTGCAAAGTGTGTGAAATATGCGTGACAATATAGTTATGATAATTGAGATGATTGTCAGATTTTTAGATCAGAATGTCAAAGGCAACAAAACGGAAGTACGTGACAAAAGAAGTACAAGGGGACATAAGTTTACCGACAGAATTGCAAACTATTGTTCAGCTTGTCGACTCACGAGGCAATAACCTTCACGAGGTGATTGACAGTTTCGGTGAGCAATACCTCGCTTCAATGCCAGTCAAGTTTCGAAGGAATATATGGGTTAAACGAGGAAATTATGTACTCGTTGAATCAATTCCCGAAGGTGACAAAGTTAAAGCCGAAATTGTGAAAATTTTGACGAAAGTAAGGATACAATAATCAAAAATGAATGAATGAATGAATAAGGCAAGACCTGACATGATCCACCGTTAATGAATCGTTATTTTTTTCTCTCGCTTTCCAGGATCATATAAAATTTTATCGATCCCAAAACGTGTGGCCGAATAGTTTTGACAAAGGAGATGAATTCTGTGATACTGTAACCGATGAAAACAGCCATGAGATTTTCGTCAATACCAATCGTAATCCAAATCAGGGCATCATGCATGATGATGAGAGTTCTAGTTCCGAATCATCGTGATGAAGTTTAACGTTGAAAGATTCAACGTGAAATTAATGCTGCTAGTATATACACCATCCAAACTGTTGGAATCGTCACGACACATCAAAAATGATTCAATATCGTTATATTGATACATTAGAATGGTTCAATATTCTTCAAATTGATCTACAGAAGTTATGTAAGTGCAAATAAAAATGTTTCCTTATGAAAATAAAACGTTTTGAAAAATTCTGTATATTCTGTCTGAGTGATTTAAATTTTCTCCCAAATCAATTAATATTCATCCAGCATAAAGCGCTGAAATATTCAATTCATTTAATAAAAGAAAAGTAAATTTATATTTATAGTCTAGACAGATCATTGACACTTTGGAGATTTACTCATTTGTTCAGGTCAACGATTTCCCACTCAATTCTTGTTTGCCTTCGACCTTTTTTCATTCTCTCCCATGCCCATGCAAATTTTATAGGCATTACAGTCACGTTGTAGAATAACCCAAGAAAGTCCGAAATAATGATAGAATCACGTACGTCGATCCCATTTTTTACTCCAATTTGTCCGTGCGTAAACATCTGTGTGGACATTTGGTGAATTGTGTTGTTGGACATGCAGAGTACAGGAAAAAAAATAGTGAATGAAGAATAAAAGAAGTTCTACTTCACAAGTTGTGTAATTTTCTATTTACTTTGAAATAAAGTATTTCGCAGTCGGGATTGAGGTCAGTCGAATCGCATTGAAATTACAAGATTCACCGGATGTGTATGATTAACTCCCTCTGGTGCAATGCAATTGTTTTTTTACTTTTTTCATATTCTGACTAATCTATTTTTTCATCCAGTATTGGATTCCATTGAAATATCGAACATGCCCTCGTAGAACATTAATCACAGCCGTATTTTCGCAAAAATGATATAACCAGAATATTTATCGTGAATATCATTGTATAGAATGACAGAAGATAGAAAAACAAAACGATATAAAACTCGTACAAGTGTTATCTTGAGCTGGGTTGTTATTGAAAACTATATCGACACACTATTTTCTTTCCATTATTTATCAGTCAATTCATCCCACCATAATTCTGCGTTATTATTTCTAACAGCCATTCATATTTGAAAATGCAAAACCACCACCAGCTATTATTCATTCAAGTTTTATTGTTATATAAGCAAGAAGATGAATGACTCGTAATGATGTACGGAGAAAGAAGAGTTCTCGTGAGCTATTCATTGGTTGGGTGAGAAAAAAAGAAGGGAATAATTGATGGGTGGCATTTTCTCATCCTTCAGGAATTTCATACATGCTCATCTAACTGAATGATTCCGATGTATATTTGGAAGAATATGAATAGTAATTCTCCAAAAATATGACAAAATTTCATGAAAAATTCAATGACTCTACATGATATCAATCTCGGCTTTATTCAGAGATAATGAGAACAGTACATAGAGTTGTTGAAGAATATGTATCATTCTTGCCGAGGAGATGTAGAAAAAAAAATATTCCTCACACATGACAGTTTCGAGTTTGTCCGCTGTATATTTCTACATTCATATAATTATCTGTGATGCTCATTACTTTACATAGAAATCCAATGTTGCCTTCAGAATATCGTGGTATTCGTTGTGATAACAATGATATATATACCATTGTTCCGAAGACAATATTACGGAGATGTGAGGAAATGTCAATACACATATAACACATGTATTTACATACACTCAGACGAATACTTTGAATTTTAATTACATGGGTATACACACACACACAAACATTGTGAAATTTCAATTGCAATCTGATATGATAACAGCCTCAGTTCTTTCCATGTATTAATTGAAATTTCATGAGATTGTATCAACAATAACAATTCACATCGGCGTTGTCATTTATTTTTCATCTTTGATGTATCGCAAGAATGCAACACTGTACTTCAAGTTGAAAAAAAAATTCTTCACTATCAATTAACCTGCGTAAAATCCAATTTGTTTTATCCTCTTTCTCATCCGTCAACGATAATGTCGTGAATCATCTTATTATTTAATTTTTTTATTATACGGTACACATATTTTTTACGGAACATTATAATATGCCAGATGTGGCCGCCAACAACCGTTTTTTTCTGATACGCGGGTTCAGCATTTTTTTGCTATTTATCCCACCTTTCTCTCCCACCTCCATGCACAAATTGCCCAGTCAGTCGTATATCACCCTCTTCTGAATTCTTGGCAGTGTTGACATAGATTTCTTTATTCTCACAATCCTTCAGGCAAAAGTTGAGGAAAGGTGAGAGGATACTAAAAAAAAATACCCCACAATTTGCCTACGTAAATTCAATTAATCATTTTTTATTGTCTTGTTCGATATGAATGTACATTCCTTCTAAATGTGCATTCAAATTAACTGTAACAATCACTCACTGCATTTGTTCACGATTCAAGCCCATATTCAGGATTAGATTCAAATTCTCAGGACGATTCATAAACCGTAACTTGTAAACTTGTGTTTGGATTCATACGTATTGTACTCGTAAACGACTTATCACTCATTCTTATTTACGACTGTCATACAAATATACACGCACGTATATATATCTATGTATATGTGCGTATATGTGATTGTCGTAATCAGAGTGAGGTGCCGAACGAAATAGAAGCTAAAGTATGAAAGATACTCGAGGAACGACAGTATTCTACGTGATCTCGTTGCGATACTCATAATTCTACAAGCCTACATGACGTTTCTGTCCTATCCTTGATATCTTGATGTTAAACTAGATGATACAGTGCATTGGGCCGTTATGTTCTGTTAAGATTCCGGTGAAAAGAATCATAAAAGTGTATAGTACGATTGGAGCTGATTGGAGATTGAGTTAAACATCTTTTTTCTCCAGCATTCTCAATTTGATGGGAAATATATTGAGTGGTATAAGAATTAGAGCGAAAGTCTTTGGTTGGGTTCAATTACCAATAGAACTGAACACCTGGTGAGACTTTACATTGAATTTCAAAGTTCGCCAATATCACAACGCGTCGACATTCTGAATATACTTATCGTGGACTTCGCTCTGAATATATTTCAAAGTTCAATTACACGCTATGAATAAGCACCATTCCGAATGAAAGTCTTGGAAGTGCAACAAAGCTCGAATGCATGGAACGGTAGTCGATCAATGCCAACAGTTTTATTAGATGGCGCCGGAAATATTTATTTCGGTTCTAACAAACTGAAACAATTTTCACAGTTTACAATGATTATTTGACGTAAACTTTGGTGTTCAAGAGATATTTTTTTGAATTTATGCGAAGGACGTGATAAAAAAAAAGTACTTGAACTATTCACATAGAAAATGGGAATGATAGCGGATGAAGAGAATGAGTTCGAGATATTTTGGTACGCACTTAATCACGAGAATTTGACAGAAGCTGCGTATTTGAGTCGGATACTTGGACCGAAACATTTACCCCCGAAACTCGTCATACCAATAACCTTGGCATACGTAACAATATTTATAAGTGGAGTTGTTGGAAATGTTGCAACATGCATTGTCATTGTAAAGAACTCAAACATGCATACGTCCACCAATTATTACCTCTTTAGTCTGGCTATATCTGATCTCATTCTACTCACCCTCGGTAAGTTGTCTTCCTCTATCTATCTAGCTCCAAATTATAATGATAGTCAAATTAAATAGGCAGGTAAAATGTCGGAATTTAATTTCAACCAAACGTCTAAAAAAAAGTTTGCACAAGAAAAACACCGTTGACGTTCTGGCATAGAGTTTGGTATGCATACGGTTGGAGAGACGTTATTCAGAAAGATTCAAATGAGTGCAGGATAGGAGTTTTTCTTTGAATTTTATAGCAGCAATCCCGGCTGAATTTGTCAGAGTTATGATAAATGCAATTCGTTCATTTCACATATAGAGCGACATTGATGTAATTCATCCTATTTCGAATGTTCATGAGTCGTAATTCCAAAAGAAGAATATTGCTCATGATTTTTTTTCGTCGCAAGATAACATAGATGACTCTGTATCCATCAGACAGTTTTTGATAACATTCTCGGAAAAATGAAATCACGGAATATTTGTCTAAGGATCCAGATATTTACACCAACCTGATACAAACTAATAATTTATATTAGCAATGTGTTTTATAGTTAGATAATTTGCGTTATCTTAGGGTTCACTATGTGCACTGATACTATGATGACTTCGTTTATACTTTGTTCCATACTATTTCTCATTTAAGCATACCCCAATATTGAACAACGGCATAAACTCACATCTACATTAAATTGATTTTGTAATTATAAACATATCACTCTGTTCCTGTTTCCTAACTTGTACAATCGATCGTCTCTTCCGAAATGGGGTTCGGCTAATAAATGCAACAAGTGTCCTTGCGAATCATTATACTCTTAGCTTTCGAGTAATTTTCTTGATGCGATTTTTTTGATGGGTAGAATGCCCCAAAGAACTATATGAACAGTAAAGACCTCGCGCAGGCTTAGTAACATGATGGATGAATTGCCTTCTGAATAGGGCATGAAGTATATGTCCTCTTCTACCTCACAATTGAGCTCTACGATTAACAGAAAAGTTATTCCAAGATAGCATGTCTTGAGTGCCAAATCTAATGAGTGATATTTACTGCATATTGGAATTGTTTCAGGATTGCCAAATGAACTCTATAGTATATGGCAGCAGTATCCATGGGTACTCGGCGTAGCTCTATGTAAAATTAGGGCTTATGTTTCTGAAATGTATGTACATTAATTAAAATGTCGAAATTCCATTCAATTCATCTTTATGATTATAATTTTCAATGTGAAAAACATTGCGTATATCAACCCCACCGGAATTGAATAAATGTTTGAATATTCATATAGGTCGTCTTATGTATCAGTACTCACAATTGTGGCATTCTCAATGGAACGTTATCTGGCGATATGCCATCCACTTCGTACTCATGCCATGGGCGGCGTAAAAAGACCAATTATAATCATGTTTTGTACATGGTTTGTTGCCACTGTATCAGCATTACCATTTGCATTGTATACGACAGTCAATTATGTCGAATATCCACCAGGTATGTGAAAGATACATTCATAAACTACCATTTGAATTCTGATTTTTCTCTCAATATTAGTTATATCATTTTTTCCATCTCATGCTACAGACTCTGGTAATGACTCAATGGAATCAGCAATCTGTGCGATGTTATCTCCAGACATGCCAAATTTTCCATTGTACGAAGCAAGCAGTGTTGTATTTTTCCTCATTCCAATGGCCGTAATTTTGGCTGTTTATACGAGAATGGGATTGGAAATACGAAGTAGCGCCAGGGAATCCCTTAATCCAATGAATCAATCGTCAGCACATTGGAGATCACGACGTGTTCAATCGAGAAAAAGCATTATTCGAATGTTAAGTATGTTTTTGTGTTTCCTACCGTGATACAGTAAAACCTCTCTAACACAGTCGACTTGAAGCGCTAGGGTAATTTGACAGATGCTACTCTGTCCAACTTATGCTTTCCAGCAGAAATGATAAAAATACAGATGGTGAAAAGGTTTCACTGTATTGCGATTTTATTTGAGATGAGTTGAAGGTGAAGGGATTCAATTCTCTCTGGTAATTATATAATACAATTTGTTTCCACAGGTGCTGTGGTCGTGATGTTTTTTTTCTGCTGGGCACCATTTCATGCACAGCGTTTACTTTACGTTTATGGTCAAGAGGCAGATTACTATCCCGATCTCAATGAGTGGCTTTATATCTTGAGCGGTTTATTTTATTACTTTAGTACCACTGTTAATCCAATACTCTACAATCTAATGAGTTCGAGATATCGCAATGCATTCAAAGAGACAATGTGTTGCAAAAAAACGCAGAGAAACCAGAGATTTATTAGAGTGGATCAGTTGCATAGAATTGAATCTGCGCGGCTGCAACATAGGGGAAATTTTAGTTATGCTGTCAGGTATGACAAATTGTTTTCAATGACATAACAATAAATGTCGTTCGTTTTATTTAATATCGTTTTTCAAATTCCCATAAAATAATATTCTGTCATATAGAAATACAATTGATCACGCAAAGGAAATATTTAAATTTGGACCAACGCGACGTGGACTTGGTAACGAAATAAAATCTCCTATTGATCTTTCGACTAGAGTAAGTGCAATGGACGAAAATTGCCCGAGTAAATGTCTGTTGAAATACAATCGCCCAACACTCGGGCAACAACAAAATATTCAAAATAAAGCATCGAAAAATGGAATTGTAAAATCATTTTCGACGGCCAGTAGCTCTGTTTGAGGGACAAACAATTTATTACCATACAAAAAACGTAGAAGTATTCGAAAAAAGTTGTTGTCTAATTGTAAATAATGATAAGTTATCGATATGATAATTTATCTAACTGATATATGTACATTTATGCATATATATATAAATTTTTTTATGCCATCAAGTATGTTGATCAACAGTTATAATTGTATATAAATTGTATATTAAACGATTTTCTGGAATGTTCTTTAAACACCGTACATCAAAGCATGCTATATGTCCATGAATATTTGAATTTAGAAAAGGGCAGTAGTTCGAAGTCTGTATTGATGTGCAAGAGCAAATAACAAATAACAGTTTTCTTTCATACTTATAAATAGTTGATACGTTGAATCGAATCGTCACAATCTGCAGTTATTCTTATCTCGAGCTTACAATTTTTTCCATAAATTATCAGTTGCATTATTAAACAGACACAAAAATCACAGTCGAATGACGTATTGAGTATATTTTCTGTTTACAACGCATACTCGCTGTTCACGATCGATTGCAAAGGAAGAAAGAAAAAAAAACCATGAAACGTAGAATTTAGGTAAGGTGTGGTTTAGCGAATTTTGCAAACATTTTTTCGTTCCTAATTAAATGAGTGCGAATGACAATAAGAAAAATCGTGATAGCATATATTTTAATGAACAAATGGTTGCAATATCACGCGGAAAATGTTTCCATGATAAATTTGGCTAACTGTGTCGTTATATTAATGGTACGATGAGAATGTATATAGGGCGCTGTCCAATTTCATGTTATAAACATCGAAATATAGCGCAATGAATAAACGTTATCAATATTTTTAATCGAAATAAATACGCATAGACAGATAGAAAGATATGAAATAAAATGATAATTGTAGATTGATCAATCTCTGCAATGCTGTTTAAAACTGTGAATTCAACATTTCTCATTTATACTGGAGTTCGGATCAATTTCTTTCCACATATTGTGATAGATTGTGTTTCCATTTTCGTGATTAATGAAATGACAGAAGAATGGAAAGAACGTAAAGTGAGAACGAGAATTAGGAATGAGAATAGAACAACAAGGTCGCTGTCGTGTGGAAGAATCCAATAAACACAACAGTTCACACTGCTTGCGCTTTGGAACTTCAATGAGATTCGTTTCTACTCGTCGCATCGAAAAGTTTACTATTCAGGATATATCAACCTTATAAGATAAACAGAAAAACTACCGGTAGTTGGAAACAGTTGATTAAGAACAGCAGAATCAAATTATATTCACTTGTGTGGGGAGAGGAATCGTAATGTTAGATACATCATGTAGATAATTAGTTACCTCACGTTAAGAAATCAGAATGTTTATCATACTATAATAATCACATGCACTGCCATTCAATGGAAGTATATCAATAAAATTAACTCGCACCAGCCAATTGCGGGATGAAATTGGAAAGTACATGAATGGGTTTCAGACATGTAACGACTGGAGATGATTATGAGTTTAATTGGAAACTATATGAGTTTTATGATTAAAATTACATTTGAATTGCGTGTCGAGTAAATTTCAAACCGCACGCAGAGAAAGGCATGGCTGGGTCACATGGTTATAATATACATATTGATGTTGTACCGTGAATGATGAGTTGTTTGTTAAACCAGATCGTTAGGAGGATTGGTCTTTCATTTCTATAATTTCTTCCACGGGGTATCATACATTGATAATGCAGTTTTGACTAAAGAAAATATATATTGAAATTATTTGCGTCATTACACGTGTCTTTCCAACCATTTGAAACAAAAGTAATCGATAGTGTTGTAACTCTTATACAGGCAGTTTGGTCTTTTTTTTTGCGCCCGATTCTTCTTTTTTCTGTTGCGGTATGTAACCTCAATATTGTATTATGCCGTATATTCGCCTTATCTGAAAGATGTTACTGTACGCCAACTCTATGGATTATCGAGAATGGAAAACGTGACTCTCATACATTTACTCGCCGGTTTCATTCATTTAATCTGGTATTTCACAGAGCTGCTCTCAGAAATGTCTTCGCTCATACTTTCAGCTTCTATTTCGCGACTTGGTGGATTAGGATTACCAACACGGGTAAGTTACTTTTTATCACATTAACGTATGTGTCAATTGTGACCACTTTATACTATGAATTCGATCATTATTGCCAGTTACTCACATCAATTTTTCTGATTGGAGCAATTTTAATGATTCTATTCCCATTTCACCCACAATATGAACCCTCTCATGAATATAATGGAAATGTCAATGCACATCTGTATGAAGCATTTGAATATCACTTGTATCGTCAGAGCCGGCCACCAATAATTGGTGATAATTATCCAAGAGAAATTGGTCGTAAAACCATTGAGAAGGATTTGGCTACTCTAAAAATAACTTTCAATGATACGATCACAAAGGATGATGGGGACATATCCACAATTACTGGGCTTCTTTCGGGTAATGAAACTTCGAATGAACTACCGAATTTTAAGAATATTGCATTGTCTGATATTGTCAACATTCCAGAAACCTTCGAGAAAACGAAATTGGATTTATCTGTCAATGAGGAAAGCATTGAAATCCAACCAAGCAAAATGCAAAATCGAAGCGTAAAACCGCTTGGAAATTCTGAGGACAATGATTCGGAACTTGTTGAGGAATTTCGGAAAATTAAATTAACCCTTGAAGATTCAATAATTAGTAATGAAATGATTAGCTTGAAATCTAATGATTCAAGAGAAATAAATTCCATTGGGTGCAATACGATTGAAAGGATTGAATCAGTTGTATCGGTAATCGAACCCAATTTATCTTCGGGAAATTCAGATAATCAATCGAGCAATGTGAATAGTCGCCAATCGTCTGGAGTAGTCGAAGAGTTTCTATCGGTTGTTAATACGAATGATATTGAAGAAGACATTTTATGATTTCAATTAATCTGACAATAATTGTATAGTGAAATTGTGTACTCGAGTTTTATCTTAATGCTGTTCATCAGAGTTATTACATATAAATTTATATATAAATTTTAGAACGAACTTTGACATTCATTAGAAAGGTCCTGCACTAGAATTCATGAGACGTGAGGAAAAAAGAAGCCTAGGAAAAAAAATATTTATGATTTCTTGCGTTTTTGCATTTAAAATTTACACGACCGTCTTTTGTATTGCTCGTGGCTCGAATATATATCAGAATATCGTAAATGATGAAATACATATATATTATATATCTTTATCTCTATGAAAGGAGAAATAAGATCAGAATAAACAGCAGTGCAATTAACGGGCAATTTCACCCCCAAGAAAAAGCCATTTCCACGTTACTTTATATTCTTCACGTCCATCCTGTTCGCTCTGATTATATGCAACTCAACCAAAAGGTTTAATGGCGCGTTCTGCTATTCGCAGAGGCACAAACTGAAAGCAAGAATAAATGCAAGTTAAAGAGCTGAGCGATAGAGAACAATGCAGCATCTAATGCTCTGTTCACTGACACTTGAATTTATTTAATTGGAGGCCAACTCTAATAGACTGCAGGACACAGGAATTGTGTCACCAATGAAAAGAAAAAAAAAAAAAAAAAAAAGCCTTGAGGAGAAAGTTTTGAAATCATAGCCTTGGCCATCTTTTTTTTTTTCATGACAGGAATTCGTATGATCAACCGGAGAAAAAGAGATGCTCTTATATTAACTCATCAACGCTAATTCGAAGCAAAGAGTTGGAGATAATTTTTTATGCGTTCATCGGCGTAGTCTATATTTATTCAAACATGTCAGGCATGAAACTGAGATATATTATCTCTTGGGTATCGTTAGAGTATGTTGCTTTCGAACAGACCTTTGAAATATTGTACTCTTGCGTATTTTTGCGTTGAACCACAACGCGCTAATGTAGTCATGTATCCATTGTCATAAGATCTCAAAGTTGACATCATACTCGCAGTTAACTAAAAACTCACGAATTTTCGTGATACTAATGAGTTTGAAAACTTTTGGGAGCCGCAATGTCTAACAATCAGGAAAACATATGTGACACGTTGTGTATGACCGATCATAATTATATATTCAAATAGTATCTCATTAATGCTAAAACTAATATTCTTCATTATGTGGGATAAAATAATTGTGTTACAATATTTTGGATGGTTATTGAGTATTCTTGTGATTGTGGTCGGCACTGGTGCATTTGAATTTCAATTATATTGCAATGAATCGTGAATGAATTTGAATTAAACTACGCTCTTTCAATATGATGAAGAAAAATTGATGGAAAAGAATAATGTGAGAATAATGAGAATAACCAATTAGTTATTCAAATAAGTATATTATTTTGATAATACCTATGTTCATGTTCCATTGATATTCAGTTGAAACATAAATATAAATATTGTGCATTGGCGTGAATAACTTTAATGCCTTATTCAACGGGTATTTGTCACGATATGTTACAGTTCGGAGTTGCATAAATCCATCCACTTATGCGATTTGATTAGTAAATGGTGGAAAAAAAAATAGGGAGAAGTATCAACGATGCTGTTGTTTTTCGATGTGTCGTCTTTATACAAAAAGATGATGCCAGGGTCGTGTGGGTGAGGGTGAATGTTAAGGGTCGCCCTGCGTACTGAGTGAAACGCGCGCGTGGTTGGATATTGGGATAAAATTCACCGCACTGACGCTGGTCTCACTCGCTCGCGGCTCGGCGAGCCGCATGTTCTCATAGTCGCGCTCATTTGAGTTCGTCAACAATCCCCACATAGGTAATTATCGCGGGATATTTTATGCAAAAACATAATTTGTGGGGTAAATTTTTTTTTATTACTTTTTCATTAATTATAATGAGGCGCGCAGTGTACTATACACGTAATAATGGAACGGAAACATCCGGGGAGCCAGTTAATGGGGATATATCAACATTATGGATGGAATTTGAATGAACAGTGCAACAGTCAATTGAATTAGTTGTGGAGTGACAAATATTCATCAATAAAATCTGTCTTTTTCATTGAATGCAACAATGGAGAGCTCAATATTTCCATTTATTCATGATAACATTTCGGATTATATGGATTATAGTGAAGAAGAGTATTTACAATTGCAATTAGGGCCTAAACATTTGCCATTGTCTGTTTTATTGCCAATAACGATTGTTTATGTCGTCATATTTATAATGGGAATATTTGGAAATGTTGTTACGTGTTGGGTGATTTTAAGAAACCCACTGATGCAAACTGCGACCAATTATTATTTATTCAGCTTGGCTGTATCGGATCTTATGCTGCTCGTGCTTGGTGAGTATATGGAATTGCAAATGCATAATTGAGAATTATTATTGATTGACGAGATGAAGTCTGTGTAACTCAATATCATCGCATAAATATTTTGATTCGTGACTAGCGAATCTGCACGAAATTTCTCCTAAGGGAATTATACTGGTGAATTTGCTTCTGCCGCGATATTTTCTTCTCTATTTTCCGCTGGGCTGACCATGCACGGTCCATTACTACTTGCCGATGACCACAACGACCGTTCTCAACGGAGGATTAAACCGTGATATTCTTTACTTTCGTCTTTTTTTTCTTTTGATCGTGATCAATAGTGAAACGTTCACCACTCAACTGTCGTAGGGGTGAAAATGTTACTTCAACTTTGGCAGTAAAACTTTTCGACAACATCAATATCAACGGAGCTCAATAAAGAATTCGCGCTAGGTGAAACTTTGGGTAGAAAAAGACCAAAAAATTTGAAGTGAACCATGCGTAGCTTTCAGTGAAGCGCAATTCTCCGTAACTGAATGAAAAATATTTTACATTATTTCTTCAAAAGATGTTTTAAACAAACATTTCGTCGATTGATAAAACTATCTGGCACAGTAATAGGAACTGTCCTTTTTCTGATTATTCCGTTTATTCTTCCTTTTATTTTTAGTTCTTCTTCATTTCCAAGAGAATTTCTCTGTGAAATTGTGGGATTTCCTTTCATTTCTCTCTCACTTCTATTGCGACAGTCACCGTACCATTTCACCCTTCTATTACCATCGGCTCACACCTTCTTATCTTTATTACTCCCCAAATGCTACCAAGTCAAGATAAAGGCGGTGTATACACACACATTTCTCTTAAGCCCATTAAATCCCATGGAAAATATGAATAAACTTTCTAAGATATTATTAGGATGATTAAGAGATCACTCAATTCATTCTATATACACCAAACAATCTCAGCAGCCACTTGGTAAATTTATACGTTGACTGAGCAGCAAAATTAATTCATATTTACAAGCGAATGATATCCGTTGATAAATTTACACACGTGATAAATTCATTATCCCATAAATGGATCATTTGTTCCCGGATGGGCCAAATACGTAAAAGGAATAAATAATGACGGGGGGGCACTCTATCTGAATGTAAACATTCGTCAAGTCAACTTCAATAAGCAAAGTTAATAAGCACAGCATGTTTTGAAGGTAACAATTCCTGTTGTTGTAACTGTTTCTCGTGATTTATTTACTTCCGAAACTTTCATCTGACTCCCATCCTCCATTATTTTGTTTACCCAATCCCGCAATAGTAGTTGGAAAAATCATTATTTCCACTGACGACAGAAATGAATATTTTTACTCTCGTACGTTTTCAATGTAATAATTGTGTTTGCAAGTTTCATGTCACATTTTCAGCGATAAATATCTGAGATTTCCCCTTTGTGATACTTCTAAACGCCTCTTATGTGATTGCCAATGCTCGTCGCAGGCTCTCAATGATTCAAGTCTTATACTTTCGAGGAAACTTTTTTCATGGACTCTGCTCTTGACATATTGAGCTTGGAATTTTCCGAATTTTTTTGTGGTACATCATATAATAAGATGAAAAAATTAGTTCTTTTTACTTTTGAAGAATTTTTTGTACGAAAATTTACTGCATTTCATGTGATTTTTTGTTTTTTCAACAGCGATGAATGGCTCATATATTGTTATTACATTTTGCATCGAAATTGGTTGTATGAATTGCAATCACCGTGAATAATCGAATTAACATAAATTTTACTCCAATTTATCCATGGTCAAATGCAGTTTCACTCTCTCAATAGAATTTACGTAGACGACATGACTTAACTAGTGTCCATCACATGGTCAACCATTTGCGAGGTGCATTTGTGAAGAGAGTAATTAATGGAGGCCACAAAATATTTCAACGTCATGTGAGAACATTTGTGGTTGGCAAAGCACATATGACACCCCACAATTTTTCCTCTACCGCCACGTCCAAAAATTCATCAAGTCATTTCGCTACATTCGATCATTATTTCCCTCTTGAATCCGACTGCGATGTACCAAGGGGAATTTCATGTGCAGCATTGAGCACACGTTATAGATATTAACTGACTATATACGTTAAATGCATGATTAAAAGTTGTTGAACTGGAAATATAGTCGTTAATCTCAAATTCGATCTCACGAGATATTTAAATGTTGAATTGAAAACTCGCGATTTTAACCCACCACCATCATGTCAAATGGAAAATTAATTGCCATTCAATCGTGATTCGAACAATCGGATGCTCTGGAACATAAATCCATTATCTTAGTACGTTTCTCATTTTGTCTTCATTCTACGATCTTTTCGTTATAAATTCGGAAAGTCAAGGTGTTGAGCTTTAGAATAATCAGTACGATTAATAAAGCATCACCAGTAATTATTACTATTAATATGAGTGGAACTCGAGAATCTACACGAGGACATTTGAACTATCCATATATATGTCAACCCCTGCGCGTGACACAGAATATTCATGTTGCGAGGGTAATTAATCATCACGAAGGAGATGTTGATTATATATTGCCGAGGGTCAGTACTTCCACTAGCTGCATCTTTCGTGCAATAATTAGCAATTGTATATACCAATACGCCATACATTCTATTGTTTTTCATGTGTTTTATTTTCCTTCTTTCCACTTATCGTTTTTCCAATCTCCCCAAGAATATGATGTTGAACCGCAATCAATGGAAAAATGATTCCCAGAATACACAATGACAAGTCAAAAGATGTTATGTTGAAACCGACACCTGACAGGAACTACATTGAAATTCAATATTTTCCTTTCCCCCACCTGTCACTTCGTGTATGACATACGATTTCAATATCCATCTCATAATCAATCATTAGTACTATTGGGCTAACATTGCACTTTATCATTTAATAAGTCGGTTCTAACAACTGTGAGGAAGCAAAATGATCATCATCCTACGTAAACAATCAGCAATGAAAAAAATATATTTGTCAAAAAGATTTGGCTGGAGATATAATTGAACACAAGGGTGAGTTTATACGATGAGAAATATAGGGAAAAATATGGCAAATTGGTGGTTACGTGGTTTTATGTGTTTTTTCTTGGGTTGGCGGTAAGGCAGTTGTGACAATAAGTCACCATGATTACTATCACCATAATGCTATGGGACTAAACATGATGCCACTTATTCTTCTTATTAAAGTTTAGGTTGTATTGTTCTGATCGAATTTATACTTAATACTCCTACAAAATATTCTTCCATAAGCTTCAAATTCTCTCATCAAATTCAATTGATTATAAACGTTTCTGTGTAATTTAATCATCGGATTGATAATGATTCCAATAAATAGTCATCAATGTTATAATATATCAAGTTATGATGTATATGTATTGGATTTGGAAACTCCAATTCCATTCAGATATTAGTTTCGTGTTCTTGAAAATCCCTCACCATGTGATCTATCATCATTTTAATTGACCCAATACTGAACTACCAACCATCACCAGCCGATTTGTATGAGGGTTAGCAGACAATCAGATTTCAATTGGTTTTCTCATCAACCACCATCTATTATCACCGTGCATGACAGACAAGCGAATCTACCTTATCCTATACATCCCCATATCCCTTTGTTCATCTCATTCTGACCCAAATCAATCATGCTCCGTCATTACATGTATACCACAATGTTGGATCCGTTCAATTTCAAGTCTGTATCAGGTAAATGCATGCTCCTGGAAGATCCACTCTTGAATGCGTTAAATAAAAAATTTCAGTGATAAATCGCAAACAAAAATAAGATGGATTGCGTGGAAGAGAGTAGGAGTTTCAACCTTTTTTTCATTTTTCACGGAAACGAGATTAAATTCAAATTATATCAGATGATGTATGAATATAGGTAAGAGATCTATGTGAAAATGAGACATTCATGTCAAGAGTGATACTAATTCAAAGCAATTTTGAAAAAAAAAAGATAAAACCACAGGAGAAATTATTTTTTTTTCCCTTAATCCTTCATAATAACACTATGAGTATATCTATATTGTACGTAATAATGATAAATACACAGTCTACCCTGAAGAATATTTACATGGCGAAGTGTGTATTGTCTGGAATACGCCGGTACATCCCCATTCTGAAAATATTATTTCAACTCCCTCATGAAAGCTCCAATAACATAAACGTACATCATTTTACTATCCTCCCGAATTTTCACCACTGCCGAGAGATTTATCACGCGCCGTAGCGCCCTTTGAGAAAACAATTTCCATGAGCACCCATTGCCTTCTATTCTCCACGAGAGCCGGAAATTTTGTCGCATGGTAAATTTTCAACGAAAAATATATTTGTCTCACTGTTGAAAACTTTTTGTTCTCTACTTTGGTTATCTATGTGGAAGACTTCCATACTACGGTTGTATTGGGATACCTTATTCTATAAATATGAAGGGAATTCCCAATAGGGCCAATCTCACATAAGTTTATGATGATTAATACGTAACAAACAGTTCACCGATATTAATTTGGAGATCTTCATGAGCATTGGAAAATGGGAAATAACAAAGGTGAGAGATAATTTAACTTTGGAATATATCCATGTGTGGAATGGAGGCGAGACTGCTCACGTGGCAATCTCGTCTGACTTCCGGCGGCCGTGCGGCAATTTCAGTTGTCGACATACAATAAATTTCTCCCATTTGTAACGAACCTTCCACTCGTAACCTTCATTTACTCGTACTAAACTAGTGCTCTAAACTGATTTTTTTTTTTAATACACTCAATCCCGTGTCTGTATGTCATCTCCCAGTTCTTATCGTCCTTTTCCATTAACAGCACGTGACTCACGACTTAATTCATTTCTTCATTTATTCTCTGTCTCTTTACTCATTTTCACGATCTACATAAAAAAAATAGGAAAAATCACCAACTATTTTTTCAATTTATTTTTTTATTATCTCCCCATTTGAGAACCTCACTCCTTCTCATTTATGTCAGCGTATTTTTTTTCTTTTTCATTTCCAGCGTATTATGGTCAATGGGAAGATAGTCTGTTACCGCCTCTATATGAGTTTTCAAGTGTCAGTAACATGCTGTGTAGTCTTATTAACATCAAAATATTATTCACTGCTTCCTTGGAGGCGCTCAATGTTTAAATATCGTTCATATATTGCGCGAGATCTTCTGAATGTGAAAGAGAAACTGTTATACTACCCATGCATGATGTACAATTATCCAAAGAGGAGACTATACATGTATGGAATCGATACTCAAAACTTTGGGAGCGTACTCTACTACGTGTCAAATGACCTGAACGTGTATAAGGCTAAAAGTGGGTGGGCTACATTCCATTCGGAATTAATTTAAATTTCATATCAAATTTATTCAACACTAGAATTCTATTTTACGTTATCATACCATTCACAATTATGTGTAACAGTAGGCGTAATGGATAGAAGAATGAATAGGAGAATTATAATCGATATTATGTATTAATGCGTAGGTAGATGCAGTATCGAATTTGTAATTGCATATGATTCAGTAAAACACTTCGGGTGTGAAAGAGCGGACTATGATGATTCATAAAGGGGATATCGAATGTTTAGTTCGAATATATAAATTATGTTTCATATTGTGAGTATTTATATATGTAATACACTTGAGTTTAATATGTGGTTATATTCCATAAATTATCAATGCGTCGTTTATATCAATTGATTAAACATGATAATGATGCCATCATCCATGAAAGAACCAAGAATGAATGCATGGATTCAAAAAGTGAGGGAACAATATTATACTCTGGATATTATACAATTCATATTTTAATATTTATCTACTTTGAATCTTAATCGCATATGATTCCTTTCATTCTCTTCCACAGTCTCCTTCATGTAATGTCCAGGCATATATATTTATACACCTACTGCCATATTCTCTATGTACCCGAATATTTTTCATTCTCTTGGTGTTCCAGGATTACCCTTCGAGCTGAGGGTCTTCTGGCAGCAGTACCCATGGGAATTGGGTTGGGGTTTGTGTAAAATACGAGCTTACGTCTCTGAAACGTAAGTTTGTAATGACTCGGCTATTTAGAATTAATCGTGGGTGTCTGTTTATGTTCAATTTATCATACAAACGTTTTAATATGCGAAAACCAAATTTATCTTGATAATATTTCTTAATTTCATATTCTATCCTTTTCTATTTTCTCCACTTTTCGATGATACCAACGTCGGATTTTTTTTTTTCAGGTCCTCGTATGTATCAGTGTTAACAATTGTAGCTTTTTCGATGGAGAGATATTTGGCCATTTGTCATCCACTTCATCTTTATACGATGAGCGGCCTAAAGAGACCATTGCGTTTCATTTTCACTGCTTGGTTACTGGCAATAATCGCTGCGCTGCCTTTTGCTGTATATACCACTGTAAATTACGTCGAATATCCACCTGGTAAGAATATCTTCACATGTCGATCAAAATTTAGTGATTTATGTTCTATTGCAAACGTTCAACAAATAATGTGAATTCCTATTTTGGTTTGGATTCTGTTCAATGTGAGAGTGAAATATCCTTGAAAAATTTATATCCTCAATGACATTCTTATTTGAGTAATACTTTTCAAAATTCTTGAAAGTCCAATGTCGAACGAGCTTCGATATGTGATCCACATTGCAGATGGTATTTTCCGAAAAGCGCCGAAGAAATTCCAAATATTCCATTGTATTTGATCATTTCAGTATATCATACTAAATTTGAATTTCAGTACAGGTGCAGAAAGTTTGACATTCATGATTAATATTTCAAATTCTTGTGATATTGATGGATTAGATATCAATTTTTTTTTTCGACATTTTCAGACATACGTGAATTGTCGAAAATAAATTAAATAACACAACATATATTCATGATAGATTTTCGATTGAGCGTGAAAGAGATAATATGCTATCTGCTTCAACGACGAAGAAATCATTTTCATGTCTCTGAACATGCCATGGCGAATAGTATCACGATCTTTTCATACCAATTTATCGATGTCGTATGCATTATTCGTATAACGCATCTATGCGATCCATATGTTTTGCAATATATATCTATCTATACATATATTGATGCTCTAACTCACATCGAACTATATCGCATTGCTCTTAAAACCAAAGGATTATATAATCATCAAAAAAATAGTTGTAGATGCTTCAGACAAACCCGATTTTTTATCACGTCACTAAGAACCAAATCCTCAAACAAACAAACAAACAAACAAACAAACAAACAAAAAAGAAGAACGCTGTTGTATTTCAAACAATATTGAGGTCATTGGGTGATTATTGTGAGTTACAGGAAGTGGTCGAGATTCCGAAGAGTCAGCTTTCTGTGCTATGCTACTACATAATATGCCCAGGTTTCCGCTGTACGAACTAAGTTGCTTGATTTTCTTCCTAATTCCTCTAATCTTAATAATGGTACTCTACGTACGTATGGGCTTGCGTATACAGAGTACAGCACTTGGACAAAGCATCGAAGGTACTGTCCATGGTGAAACTAGACAGGCGCAATCACGGAAAGCAATCATACGGATGCTAAGTGAGTATCAAAAACTTTTCCATCACATTGTGGCTGATGCAAACCTCTTCTCTTCAATTATAAACAAATTCATCAGCTTATGAATCTAATTGAATATGAATATAAGATGGGCTCTATTGACATGACACTGTGAAGACTTTTCCAAATGAATATAATTATAGTAATATTCTCTTTACCCTCGCAAAATTATTGTGCGTTATTGTTCTACTATATTCGTATCGATTTTTCAGTTGCTGACAGAATTCACAGTCTCTTATTTTCACAACTTTGATTTCTATCTGTCAACGTTTATCGTCACCCTCGTATAATGTAATGTTGGATGTCAAATTGTTATCACCACGCTATTCAATAATCGATTGATATGTTCCTATCCATGAATTCTATTTTTTGTGACAGATGCGTTATTCATAGTACGAAAATATCAATGATAAAATCAATGAAGATTTATTGATCTCAAACATTTCGTGAATCGTTTTCAATTTATTTACAGAATAGAATTTGTGTGAATGATCTATAGCTTCATTCGTAGATATTGTCCAAAGTGTTATTCAAGTCAATGTAAATGTTTGGCTGCCAGTATACTCTAATCTAATTGAATTCCACGTTATGGGATATTATTACCACGAATTCCCTAGGAAGAAAAGAAGCGAAACCAATATGTAAAATAGACCTGAAGAAAGTTGATTTATTTGTTTCACAGGCGCAGTGGTTATAACTTTTTTCATCTGCTGGGCGCCTTTTCATGCACAACGTTTGCTTTATGTTTACGACCATACGAGGTCATTCAGTGACGTGAATGAATGGCTCTATTTTCTTGGTGGATGTTTGTATTATATCAGCACCGCAATTAATCCCATTCTATACAACGTGATGAGCGCGAAATATCGCAGTGCATTCATGGAAACGCTGTGTTGTACGCCTACGCTGGACAATTTCAATAGGGATGATCAGAGTAGCATGAAAGAGACGACAATATATCGTTGTGGTTCGTATCGAAATTCACAGATAGCACGTGGACGAAATCGAAGTGTCAAGTGAGTAAAATTTAATAATGAGTTATCATATGAGCCGTTACGTGAAAGAACACTCTTATTCGACTCACGATATTCCTATCTATTGCAATATGTAAGTGTTATTCAAACTCTCTTCAGTATAGTATATAACTCGAGAGCGTTCTGCTTGGTTTTCAAATGAGTAGAAAATCATTGTTCTTCGCGTTCATCATGACACAGCGTATGTATTTCGTGCCTTGATTTCAATCAATTTTCCATCAGTGGTTCGCGAAATACTTATGTACAGTTTCTCATTCAGATTCTTCGGTGGAAGGAGAATTTGAGAAAAGGACTGTGATAAATAGACTCACGGTTATATATTCGCAAAATACCGTTAATTATAACTCGAATCACTCTTCAATTCATGTTATATAATGTTAGCGATCCAATTAGTATTCTATATTTCTACGTACGGAAAATTCTTCAGTTGGAAGACCCAAGTTGTAACATAATGTTCGTTGGTTCAAGCTGAACCATGTACTTGTTTTTCTGTATAACACTCCGTTATACAAATTATTATTATTCTTGTAGCATTGCTCAAACTTTCACATAATTAAGATACTATTGAGAGGATAACGCTCGATGCCAAAGTCGATTCGTGTTCTTTAACGTAAAGATTCATCTATGTGTACGTTTTGTTTGAAAAAGGGAAAAGAGTTATTTTCAATACTGTTTTTGATCAACTATTGATCGTAAAAGATACCATATGGACAATTCAAGAGATGATGAAAATGAAAACATTCACCGCGATCGACGTATCAAAGACGACGTTTATCAAAGTGCAAAGAACATTCACGATAAAACAACATTGGATAACAAGAAACTATCGATGGTGATATTACGTGCGAGCAATGGACGAACTCAATGTCATACGACCGAGAAAAACATCTTACTCGATGAAACGCATATTTAACTTAATCTATAATACCTTTCGGTCACAATATATATATATATATATATGTAACTTTTTCTTTATAAATTTCACCTCCTTAATGCGTCAGAGCTTTGTAAAAATAAGAAATATATTAAACAACTGTTTTCCCAATTGGATGCAAGTACAAAATGTTTTTAGTATAAATAATATAATTAAAATGGATGTGAGGTTTTGCAATAAATTATCGCATTAATTACGACAATTGATATGATCATGACGAAGTCAAACATGTATGTTTATTTGTTAAAGTGAGAGCCTCTGTGAAAATATCTTATTCTCCCATCCTTAGTATATCTGCAGGGTGAATTATCGCAGCACATAATTCTTATATGTGAATTATAGTAAACCTCGCCGGGAGACTGGAATGTCAACAGTATTAAGTGCTCTATGTCAGATGAAGGGACCGTGCTATCGCCTTTAAGGCCATCCCGGAAACGCGTCATTTGTGTTCAAACCACACAACCAAAAACAACTACGTTCCCTTTTAGAATCTAAATATAGTTCACCCACTTCAGTATGATAAGCAAAAAGTGAGTACGCTTACACATAGAATGAATGTGGGTACGACAATATGTGGTATTGAAAAACGCATATATATGGTTTATGCTCATACGGGTAAATAGCTTTAACTTCACTGTTCTGATAAGATTAGACTACCGAATAATTATAATTCAAGTTATATGATTTCATCCACTCAACCTCCAAATTTTATCTGTTACTTTTGCAATTCAACATCCTCGATTTTTCTTCGGATACCCTCAAGCTCTAGGGGCGATTATCTACGGGCGTTTCTGCTTACTATGCATTAAATCTAGGATACGATGTCCAATACTTGGATGCCAATGAATCGCACGATGATAAATTATCTGTCGCCATTATTTATTTGTATTCGTAAAATTTTCATGACTTCATTTGCACTTTGTTACACTTATGTCATGGAATGGCAATGCTCAACGACAATCTTTCTGTCCGTACTATTTTCAACTAAGAAAAAATCATATGAAAATTCTGAAATGTTGTTCATTTTTGATTCTTTTGAGATTCCAATGTTAACCTCATATCTTTATCCTTTAATCAGACGTATGATAATCTGCAGATTTTTCATGAGCCCCTCAATGCCCGCAAGTTTTGTCATTTTTCTCCACGTGTTTTTCGAACAATACTGTTTATGTCACTTTTATCGTTGGCCCCACACCGAGTTGAAATACTTCTATTCATTGACTTGACGTGTGTCAACTTCAAGAGTAACAGACTCGAAAACTGTCAATTCTCTGAAGAATTTCTCCCTCCAGTACTTTTATAAGCTATTGAATAATATCGAAATGAACTAACCAATGAAGTTTTCATTCAATTTAGTCTCCGAGCGATCATTCAAATCTGGAGAAAATTGTGCCACCAATGCTGGCTTTATCACTTTATGAATAATAATCGCAAAAGCCGCTATGATCAGTGTTCCGAGAAGTTTTGTACATAACCAATGCAATGGATGATATTTATATGTTTAATTCCACCGCATCCACCCGTTCAGATTTCAGCAGTAGTTATTCGTTTAAAACCCCCAATATACAAAACGAAACCATTTTAATCTAATACAAATGTCGAAGAATGCCTAGGGATCGGTTGGATAATCAGTTGAAAGTTGGGGTATAATGAGATAAGTTGAACTGGCATATGAGCATATATGTACGGATCGATTTCCGAACGGAGCAAGCTTAACACAACTTCAATACGTCGCATTTCAAATTTCAGCACATTCTGCACAATTTTTCATTTAACATCTTCAACCTGCATAATGTAATGCCCCATATTTGTATTCGATAGAAGTCAAATGTTTTGAAAATGAAATGTGAGTTATAGAAAATAATTCCATCTCACTGTATTAAAGAATGAATAGAGAGATGTATGAATGAGTGTAGCATATTTGTGTGTTAGCAATTCACATATATATTAGGAGGAACGCCAGAAGTCCTGACGACGGTCGATATAATACAATAAACTACAAAGAGCCCGTATATTTGTTCTGTTAAACAGAATAAAACGTGACATGGAACACCACAAAAGTGGGTCATCTCCTCGGTAATTCATCAATGACACTTTGGTACAAACAGCTGAGGTTTCACGCAAAAGATAAAAAAAAAACAACTAATGAAAAAATAAAGAAAAAAAAACAGCAACGTGAAAGGTAATTAAATAACTGCCCCGGAAGCGCTAACATGATAAAAAAATGATTGTTTTCAATCGACGAGCGCAATTTTAATAAATGGGTTTAAGAGTTTATTCAATGGTTTTTTCTGTAGTTTTTTTCGTGTGAAAAATATTGCAGAATTTATGTGATCTTTTCTTTTTAGCGTCTCAATATATGGTATGAGGTTAATATATGGTATGATGGATTCGCCCACAACTACACATGTGACGTCAAGCGAGAAGTTGTGATGGAAGGAGAAAAATTTTGTTCCAAACATACGAACTACGGAGGTCATGCAGAAGGAGGAGCAGACATTAAATTGATAAGCTTCTTATTTTAGGACGGTGTTTTCTGGAGATTATAATCACAAATGAATTGGGCGTGCACATACTAATGAAGGTTGCTGATGAAAATTCGATTCAATTCTTTGGCAGTATGCCAAAATATTCGACTAATCGATAAATTCTCTACCCTGATAATACAATTGATGCTGAATTCGGATATAGCCGACCAATCGCGAGTAGATTGATAACGAAACTAATCACGTCAACCTCTCGCACAATTTCCCCACTTCGATGTAGTAATTCCAAAATGTCCATGAGAACATTAGGGAAATCAATGAGAGATACTGATCATCGCCAATACGTTCTGTTTTCGTACGTTTTGATTGATCAAACGAAGTTGACGAAATGGAGCGAGATTTGAATAAAAAAAGAAGAAAAAAACATTATCAATTTTTCTCAGTGCTATATAAAATGTAGCAGAAAGAGACATTGAGGTTGCATGCTTCGTCGACATTATTGTGATGCTATTGCATGCTTCAAACTTTTTATCTTCAAGCAGTCTGACGGAAACTTGTGAGATTTTTATTATTATTGTTCTCGTGTGTGATGACTATCAGGGTATAGGCGCCAACCTCGTTGCATGGACGCCGCATTTATTTCAGATGTATATAAAAACTAGTGCGACTTCGCATACGTCGGCTGCAACCCATCAAGGATGGAACTCGAAACCTATATTCACATTCGAATTGACTAACCACTCTGAAGAAAAGAAGATAGAAAAAAATATAAACAAATCTGTAAATCGAAATGAGAATAAGAGTTACGATCAACATATTGGCACCCTATCGCGATTTTCTCACTCCTGTCTTGTCTTTTTCACTTTCGATTCCAATGAATTTAATATATCGGTGAATCACAGATGAAGAAAGTTTTTCAATCTGCTTAAGGCAATATACATTCTACCGCCCTCCCTTACGACTATCCATCTCATGTTATCTTATATCATTGTGAAAAGAATTCATCCATGAAATATATGTATCATACTGGTGTAGACACATTTTTATCTCGCAGAGACGTCAATCTGCATTTTACATTCCACTCTAGTGCGTTGAATGATACCAAGAATTTGAATTTATTTTAATATCCTTCTCTTTCCAAGTAGATGACTCGACATTTTTTCATTTACTCACAATCTAGTCGTGCATTTGACATAAAAAGAATTAGAATGTGAAGATGTTGTGAAGAGATAAATTCATGCCCATTTTCGGATGAGATTTTCACATTTACTTGCGAAACAAAGAATTATTTTCTGTACTCACGAGACAGAAAGTAAAAAGAACAAGATAATCAAATGAGAATGTCTAAATAAAAATTATAGAAGCATTATTACATTTTTTCATTGAACATACTTCATTAATCAATAGTCTCGCCGAAAATACTTTAGAACACTTTCTGAAATCCAAAGTTCACTTGATAATTATTATAATACAATTATAACACACTCGCGGAGACGCAAGAGGAAAGCTACATACTAAAAATCGAAAGATCAGGAGGAAATTAATTACATAGGCCAGGTGACATCCATTATCCCATAAATATGAATGATGGCATGTATCAACTTTGCAGTCAGGGTTCGATAGTGTTGAATGGCGAATCGACTGCTATCCTCCCATCACTCCATAATGTCATAATGCTACGATGAAATTGCCCTCTTCATATTCATAAAATGTGCAATATGAAAGAAAGAGAGCAGGAGTGAGCGACGGTTAATTATCCAAACCCAATTAAAAATATTTGCCTCGTGGATATTTTTTTGTACACTTTATGCACGAGCAAATAAATCGTGTGATATTTAGTCTTGTCATTCCTAGCAGAATGAACAGTGAAAGTTGGGAAAAAAAGAATAGAAATGAGAAGATGCACAATTGTTCGCAATGCAAATATCATCATATAGAGGAAATTAATTTTTGGCAAACTGTCCTGTACGATTAATCATACTATCGTGCATACGACATAGCACCATATCTCATACTGTGCATCCACACATGATATTCGTAACATTTTATAGTTAGCACTGGGAATAAATTGAGAAAAAAGCGGAACAATTGTGACAATCGACTAAATCTAGGACGTGAAAATGTTTCATTATAATACAATAACTTCTTCAACCCACCATTTATCTGGATATTAAAGCGCTATACCGAACGAAATATCATAAACTGTTCTCACGATTTGCATCAATACATTATTTTAGTAGATATAAAATGGAGACTGAAGAGAAAAAAAGGAGTTATGAAAATGAGTAGCGTATGCAATATGAAATTGGGTGTTAAGCAGCCGATTTCATTTCCGTATTCTGCAGTCCCTGTTTACGACTATGCGCCAGAACCATCTAATAATTTATGCCTTCCTCCTAGCGAATTTCAACGGGTTGTGTGTGGATTGTATACATATAACAAGCAACAATGTATCCGGCGAACGATTGTCGAAGTTTGTTAATTAACGATATCACCATGTTCCTAACTAGAGTAAACAAAGTTAATATGCCCATTGGCGAATATGAAAATATTTCGTGCTACGAATTATTGTAGCTACATGTCATGATTATATCTTCATAGGAAACGGAATGCTTGCATATGTAGCAATTCTGTGTACTTTACCTTTGTTCAATCGCCATAGTATGCGGAAATAATTAAACTTGATGTGCTGTGAATATAGTCATGAAGCTCAAATGGAATGACAACTTTAATCAATGATTTATGGAGACTTAAGAGTTTCCCGAGTCTTCATAATTGAATTGATTTCGATTTCACATAGGGCAAAGTGATGGTTTCACGAATCTTTGGATTTTAGTGATGATATCCCTCGAAAATACTTTAACCTAACATGGTTTGAATGGTTGTAAATTGCGAACTGCTTGGACAGGGCTTGAAACTCCGAATGAACCGTTATGAATTATTCTCTGATGGCGAAGTGGGTCTCGGTAGGTACAATTCACTGATTTATCGACTGTATCGGCATAGTCTGTGAGCAGCTCAATGATGAGAGGTATCAAAAATATATTGTTCAGTACTAGTATATGGAGGTATAATTTACGGAAATGTGATTTGTTTGTTCCATTTAATATGAGAAATACTGAGGAACAATTGGGGGTTCGTAGAATTTTGGGAATAGAGAGACATAAAATGTATGTAAGTTTCTAATACTGTTTATTCATTTGCCAGAAAACAATAATTTTGTAAATGATTTCAATTGTGTCACAGGAAATAATTGTCGAATACAAAGTATGTATTTGTTCATTTTGAGGTTTGTAAAACTTCAAGATATAATCTATAACGATACCCAATAATTCTCATTAGCTTCATAATGAGCTTCAAATTATAAGACATTACGTTTTAACAGGAATCATCGAATAATATAGAACGTTGATTAAAATTCCGATGAATATTTTACTTGCAGCAGTCGGATTTGCAGTTGCATTTCCCACCGGATTCGCAGCCGCATTTATCTGCAAAAAAAGGATTAATCATAGTGAGAATGAAATTGATATCGTAATTTAGCAGGGCGTAATAGGAATATCGTAGAAGATATTTCTATTAGGCCCTGCTGGTTCCACTATGAATGACATGATTCATGGTCCCGAGATTTATTTCAGGATGCATGACACTGCACTTTAATTACAACAGGAGATTGTTCTCAACCATTAGATCATTCCATGCCGGTCAATGAACCGCGAGATGTTACAAAAAATGTTATGGTATGATGTAGGTATGCATGCTAGGAAGTTGGCTTTCCATCTTGTATTGGGACATGAAATAACTTCGAGATACAACTCAGGCATTTTGGGTGAAGTTTTGGGTGCCGTGAGTACTAATAACTATACATCGTCGGATTTAATTGCAGAACGTATCAGTAATTCCATAATAATATAGAAAATGTATTTACCACCACATCCGGAGTCGCAACATTTGCAGTTATCTCCGCACTTGCATCCTCCTTTGCAGGCATCTGGAATAAATCAATAATTGCATGACAATCAGCGTTCGAATATCCGCATTGCTTTGTGTGTGTTGTGAATTGCATAAAAATCTATGATGTTCTGTTAATTTAATAATACATTAACAGTAGTGTTAACCAATCGATTAGTATAATTATTGACTGCGTCAAAGGAATTGATATTTAAATCCAATCAATCATATTGTCATAGAGCAAACATCTGCAGACAATCTGTTGCTTTGTGAGATGATAGAAAATAAATGTGCACCGGAATCTCGCAGCTATTGATTGACGCATATGATAAATTCCTCAAACACTTCATATAATATAATGGAGTTGTGCATCATTATGATTGTTAAAATAAAAATAAACAATTATAAATTATCTGCAGCCCAATAAATCTCACTGACCGTATTAAAACGCCCAATTGATATTACAAATTACTCAAATACCTAATAATAATCAGACTCATGTCACAACATTCATACGTCCATACACATATCAATGGTCAGTTTACAATGCACATTTCAATGTACCGTATCAAGTGAGGCACGTATGTCGATTAACATTCCGAATTTCTATTAATTGAATGATTAAAGGTATGAGTACTCACCTTTACATTTATCGCAACAGGGTCCTGGCATCTTGACGAACGATTAGTCTTCTCTCGATGAAGTGTTGCTGGGTAGATTGTTGGATAAGTTGTGTGCCGGTATACGACCGTCGCTTCAAATTTATTGATCGTTCCCCGCCACATTCATCATGTCGTGCGGTGTGTATTGATATTGGCGTGTGCAACTTGGTGTTACGTGTCATGCGCAGCAAATGATTAAGTTAATTTCGAGGCAAATGATTGGTCAGTATGGGAAAATATTTGTGTTTTCAGGAGCGTGTGCTATTGTTCACACGCCATGAGTTTAATTCATGGCGCACCGTGTGCAAACGCTGACGAATGTTATCATGAGTAATCAACTGATTATTAGAACAAAACGATTACCAAGGTTCCAGAACTTTCGGAGATTTTTAATTTTTATAAGAGAAACTGACTGTCATTGAAATCAACGAGTATTTAGATCACGTTTTTGTTCCATCTGTTTTCCTTGGATGATTCAATTAGCAGACAATTATTGATATATCTCAGTTTGCACAATACTTTGAATGACTTTATGCTGATTTTCCCTTTTCTCACTGAGCATTATAGCATGAATATGTATTTTCTGTAGTTACTTATTCACTGCAATGTTCGCATTTTTGTTTATCATTCCGACACTATTGCGCGTATTTCATCGTAAAGATAACGATTGTAGCATGCACAATGGATGAAATAAGAAACATGTAGAATATAGTATGATGTGGGTTTTATACACGAATGACTACGGAAACATCACGAATGACTAGAAATCTGGCGGATTTTTTTCTTAAAAAATACCTTTTATTTTCTCTTTATAATGCTCCCACACTATATTGCATTGGAACATGGGATCAAAAAATTAAATTTATGAATGCTTACTGAGAATGCATCAATAATATAAACAATCTTTGAACAAGAATAAACATCGAAGAGAATAAAAAAATTATGTCCCATATATTTACAGGCTTCTATATATTTTTCCTTAATAACCCATAGCCTAAAATTTTTTACAACCATCATCTTTTGATCGAAGTATGAATTTCTTCTTCTCCGCTGATTTTGCGACGTGGATAGACATATTGAGGTGTTCCTCCGTCCGTATATGCGGTATTGCACGACCTAACGCAACAAGTTGCCATTATATGTTGTGAATCAAATATTGTCCAATGGACGAATGAACAGATTGATCTCTTTGAATCATCCATTCCTCTACATCTGTTAGCCTTCTTCTCATCTCAACTCACCAGCATGTTGAATAACCACACGACTCTCTTTTGCTTCCATTAACCGTTTTGCACGGGCACCACGGGGAGATTGATGATTGGCATGAATCTAAACAATAAAAATGAATAATTATTAATGCAGCAAGCGAATTGAAAATTGGAATAAACGAGCGATCGGATTCCCTGAACGTACCTCATGTACAGTAGAAGGCATTTGATAGCATACTTTGGGAAGATTACATCCGTTGGAGTGGACATTTTCATCGTTCACGTCGCTTATTGATTCAACCTGCTCGGCATGAGAAAAGAAACAAAATTTCTCATTGCATTTTCATCTTATAAACCAAACTGGTTTGCGTATTGATCAGATGATTTATCCATTCAAACTCACCTCGCAATTAAAAATTGTGTTCTTCTTAGATTTTTGTGCAGCATCATTCTTCGCAGCAAGTTTGAATCTCAATTGATCAGGCCCTTTATTTTTTTTTTTCGGTGTCAATAAATACTCATTTTTCGTCCCACGAATATTCTGCAATAAGGTTGTATCAGTTCCATGAACGTATTCGGCAACTGGGCTTTTAACTTCACCGGGATTATAGTATTGAGTTAACAGTTGCGATTTCAGAATTGGTTTTCTTTCACTGTCAACTACTGAGAAAAAAGTCATGGGTTTTGGTCGTATTTTCGGTTATGGTGTTTTACCAGGTGTGTTGAAAAATTTCCCTTTTCCATCGCGACCTTTGTTTTGTGTCGTTGGAGTATTACCATTCTTTTCACCAAACGTTCTCGACTGGCATGATTTTTTATTGACACTCGAGGTGGGTGTGGCGCTTGTTACTGAAACAGTGGGTATACAGTGATTATTCGCACGTTGCAGTTTGATTGCTGCAGCTTTTCTATCGTTGACAGATGGTGAACGTGAACGTGACGATGAATTCAGATATTTCAATGTAAAACCTTTATCGGCAGTTCGTGATTGCAATTTTTGACGATCAACCGACTTTGTTGTACTCGTTGGAGTGATTCTTGGCAGAGTTTTTGATACTGTCGACTTTTTAACTGATGGTTCTTGCGTTTTACCAATATGACGAGTCTTCGTGCTCACTGGTGAATGTGGTTCAAATTTCGGCGATTTTGTACGTGGTTTCCGAACCATCTGCGCCAATGTAGAAGTCTTTGAGGTTTGTGATACGCATGCAGATTTAGAGGATCCGTTGATGGATGGCCCATCAATCGGTGAAATTGGAACTGATTTTAAATGCGCTGAAGCAACTCGGCGTGATGTTAATGCCGGCGACTTATTATAATTACTCTTGTTTTCGGATTTAATACCTTTTGCAATCCAACTATTTCCCGACATTTTGACCGTTGGTGACTTTGATCGCGAATTATCTGTTTTTGTTGGTTTTCTCATGGTTACATTGAGATGCTGATTATTTTGAAAGTCAGTCGAAATATCTGATGAATGATTCAAGGAGTCTTTGAATTTATTCTTTTGTTTGCGTGCAGAGGGAGATAGTTTTCCATTACGTTCCATAATTTTTGGATAATCTGAACAATTGTTCCTCAACGCATTCAAGAATCCAAGAATTCTCTTGGATTCTTCGTTCTCAGATGCCTGTGGGGAAATGGAATATGCTGATGATTCAGCATCAATTTGGCGGATGGTTCTCTCAGTTTCATAGCAACGTTTGCGCTTTTCATCTAATTCATGCATAATACTTTCCATCATGTCTTCTTCATCATAACTTGATTGAATACTGGAACTGGTATCCACATCATATTTAAATTTAGGACTGAAGGAAGTCTCAATCTTACTGCGTGATTTTTGCATGTCACATTTGATATTATAAATATTTATCTGTGTCTTTATTGGGGATGAGTTTGGTGATGCTGCAGCTTGTAATATGAGTAATTGTTTCTCAGCCTCTGCAAGTCGTAATTTCTCCTCATCAGTGATGTCTGGTGTAGCACAACCACGTTTTTCGTGTGGCGACACCATACATTTCTTTTCCCAGAGTGTAAATGACGAGTCATTATGATTGCGTACAGAACCTGGTGTTGGTCCTGGAATCGTTGGTGCAGCAGCCCGAGTCAATGTTGAAACATATAATGGAGAGCTCAGAGTCTTTGTTGTTTTCTTTCTATGATTCCTAGGACTGATTTTTGGGCCGAATCTTCGTTGAGTTGTACCCGAATTGGGTGGTGTGGTTTTTGTCGAGACGAGATCATCTATAATGTTCGGCAACGGGCCAGTACACGCCATCGGAGATGGCTCACGATGAGTATGCGAGATATCAATCATTGATGGCATTGATTCCTCTTCCACATACTTACACAGCTTCAAATATGCAGATACCATTTTATTAACACTAATGGCAGTCTTCTCTAACTCGTAGTTCGTATCGGATTCTTCAATTATTGTAATCAACCGATTGGCGAATTCTTGAGGATCTTGGTGGAATGAAGTTGTGAGTCGTCGCGTAACTTCTTTAGAAGTTTCACTATCTCCAAGTTTAGAAAGTGATTTCAAATTTTTCAGGAACTGTGGTATTTCAGCGTATTCTGATGTTGAAAGATTGCCGACTAGGAATTGCAAATTTTCCTCTTCACATGCAGAGTAGGATGCGTTCGAAGCCCCATCATTATAGTTTGTACGACGATTATGAGAATTTGTGGGTTTGAATAGATTCTGTGCCTTGTTCAAATCAAGTTCTGTTCGGAATGATGTAATTGAAGCTGGAGTTGATGTAAAACATTGGGTTTCAACGTGTTCGTCCGACGTATCATTCGACGCACACGACGGAGTTGGTGAACTTTTAATATCTTCTGAAAAATCTGTGACACTATGTGATGAATCTTTGATGGCAGAGCTACTTTCATTGCAACGAGATGTTGGTAATTTTTTCGTGGCAATTGAAGATTCAGCACTGTAAAATGAACTTTCTGATGATTTTTGTGAAGGACATTGCCCACTGCCTGCTAAAATAGTTGAACCAAAACTGTTTGAATGTTGTGAAATATCTTGATCGCACTTTTGATGTTGACCGCTATGTCCTGTTGTTAACATTTTGATATGGCGGTTGCTCAGTGTGGATGATATGGCGTCGATTTCATTAGAATCTGAAACACAATACGATTTTAATAGCAATGGCACACATTGAGAGAAATGTATTGACGTTATGAAATATATATAACAATAGTGATGGTTATAATAATAAAAATATGATCGAATAAACAAGTAATAAATTAGTGAACGTGAGTAACTTCTATGCAGACAGGTTACAGTTAGCAAGGCCTGGGATATTCTTAGCAACGAAACGTACATGAGGAAAGCGATTACTCCTTTTGTAGCATAAAAAAATTGGTAAATAATTTGATTTTCATCGGATAAATATTTATTATTATCATATGTCCACTTGAAAATCAATAAAAGACGTCGATTCTTTTTAGATACACATAAACAACGCCGAAATTTAACGAATTTAGAAGTTGTGAAATACAGATAGAAGTTGCCAACAGAGGAAATAATTTGAAATATACAGTCAGGGTTGCCAAATGTGTAAGTTGATATTGGTTATGTCGCGTCTAACTTCACATAGTCATTGTCATACCTGATACGCTAAGGGCATACCTTTGCATGAGGAGAACAACCTATCACCAAACATCACCTCTATGGCGCTTTTCATCCAAAAATGGGTTTGAGATTTTGAAAGAACGCATGCGCGCGAGCATTCAAACATTTATGTCGTGCTGTTTATGTGACCTTGTTGATGCACTTAATACTGAAATTAATACATTTGAGTTTATAAAACATATTATTTTATCATGATCAATATTTGTCAGAACGCAATTCAACAAGATAAGAATTTAATCTGTCTCACGAGTAATCTATAGCAGGAGAACAATCAGTGTCGATGATGAGCAAGAATCATCTTTTTATATACAAAATGCAGATTATCAAAGTGGTAATTTTCCAGGATCTGAATGAGTTCCTTTTTTGCTTTTTAAAACATTAAATTGTGGGAGCACATGCTTTGATAGTAAATCTTGATCGAATATGAAACGTGAAAGACCTTCATCACCAATGCCAGAGAGAATAGTCGTGAATTTAGCCAATTCGTTTATACTTTTCATTTGGTTTTCCATATATTCTGTTATGATGTAATCACTTGCATTTAAGTCACCATGTTTTTCTGCAACTGAATTTGCAGTTACCAGCTTGTTTGATACATCAATTTCAAGTTCAAGAGCAGTCTGGAAAAGTTTTGAATGAATTATGCCTATATAACATCTGTTTAATATATTATTATCAGTCGGGCTATTTTGGTTTTATCATTGATATGAACTTTGAATGCGAGGAGAGGACATTTCCAATCTTGATCAATAGGCGCATCGATAGAATAAAGTTTAACGAGTCCACCGCGCATTTTGATATAATTAATGAATTGTAATGCATGCTCACGTTCCTCATCATGCATTTGCATGAAAAACGATTCGCATCCTGGTAACGCTACATCCACTCGACCAAAATATGCTGCCTAATATGGAAAAAATACAAATCAGAAGGCAAAATAACAACATAGTAAAAATCAGAACTGCGTAAAGCGAGTATTCTTTAATATACCATTGATAAATAATTGTAAAACGCCGCAAACTCGGCGTTGATCTGTTGGTTGAAAGAATTTTCCACTTCTGGATGGAATTTATAATGGATCCTATTGCCTGAAGGCCACTTTTTTGCTCTACCATCACAATCTGCTAGATTGTTTATTGGCTGCACAATTTTATCATTATCTTTGAAGGTTTTATCATAATAACGAGATTGAATCGATGTTTTTAATTTTGGATAACATTTCTTAATCATGGAAATCATCGTTTATTAATTTATTAGCACATCAAATTTCAATATAATTATATTTAATGAGGTTAATTGACTTTATTACATGACATTTTCGTTCGGCGAAAATAATATTTAATTCTCATTCCGGTTTTATGGAAATTCAATTGTTCTTTCGATACGGTGAAATTTTATTGATAAGTTCCGAATTAATTGCTTACAATATGTTTCTGATAAATCGGATTGGCCGATCACAGTTGAAATTGTGCTCCTCATCCACATATAAGTTCGTTCTACTTTTTTATTGACCTCATACAGGCTATCATAATAGTGTATAATTGCATTTGACAGCACTGAGTAAATGAAATATTGAATAAAACATTTAGTTTAATATTGACATTATATAATTGTAGTTTTAGTTCTTGAGTTCTAAAAATTTATTCCCTGAATTCTTTGTCAAAGACATATACGCCGAGACCTTCTCCAACTCTCTTCAGATTTGTCACATGATCGCCAATTTCTTTTATTGCTTCCACTTGTTCTTGAAGGAAATCAGTTTCCAAAAAGTCCACGAAATTCGGATCATTGTGCGTAGATGCAATTGCGTGTAGATTCAACAAACTCTGGAATGAATTAACATGTATAATAGTTAATGTTTCCTTGTAAAGAAAGGAATTTATCAAGATTGTGAAAAAAAAAGGGTTGGAGGAGCTGGGATTTGAACCCAGGACTTCTCGCATGCGAAGCGAGCACTCTACCACTGAGTTACACCCCCATCATAGAAATAGGAAGTTATATTAAGTATGTGTTCATTAATATAGAATAAATCAGTATAGGTATCACTCCATATTTGATTTTCGTTTTTTTTTAGTTGATTTATTTTTTTTACATATAAAAAAAGTAATCAATGATTATAAATTAAAAATGCGTACCGTATTGACTAATTTTTCCAACTCCAATGCTGCGATCATCGCTTCTTGTGCTGTGCCCCAATTATCACGATCTGGTGCTTTGATATCAGTCAAATGAATGGAGCCACCTCGTTTATTTTGATAATTCATGAATTTCATTGCATGTTCACGCTCCTCATCTGATGCTTTTTTGAAATAATTTTGTAATCCTGGTAAAGCCACGTCATGTCTCTCGAAATAATATGCCTAGGATGTTAATTTTCAGAATAAATAAAAATCATCAGTGGAACTTATGAAAATGTGAAGTAATGATATAGGTAATTGCGATCGCCGGCTTTGCAACATACCATTGACAAGTAAACATAACTCGCATGCAATTCCATATTGATTTGCTTATTCAGCGCTGCCTCGCACTCGGAATGAAAGTTTTGCCGTATAACATTCATCTTCGTATAGTTGTTTTGAAAATTTCTTTCTTCTACTGTTTGCTCCTTTGTCTTCCTCTCAATTAGAGTAGTCGCGTTAAATACCTGATAATTCTTACTTGCTCAAGTAGAATCTATATGACTACGTGTTTTCACGGTAATACTTCTGTTTGTTAGCCACCACTGACGCTTGCGCGCGATGTAATGCGTCTTTATATAGGTGTATACCCTTATGCATGAAACATTAATGTTGGTGATTGAAACAAACAAAAAATAAAGCCGAATCGATCGGTCGATGTTATTATCAGTTGAGCGATTATTGTTATCAATACATCTTCATTATAACATTTAATGTCTTTTTTATATACCAGTTTACGTGATTTGTATCACACACAAAAAGCGCATACGGGAAACAAACATTATATGTATCATTCACGAGAATCAAGTGTTATTCTCTGAGAAATAAATTTGTTTAATTTTTCAAATCAATCCTGAAAGTTCTATTCAGATCATTCGGATGTTCATATCAATGGTAAGATTCTTTTGAACGATAATATCTATATTGAATATGGAACTTCAGCGCGCGTCTCATTAATCAGCTGATAGAGTGGGAGTAGAGGCTCCAAACGAAATTTTGTTGGTCAACCTGCTTGTGAAATTGTCTCGGATGCTAACACAGCGAATACACTACTTCATGTATATTTGTCGGAAACACGCTATTTATGATTGGATAGGAGGAATACTGCCGATTATTTACGTTCAAATGCTTCAATATTTCAACATTTAGCATCCCTTGGCAAGTAATATAATATAGCAGTCGTTCGTCGTTGTCTTTTCTTCTCTTCATCAAAGATAGTTTAATATGAATATTTTTCCCGCCTATATTCATTGATTCTAGGTTAGGTTACATATGTCCATCGGTGAAATTGTGCATTGTAGGAATTGTGGTCGTTATATTTGCACAACTGTTATTCGCCAACTTCATTTCATTGGTTTTGATTGGATCCATTGCTAACAGTCTCGATTATCGAACTGTATGCATATACCTGAATAAAAGGTAGAACTGTTATCCATGGTCTCACATTATACACCTGAACAAACCACATGATGTTGCGCACAGTTTCGTAGTAATTTCCTAGTGTGTAGCAGTAAATAGTATCGACTGGTATCGACGGCGTTCACTGTTTTCGCCACGATTTACCATCGTTAACTCTCTTTGTTTGATAATAATGTGACCAAATATACATTGATGAATGTGTAAGTATATCACAATTGCATTATTTGTGATAATGATAAGTAATTGCAATGTTCATAAGAGACAAATAAATGGAACACATGTTTGCAAGTCATTTGCATAAACAGTTAAAGAGGAAAAACTTATAAGGAAAAAAAACACGATGGCGAAAATCAGATCAAACAGAATATTTCTCATGTTTTTTGAGGCAATACTCGGGATATCAGCAACAACACACTGGGTCGTTACTGAGAATGGTAGAATACAACCACAGGTTAGACTGTAAACATTGTTATTGATAGAAAGAAAAGTGGAAGAATTGCCACATCAGTTGTTAATGAATGAAAGTGTGTTCTATATTTTTCTTATCTGTTGCGTAGTTGGATTCGGTATTTCAAATGAAACGACCTTATGATCTACCAGCATTTTTGGAACAGGAGAAGAGAATGATTGCAGTTGAAACATTGCATGAAGAAATAATGGCAAGAAAAACAGCACTTGATAGTCAAATTGCTGTGTTAAATTCGATTGGCGATTTAGAGTCTTGGTTACAATCATCAAATCCTGAATGTATAACTAGCAGAAAATTACTGGAGGATTTTGATTTTTATGCGAGTGTAGCTACAGATGGTAGTTACAGAAATGGTGTAACGTGAGTGCTTCTTCTTATATTTTTATGGATTCATGGAATTTGATTGCTCCATTTCCAAAATACAATGTTGTTGATTACATTCAAAACTGTGGGATTTCTATGTTTGCAGACAAAAAGATTATTTGCTCGATAGTATTTCAAATGATGAAGGAAGCGAGGTTCCGGATTGCAAAAAAACTTTCCCATTAAATTTTAGCATGTACACTTTTGAACATCTCAGTGTAAGAATTTATTTTTCGTTCAGTTGAAGAGAAGAAATACGATGCCAAGTAATCTGGAACCCTTTCAATTAATAGAACGTTATCTCATTTTAGGCCATGCGGAATAGAAAAAATTTAACACAGCATGAAGAAAAGGGTTTGATCAAGTATTTGCCGCCTGGAACCGATTTGAATAAGTTTGGTCACCAAATTGCTCATGGATTACAACGGAATAGCACATCATGGTTGCACTTGAATCTTGCTGCAATTTATTGGCGAGTGAAAGGTGATGCTTATAATGCACTTGAATGTGCGCGACGAGCCATTGTAACAGCTCCAAGGTGAGATCGTTTTCTATTTTTTTCCGCAAATATGGAGTCAAACACACAGGTGAAAAATCAAACGAAAATTGTCCTCCCAAAGGGAATTTCGTGATATTCCATTACTGACAACTGGTGGCATTCTCCATGCTGCGAAATACTCAGCTGAAGCAGCTATTGTTCTTCATGCTGCAATAGATTATGCACCAAACCAAAGTCATCAACATCTTGCATTGGGGCATGTTTATGCGATTTTGGGGGATTTTAATCGGTCAGTGGCGTGTTATGATAATTCTTTGAGATTAACGCCTACGATGGAGCAAGCGAGACAAGCAAAATTTGTAATAATGTGCTGTCAAAGTGTTACAGAAGCATTGACAGCTCTGCACAAGTGAGTAGACGAAGGATAATTGATAGGGAATAGTTATCGACATTTTGGTGAATGTTAATACATCCACTGTAATTTTCAAGGAGATTAGATGATATAGTTGCGGATTTGCACGCACAACAAAGCGATTATGCGGAGTGGCTGAAATTGGAGGAAAAAATTTTATGCGAAAGAGTGAGAACTCCATTTACGATATTTCGTGCACAACGTTTAGGACCATTTTTAGCGACACGTGGCCAAACATGTATGCAACGCGATGGTGACGACACCATACTGTCATGCCAGATCGCTAGTGACACTCAAGTATTCGCAAATAATTTATTAATTGATATTGGTGCTAGTTTAGAACAATTGAAGAGTGTTGAAAATCAAGTTGAGAAGATTAATGATCGTATGACAAATTCAAAAGTCCTGTTGAGTAAGTAATTTAATGACCATAAATCTATATGATACATGAACGGGAAATTGATAAATTTTTCTCTATCCCACAGCAAAAACTGATCGTCTGAGAGACACTGAAAACAATTTCAATGAGCACAATCCAGAATTCTTTTCAGTTTTCATGGAGCCAACTACAAAACCAAAGTATCACAATTTTGAAATAAAAAGGAGTAAAAAAGACTTTGAAAGTAAACATTGGCCTGATTCAGCCGATTGTGATAAACAGACATTGCTTTTATCTGATTCGAAGCAATATGTACCCGTTTATTTACCACCAGAAAATAAAGGTTTCGCGTAAGTAATCAATGAGTCACTAGGTTAAATTCGAATAATTTAGATACTTGATTCAATTTTATTGACTTTATTTTATTTTATTATATAGGACGGAAATTTTTGTGAATGAGCTCATCCGAATGGAACCAGGGAAGGAACATACATTACCATGGTATCCACCAACTTGTCATTCACCAGAAACTTACGATACAAAATTTATTCCAATGTCTTTGATAAAAGCAACCTCATCAAGTAATATACCAGATCGGAGCTTAACATATTTCCTCGCGAATTTGGTGAAGGACGCAGAACTGGCGGAAATTGGACAGAGAATTCTTACTGCTACAAAATCGGTGAGAAATATATTAGTATTTGTAGAATATAAGAAAATTTATCAAACGATATATTGTTGTGATCGCTAGAAAGTTGCTGCGCCTTGGGTACTTTCGATGTTGGCGTCTCTGCATTGGCGCGTTGTAGGAAAGCCAAGAAATGCATTAGATTGTCTACAATTAGCCCTAAATGCTGTACCAAATAGATTCAAAGATGTTCCGTTGATCAGTATCGCATCTATTAGTCAAAAAGTTGGACTCTTTGATGACGCATTGAGAATAGCAAGAGAAGCTCTACGTATCAATTCAGTCGAGGTAATAAGATAATTCATGTATTATCAACATAACGAAATGACCATGTGAATACAGAATGTTTGCCATCGATGGTAATACTCATTTTATTTTTTCTTTACGTTTTCTCGTAGCCATTGACTAATTTTTTATACGGGGCGCTGCTTCACACAAAGGGGAACAATACAGGTGCCATTTATCATTTGAAACAAAGCTTGCGGGTCGAGCCAGAGTTATTGAATGGTAGACCAATGGCATTATTGAGGACAATTATTTGTCAAAGACGATTGAACAGTAAACGATTAGGTAGATATCATGAAAGTGACATTGATTTGGTTTTTAGTTATTGGAAAAAAATCTGGATTCACATATTGCAAATTTTTTTTCAATCATACAGCAAACAGCAGTGGGAGTGGTGGCATAGAAAGTTGCGGATTAACATATTCCACACCGGAAATAATTCGCAAACATGATTTGCGCGATGGCGAAACTGTTCTATGTCTCGGTGATGGCACTGACTGCAAGCCTATACATTGTTTTGCAATGAAAATGAATGCCGATGATATATCGACACCATAATCCTGATATATATGATAACGCATACATACTCCGGAAAAATCCGGAAGTCTGGTACAAAAATATTAGCGACGAAGACTGTAATCGCGAAAATGAAGAGTTGAAACGCGATCAAGAAATATAAGTGGGAGAGAGACATAAGTACATGAAAGTCTCAAAAATGAAATGAATCTCTTGTTTGATTTGTGGTGATAAAATTAGAATACATATCGAATTAAGTGTAAGAACAGAAGGAAATATCTCAAACATTCCGGGCGTACACGAATATATTTTCGTATTGATCATTACTTAAAGGAGAAACGGAAGTCAAGTACATAAGTGTTTATGGAAACAAACAAAAATATATTTATAGATAGATGAATGGTATTCTTTCTCACTGTTGTGTCACTACTAGTATCTCATGGAAAGCTTGATATATATGTGTACCTAAAATATCACAATATGTTGTTTGAAAACCCAAAATAAAAAAACCAGAAATATTTTGTACCATAGTTCTAAATAAAAAACAAAGTAATGAGATCTTGAGTTAATTTCAAATATCATTTAATACATTCCTACCTTTTTCACCACACGTTTCAGGTGGCGGTGCTCCTCTCGTTCTCCGGAACACTTCAGAAAGAGTCAGTGTTTATGGAAAATTTTCTTGACTGAAGAAGTTAATTTTTTCTAAACCTACTAGAAGAATGAATTAAATATAATATACCCCTCTTTCATCCCCAACGTTTTAAAAACGCAAATTATCTTCATAAAAGGATCGAATAATATATTTCGTTACAATAGTACTACATGGTATTTACATCATTGAAAACATCAACCAATTATGGATATTGTGTGATTATCATAAATTTTTTGGGATTATTATAATAGTATTTATCTGAAAAATCAAGGACAAAAATCAACCGGCTGTATTGAATGCATAATATTTATAGCGTTTTCTTCTCGTTTTCCAACGGAAGCATAATATTCCGAATGAATGATTTACAATCGTTGTCCGCTAGTCCGCAACGGCTTCGATCAATTCACCTGATTTTTTACGTGGTCTCTTATAAGATGGAAGAACGAAAATTTATATTTAAGTCTTTCGATAAATGAGTAAAATATTATGAATTTCAACATCGTCAATTCATTTGTCTACTCATTATTGTCAATTATTTATGCGATGTTGATATGTTATAGCATCGAGTGCCTGGCACCATTTCGCCGGTGTAGACAGGTTGCAATGAGTATAGTTCTTCTCATATTTCCGCCATTCTTGATTCTCTCAAGTTCATTTTACTCTTCTTCCTCTTTCGGCTTCATCACCATTATTCATACAATAATCTCCTTAAATATATTATTAAATTGATGAGAAAACGAAGCCCCACCATAGCCGCTGTCACACGCACAAGAGTCTTATGTCTAATCTTGTGCAGTGGCCAGCAGCTGCATTAAGGCCAATATTCATCCCTTTCAAGGCAAAAGTGCATATCGATGAATAATATCTCCATGCTATATCGTGCCAAGAAGAACATTGTGATATTCATGGAGTTCGACAGAAATAATTTACTTATATAGTATTGATGATTTAAATCGATCTACTATAGCACAGTGTACTACCACCTGGCGACATTACCTGATGGCCTATTGGTGTCATCAGTAGTTGAACATTTAATGTTCATCGTATAGTGAGGTAAAAACCTACGGGAAACAACATCTGGAGGTGCTATTGAGTCCAAGCGGACAGTTTTATACTTATAGAAAATTCATAGCATTCGATCTTAAAATATGTGCGGGTGTAGAATACCATTACCTTAGCCCACTGTCCTCGTCATATGAGTGTAAATATATGGGCATATTCAAACGTGCAGTATAGGTGCCATTTGCTAATGGCGATTGAAACTTGCGGAAACTTTTATTTTTTATTTTTTGCTTCGGGAAATATTGATATTTTGTTCAATTAACTGATTATAAACTTTTTACGTGGTTTGAATGATAAATAAATCGGAATACGGAAGACAATAGGATATGTATTACACTGGTGATTCTGTAAGATTTCACGTGCTTATCCACTATTTTGAAGTGATTCAAAATCATTTCATTCTGGTTGGACTGTGAATATATTCTATAATATTCATCCAGTTATTCATCCTTTTATCGATTGGAATATCTCCATACCAATTTAATTTTTTTCTTCTTTATTTTCACTTCACAAACATACAAAAATATAAAAAATTCAATTCATCACAATAATATAACGTTCACGAGTTTCCTACGACAACTGTGGTTAGTTTGGCACTTTTCCCTCAGTTATATACTGCAACCCCACGTGGTGAACTAATCCATCGACCAATCGAATGATGTCTTGCTGCCGTGCGCACCAATAGGGGAACGATACCAGCAATGCAAGACACGTGGATCTTAAGGAATAAGGGCATAATAAATAACTATCCGAGCTGCAATAACACCGTTTTGTACCCATACTAAAATTATATATTTATTTCATACTCTCATCGTCCAATTTCGCATAATTTTCCCTCCAGCTGTATTATGTTGGAAATTTACCAAAAAATCGATTAATTCCATTACTAGATATCTGCTTTATTTATATTCTAAATTGAGTAAATCTGCATATTTTTCATGGAATATATACTTTTCCATAATCTGTATGCGTATGAGGATCTTGTTGTGGTTAGCGAACCGTAACACTTATATAACTTTGGATTCGCTGATGGGATTTTGAAATCATCAGTGTTTATATCGTTATCTGTACATTACATATAGGTGAACCCTTAAAAATGTGAGGACACGACACAAGAGTCCATTATAAAAAACAATAAGATTCAATACTACATATAGTAAATTCAAATTATTAACCCTACTAGCGTGACATTTAATAGGATATAAACCAACATCTCCTTGACACATATTGGAGACTCTATAATTTATATTTAATAAAATTGTTTACCCAACAATCAATTGATTATAGTTCTTCTAGTAGTTCTTCTAGTATCATTAATCATTATCAGTCGATTGTAGCTCATTGTTCCTTTTCATGATACACACTTTTTCTACAAATTCCTCTTGAATCATTGGAAAAATCAAACAGAATGTACTAATTTATATTCAATTCTTAATGCCAACATTCTGCTATAATAAATTAGCCGACTTAACATAAATACATTTTCTTCTCTCAGTTTTTCTCTCTTTTAGTAGCTTTACTTGACTCAATAATGCTACTTAACTTGAATTGTATTTATGCAATCATTTCAAATCAAACAATTCATTCATCCGTCAGATTTGGTTATTTAGCTATCATATCTATGAGCAAAACAACAATTCAGGATTACTCAATTAGTGTCAGATCATGAAAACAAGTTTGGTGTAAAGCACATATCGTTGCAATAATAGAAAACTTGGGGTTATTGAATGCTTCATTGTAGACAATATCGTGACTTGTGGTGAGAATAATTCAGTTTCGTGCGTGCGTGAATTGAATCTAATAAGGGTGGAATGCGAGCACTATACATCGGGAATGATAATACGAATAACAAGTAAAAGAAGAAGAATATGTAGGGGACGACTGGGTATATCCGTCCCTATAGCGCGTGTGTTTTCTTCCGCCATGACCGGGGTAATGCTACCCGAGTAAGCTCCACGACACTTGTTAGGATTCAGCTTAGGCATCCCCCACATCGGCTTCGTCATTCTGTTTCGCCCCTTCTCTTCCTCTATCACCTCATTGCTTGTACACGCTTGCATTGGCATAACATTTGCCTGACACAACTTCATCTTTCACTACTGAATACATCCTCAGCTATTTCTAACCCATCACATTTATGGATATATCTAATAAAATTGGACTCATTATCTCATTTTATATTGCAAATTCCATTGTCTCCAATATACCTTTCATCGATGTTGCGATTCTCGTTATGATGATTATATAGGGAACCACCTTAAGTTTATGTCATATTTCATATCGCAATTGTACAATGAAATAAGACAGAAACATAAGACGGCTTGCCTATTGTATTTTAAAATATTCCTTGTCAAAAGAGTTATTAGATGTGGCTTCTCCTTCTACTTCTCCATTACTTTTGAGTAACATCAATTCCCTTTCTTCGTAGAATTTATTTTTAGTAATTTGTGGATATTCTTCTATAATCGGTCTGAAGACGAGTCTAAAAAAAATCTACTCACCATTACTGAAATGCACACATGTTATTATAATCAATGAGAAAATGATGTCAGCTATAAACAATTGCAATCCCTTTGTATGTGGATCAATTCGTGCAATGAAGAACAAAAATAGTAGGGAAATAAAACTACTCTGGGTTAATTTGTTCTTTTTTTTTTCAAGTGGAACATAGGTGTATTATACTCGTAGAAGGTTTAAAAACGCTATACCGACCAAATAACATATGGTATAGAGTTGCATGGGAAGCCGTTTAAATCTTCGAACAGTAAAATGGATTAATCCCAACTGCCCACTCCTCAAAAAGAAGCCATGCATATTTCATTGGCGTAGCATGATTCTATATCGCTACTGTGATTTTCGCACATTTATATTTTTTTTTCATCGATTCATCTTCAATTTACATTTCCCAATTATTTATGAATGCTCATTGACTTGAATCTGGGAGTCATAAATACTAAATCAATCTGCAATTCTTTCTCACCCTTCCATCACTATTCATACATGCAAGCAGCGAATTAAATGATACAATACGAAAAAGAATTTGGTGGTGGTAGAATGAAAACCTTATCATTAACTCTGTAGTTGCGAATTCACAATTATCAGAAGATCAAGTCCATAAATATGTCATCTAAAGAATCATAAATCTAAAGTTGGCATCCAGGAGAGTATACAATAGATGTGTAGATATGAAGTTGTTGCATACATATGCTATTGAGAAAAATATACAAGGAGGAGTGAAAGGTGTCGAACAGGTCTCGTGTTAAACGTCGGGAACTACGAAAACGTGACGAAATAAAGGACGATGAAGATCCGATAAAGTGCATGGCACATTAAATAAAAGGAAATAAATACGCATTACCATCGTGGTGTTGTGAGCTTCTTAAATAATACATCAGCTATCGGGATGTGTTGTAGAGCATACTACCTTTCCAAACGCTATATCTGAATTACCATCACCTTTTGCAATATCAAGTACTATTACCTTCAACTGTACTCGCTACAATCTATTACCTTACGTATCTTTACCGGCTTCCAAGAATATTCACAATGCACTTATCGACTGTCAACTTTAACTTATTTAACAACAAAATCGATGAGTACATTAACTATTATCCGAAAAGAAGAAATGGAAATGTTAATTTAGGATGATCCAAAATGGAGCACAAAAATATCCCATATTTATTTCGGTTATGGAATTTTTTGTAACTATGGGAGATAAACTTTGTTGTTATGGCTGAGATGTTCAAATGAGAATGGGTCACACCATAGAGGACACTGTAGAGGGTGGTTCGATGACGTCAAGTTTTCAGTGACGTCACAGGGCAGTGCGCTTGCGTGAGGGCAGTGAACTCCAGCTTCCATCTGCGATATATAGGAGGCTCGAGAGGAGCATGAGGTTAACGACTTTCTTTAAATCAAGTTTATGCCTTTCTTTAACGTCGTTTGACGATTTTTCAATTGTTGCACTTCATTCGTGCCATGAGTTCCAGAAACAGAAATAATAAAAAGTCACTGAATCACTGAATCACTGAATCAATGAATTGATTTGTTCAGTTCAATTGAAAATGAACGAAAAGATTATAATTAATTTCGTGGATGAATCGGGAAGCATAAAAGGTAAAATTATCAAAGGTGTTAATACGTTTATAAAGAATCCAAATAAGTCTTCAGGGTTTGTGTATCTAAAATATATCTATATATATCTACCCTATAAATAGATATTGAGGTCGGTGAGCGAGAAATATGACTATGGTGATGCGCCAAGGCCAGGTTATTTGGTATATTTAGATTTTATTTATTTTTTTTTTCTCATGTCAAAAATTGAATTTTGTAACAATGCTATCAAAACTCACCACGACTTCATTATTTAATTGATGGAAAATCGTAATCTCGAAGGTTGACCCAGTTTCTCTTCATGAACGCACGTTCCCCATTGACCCAGGTTGGTGTTGCCTGGCAACTTCGATATACCAATACCATGGTCACCACCTGCATTTTGACTTCGGCAACCAATTCTACCCTTTTCGTCGTTTGATCCCTTCAATCTGATCGTCATCGAAATATTCAACTGTTACGTTCTGTTTTTGCTCCAGTATGTTCTAATATAAATTGAATCATCCAAATGTGGAATATTTTGATAACACTTTTCGCGGAATGTGTTGTGTATGTGTTCTTCGTGCTTATATCGAGACTGTGCACCAGTAGGGTGATAAATGAGAGATGCGCGACGTGAGGGTCTGGAATGAGTTGCGCGTGTGGTGGAGACGATAGAGGACAGTGGATTGTGAATGACGCGAATGCAGGTCACCGGGTCATGTTGCGTTCTCTATTCCCCATTGGCGGTCTTTCTCAATGGGACTTTATTTATAGATTTACCACGCGTCATCCCCCTTATTGAAGATGAAGAAGGGATGAAAAACGACACTGTGCTCTGAGCACTTACATGAGATTATTCATTTGGAAAGACGCACATAATTAGAAAAAATTCATTCGATTTATTTTCCTTCAATGTATTATACTTCATTTATAGTGATCATAGTAAAAAAGAGAATCAGTTTCATCATAAATTTCACTTGCTTACAATTCAAGGTCTATCGAAAATGAGTTGCCATAGTCAGTAAAGTTTTGGTTTTACTTTGTACGGAGATAAATAACAATTGGGCAGAATTTTGTCTCGTCTTCAGTTATAAATGAAGTAAGGAGACTGAAATAGGATAAATGAAATAAAATGAAAATTTGTTGATGGAGGATAATGCACATCGCTTTCGCAAGACATGCAGCCTTGGGAAACTGGAGCTTTGAACTCGGATGCACTCTCAGGCGGGCGCAACGAAGGTGGTATTATATTAGTATCAAATATACCTCGCACATACACAGTTATATTCTATGGATATGCAGGTGAGTAGAATGCATGCAAAAAAGAAGCAGCACGTTAACAAGGATTTGTATAAGAATGAGGCACAAAACATTACCGTGACGTCAGAGCGACGAACATCCGACTGGCCAATCGGATGGTCGCATTTGGCTGACGTCACTACCTCCCCCGACATGACGTGCATTCCAGAAGGGCAGGAGAGGAACTTTAAACGGGACTCCGAGGTCGTAAGAAGAATTTTAGCTATTTTCTGACCCAATTAACTGGGCAATTTGTTCACCAAAATAATGAAATTCTTCCATTTTTCCTACAATAACTAACTCCTGCAATTGCGAGAGTTGAATCGTTCGTTAAATTTATAATTATATGGGTTGAATTGTATGATTGGAATTATGACAATGAATTTGCGGAAAAATCCAGATACGTGAATTGAATCTATTTTTTTTTCACCCGATTCATTGTCATCAATCGTAGAAAAGTTAATGAGAAGTTGATTTATACTCGAGAATGCATCCGTCAGCGAAATCTTGTTGATTGTTGTATGAATCGTCGAGATTCCCCTAAACGTGGGCGGATTTCTGTCTGTCGAGATGTGAATATATTGCGTGGGCTGAAAATGAGCGTGGGCGTGTGTTTGGGCTGAACAGAAAAACACGTGGTTTGTGTATCAGTGAGAGAAGGAAAAATCCTGTTTTAAAGAGACTTTTGCCACCGTTTATCGATACATAAATTCGCGTCATCGATGACTACTATGATATTCATCTTATTACGATGCTTGATTATGAACGTCATTGAGTGAAAACAGTATGAATCGAAACGTGGCTTCAAAATACATTTCAAGAAATGAAATCACAATAAACATGCAAAAGTGAGTCATAAGCATTTATCCAGATAAATTCAGTATTTGTCATTCATGGGAAACAGGCAGGACGTCCGTTCTTTTCGAGTTTGGTTGTACTTACCTCATGTCAGCAAAATTCACATTGAAAACTGTATTATGAAATGAATTAATTTCGAATGGAGCCAATATAAACAAAACAAGAATATTCGATGGTATGAACGTTTTCAAATTTAATTGAAATCATTTATTGGCGAAAAAATTCGCGAGCGATCGTGAACTTCATAACTCAATCGAACACTGTTTTACAACAATTCATTGTATCGAATGATAATGAAAAAAATGTGTCAATGATATAGAAATTACTTTCACGAATTAATCGTGAGACTTCAGAAGCTGCTTCTCGAGCTGTTGCCCGCGCAATTCAATGGTCGGGACGGAACTGCAGTCGAACAAAGTCTGACGGAACTTGGTGTGTTACCACTGCGAGGAGAGGAATCCGAGGTTGGCGGGTTGAATGAAGCCAACAGCCGATTGGTCCATCGCCTTATGACGTCACTGCATTGATTGTCCCGCGCGCGCCACAGCACGTGGGCCCCCGCGCACTTAGTCCTGATATCCAAACCTTTTTTCTTTTTTGTTTGTATGCTCATATGCAAATATTGCGGATTCCTCGACATTCAAACTTACAGGATAGAAGTTAGGGAACTCATACACTTAATCATAGACAGATTCATCTTGTTTTAGAATGATCTAGACATCAACTTCGATACGGATTATTACAAAGAAGAGTCGATGATTTTAGTTTGATTGCATGAACTTTATCTTAAATGTGATGCAGTGGATATAAATATGAGAAAGAAATACAGCAGCACAATATATTTTGAAATCAAGTATAAATAAGCAATGATGAATCGTACAACTTGTAGAATATTAAATTAGTTCTTCACAATCGAGTAGAATGCTAGAGGTCAGACGAATACAAAGTTGATTATCAAGTGATCGATTCTTCAATATCATGACCTTAAACCTGCGTTCTCATATTATTTCTGTGATGTGTCTGAAATGTTGGAAGGACAATGATCAATACTAGAACTACCTGACTTTCATAAATGATGGGAAATCGATTGTCATTCATTATAATTAATTCATGAAAGATATTCAAAATCTAATTCAATTCAGCTATATGCCACATTATTCCGCAAATGTAACGGCGTCTATAGATCAATTTAACGCGTTCAAAAATATTTTGCGGTCATATATATATATATATATATATATGTATTTATATATATAATATCCTATATTTTTACCCTCATTCACCTAGTTTTCCTCACCCCAACCGTTGCAAGTTTCTTCATGACTTTACTTTCGATAGTCGACTCATGATGTCTTTCTTTATCTTCGTTCTACTTCGCACTCCAATATTATTTTTCGCCGTCACCTGAAATCTGCAAATGTGTTGATAGATATTAATAAAAAAAGAAAATCGTTGTCACACCATTCATTCGGCCGACTCTTCATCTTCTTCTTCTTTATACTTTTTTTTTATATACAAAAAAAGACTGGGAAATTTTCAAGAGTGAATGATCATCACAGTGGATCTTAGACACGAACGCAACTGTGAATAAACGTGTGTACCATATCTATCATAAATGCATTTCATCCCCCACTCATTCTCCCTCTCAATCACTAGCTCAGTGTCCTCGGCACAGATCCTCAAACGGGACAAGTGAGAGAGCGCGCGAGAGAGGAATGATGTAAGGCCGGGACGCCTAGGCAGGGAACTGGGGTTTCAGGTCGATGCACCCCACGACCAGGAGTTCGATGCCCGGCGCTCAATGACGTCATTCCGAGCCTCGACGATGCACACGCGAACCACGTTCAAATCGCCATGGAATGGCAAAATGTATAAACGGTTTGGAGAGAGGGTGGCGGTGGTGGTGGTGGTGGTAATGTGGTAGGATAGATATATATTGTTGGATAGGTCGGGGATGAATTTTCGAAAGTAGGTCGGTACTACCTATTTTCACTTAATTGCTCCGAATCTATGAAATTCGATAATAACGATGCTTCTCTTTTTTTTCACTATCCTATGTAAAGTATTGCTGCGCAACTTGTCTTTTCTTCAATTAATTCACATGATGCCAGGATGTTTCCTATACTCAATAATATCCACTTTGATCCTCATTGTATATTTCGATACAATAATTGAGATATTGTGAATGTCAATTGTTTTCTTCATATATTGCATTATCAGTTGATGCTGTAAATTGAAATTCTTATGGCAGTGCAATGCGAAAATATGTATGGTTTACAGTCAATAACCTATCACTGACGTAATATGCCTGCATCAGGGCTCGGACGACGTTCGAGGGTGGTCGGGGCGAGAAAACTTGGCAAAAAGTGGGAAGTATACACTGTGAACGGGCAGAGGAGGTGGATGGAAGAGAGCGAGTGAGAAGGAAAGGCCGTGTCGAAGGGGCGGCTGCCAAACTAGGTCACTGGAGCTTCATTCACATTACGCGGCCATTCATGAGATCTCCTAACCGTTCGACTTTCGTGTGACGCCCGAAAACCTTCAGGGATTTTCCTTTACCCATTTTCCTTGGCCTCTTTGTACAACAGTTTGTCTCATCCACACCATGTGAACTTTCTTTCTTTTTTCCTTCATTTGATGTTTACCAAACATTCGCTTCAATTTTCCATATCGTATCTGAATGAAATAACTAACTGACACAGAGAATGAATATTTAACCCTCCAAATATTTCTATATGAGAATATTACTTGTGTCTTCTCACGATCGTGCATTTTTGTCTCATCCATTTTAAAATTATGTATATTAATATCTATATATATGTGCCATATGCCACGAGTTTATTAAGATGTAATAATGTGAAAGTCTGTTTTCGTAGTCGATGGGCACATGGGTTCTTATACATTTTCAAAAATCCATATTGGTGGAGCATTGGTTACTTTATAGTCTCGATCACTAACGGACTGTTACACCAAATAGATAATTCCACATCTGATTCATGGATTTCTCTCGATCGATATTTGAATACGCAATCATATGATTTAGTTTATTTGTTAGATTTTTTCAAAAAACTATCATGTCTCCTGAAGTGAAGCCTGGGGTTTGTTCGACCCAGATTTGCCCGGGCAATGACGTTGGAGCATGACTTCATCAAGGTATAGCAAAGTAGGTCGTGAGTTCGTAGCGCCCCTGTTGGTTTGTCCTGACCAGTCTAATGACGAACCATTGATCGACTATGTCATGGAAATTCCTGAAACAAAGGATTTTATTAGATCGCTGTCACACATGCAAATATGTATTCCACGTATGGTCTAAATTTTTTGAATTTCTCAGAACTAATGTGCTGCTCGTTTAGTTTATTGATCGAATTAATCCATAGAGTAATTGTTTGATTCAACCATGGAATGATGAGATTGGAACGAGCGAGCGATAAAGAATGAAAAAGGAATATGCACAATCGGGAAATATTCAATTTGTTTACTACTGATTATCTTTCAACCCCAAACATGTTTCCATACATGATCATATATATATTCTGTGCTGACGTGAATAGGAAAACGATTTCAGGCACTGTCGGTGGCATATAGCAGTGGCAGTAACGCAGCAGGAGGGGAATTCGCACGGCGACAGAGATGGAGTGAATTTTGTCGACCCGAGCGACGGCCATGGATAGAAGGAGGCTAGGTCGGTTTCTATTTTTAGAATGTAGGTCACCCATAAACCCGAGTTTGTCCCATGACGTCACGGGAACGTCGTCGTGGCAACAGCGAATGTTGGGTCAGTCACCTTGCTGTCGAATGCTTTTGCGCAACGTTCTGTCCCCTCGACTGGCGATGCACCTGTATGTGTAAGTTATGTATGATATTCATTATTTTCAGTAAGGTCGCACCTTGGGTGTCCAATCATTTGACAAAACCAGAATGAGGATTTTTTTGAACTCCACGTAAAATTTTAATGACACTTGAAAATAGTCAAAAATGTTTAGGAGATTCTTCTTATCGTTTTCTATAGTGCATGGAATTTCCCATGATGAATTGAAGGCTTGATTCGACAAATAGTAATCAACATCCATGATTTATGACAATGCTCTTGGATTGGATGATGAGATTCGAATCGAAAGATCCATTCTAGAATGCAATTAAGATTTCGCATATATTTGACAATCATATCAATCTTTTCCAAGTTTTTAGAATACGATTGCTGATATAGTCAAACTAGGAGTTGATATCATTACCTTCGGATTCCATTGAAATTTTTGGTGTGGCCGTTCTTGATATTGTAAAACTCATATCAAATACGGGAATATTCTTCGCACAGTAGATCATGTTGCTCGGTCCCGGTAGTTTCGAGAATTTCAGAGTAACCCAAGGTCGAACTTCGGATGCTTAATATGACCTCAGGAATCTACTGTTCCAATACCTACGCAAGATGAATGGTATTGCAGTGTTCTACTATTATTCGTGTTGATATTGTTCGCGCTCAATTATCATGTGAGTAATCGCGTCGGAAATACAGAAAAGTTGTACAGGAATTTACTCCAGTGACGATTATGTACATCAATTGGTAAGCGTATTGTCTTCTGTGCTTAGATGAATTGTCTTATAAACTATACTGACTCATTTGGAAATTGGAATAAATGAAGAATAGTAAAATAAAAACCTTTTCCCAATGTAATTATCGTATCATGGCAATCATAAAATTCTATCATGCCACTGTTAAGATGTCGGTACCAGATCGTTGCCGTCATCTCCATGGAACTATATTAGGAGACTTCCGTTTATTGGATTGGTCACACCCAAATGCGGTCAATGCAATTACTAATCATCTACTTGGATGTCTTTCGAACACATCAATTATTGATATTCGTTGTGCCATGACAACAATACTATGATAGAAGTGTCGAGATGATATAGTATGTATGGTTGAATTGAATAATGAATTTATAATGATTGTATCTGATTTGTACTTGAAACTTCATGAGCAATGATTGAATAAACAAAATTTCACGGAATATTGTATTCAAATTTTCGCGCTCTGTGACGCCCTACAATTTCCCACTGAGTCCTCTGTCGGACAGAGTCGTTACTTCGAGTACTCAATGCGAATCACCCTTTACTATCTCGATTCGTCCATAGTCGTGTGTAATCGTAACTATTCGGCGAATGTCTGGTAATGCTTGTATTGAGAGAACGCGCCAGTGGCGCAGCTTTTACTCTTGAGTCGCGCGCAGGCTTTCGTGGTGGGAGCAGCCGTGTCGTGTCTCGGCGAATGAGCACGACAGAGTGTGTATGTGTTGTGTAATTGTGTATAGCGTATAAAGGAAGATAGAGTAAAATTGAATGCAGCACAGAGTGAGGTGGAAAACGTGACGGTAATAAAACGTAAAAACCGGGATGGCGCGAGCGAATAAGAAGAGCAAATGAGAAAGATATAAGCGTATGTGTATCGTGTGAGTATAAGTGTGCGGCTCTCACTCTCGCTCTTTTTGTTATTCTCACTCTGTCTTTCCTTGTGGGTGAGTGGTAGTGAAGAGACTCGAGGCACAAGAGCGCGTCGTCGCGAGGAACATCGAGTGTGCTAGTGGCGCGGCCCTCGGTGTGTACATCACACAGTGTTGTGTGTCGCGACGGAAAAATTAAAAAAAAACGTATGAAAATATTGAAACAAAAATACATAGAAAGCCATAAGCACAGTAAGACGAGTAATTGATTAACATGCGAGATATTATGTGAGAATATATGCAAAGACAAAAAGGAGGCAGAAAGTACGGGAATAATGGAAAATTAGGATGCAACATTGGAGCAGTTAAAACGTTCGACCGATCAATTAAACAAGTGAAAAATTATATCTGCGAAAGAGTGAGCAAACGACAAGAAGAGAGATAAAAATACATAATAAAATAAATTTGGAAGTAAAAAAAATTAGTGTGTGTGCGTTTATTTAGGGCCCTGATCAAAATGGCAGACGGGCGGTCCGCGGAGGAAGCCGCGGCCACCGACCTGTGTGACGATAGTCGCGTGCCGCGTGAACGACACAAAAACCGCGTGGTGGAACATTATTCTACGTCATCCGTTATTTATCGTAACAATGATCATAAGCATTCATACGATATCACACAACGATCAAATAACAGTGTTAGTGCTAGTGAATATCCTTATATGAATAATAATAAGAATAATAACCAAAATAACAATAATAAAAATACGAGTGAATTAGCAAGGTGTGTTGGGGCAGCGAGAGGGCTGTGCGATGACGATTGTGATGATGAGGATGCTGACGACGACGATGACGACGATGAGGACGATGAGGACGATGAGGATAATGATGAAGTACATCTCGATATTGTGTGTGGAAACAAATTGGACATTTTGAATAATGTTGTCCTTACGTCCGATGTAACAGGCATTAATTTGAAACCCAATATATTACTGCCAGCACCATCATCATCGTCATCATCATCATCATCTGAATGTGAGGGTGACAAATTGATAGATGATATGGCATGTACGCGAAACATAATATTGGAGAGATGTATGAAAATGGAGAACCGCACTATACTGATGAAATATGGTGATGAGTCAAATAAGAGTGGAATTGTTGATGAAAATAATATTCTTGATGAGGAATCGGTGATTATGACAGCGACGATGAATACACTGAATTCAGTAAATACAGTGGTGGTAGATGCAGCGGCAGCAGCGGTGGCAGTTTCCGCGATACCGGAGACTATGAAGGAAATACATCAGCACAAGCAGCAAGGTGGCGACGTTGTTGCCAGGCTCGGTAGTCCCTTCAAGGGACAGATGAGGATGGCAGAAGACAACCTAGTCGGTCCCTGCCGCAAGAAGCGATGCGCCGATCGATACGACAGCTCTGAAAGCTCCGACAGGTGAGAGTGAGATACAGATACAGAAACACAATTTCCATTCTCGTTGAATCACAATAGATATATCCATGGCTTAAAATGTTTATTTATAATGGTTATTAATTGAGGTCATTCTATATCTTAATTGTATATACTGAAAATATCTTAATGGAACGTGAAGTGTGTGGACTAGGATGAATAATTACCAGTAGCGAGCAATAAGTCGCTGCTGAATTATTTTTCATTTATTTCTTTAACAGAAATTGGGCGTACATAACGTTTTTACGTATTTCATCATTTTCTCTCTGATAAATTGTCATATGTACAATACGATGTATTGACGTATTTGCCGCTATAACAATGGAGAATTGTAATTCGTGGCAAGTGTTGAAAAGTATTGTCAACTATGATTGCTTTCTCATTGCAGTCAACAACGGAGATTATGATAATTCTTTTGTCAATATTAAGATGATATATATATTCTGAATTAATTCAAACACATAATTTATACAACATATGTGATAAAAGATGAACAAATGTCGGACGGTTAAATGTTCACGACAGATCGGCGGACGAGGTCGTTGCACCGCGTAGTTATGCGACGGATGGTACACGGATGCGTGCAGTTGCCCTGTCGCGTGTGCACCTACACACGCTTGCGCTTCGATGCTCGCACTTTCTCACTCCTTCCTTTTGTATATTCGTGCTCGCGCTCATAGGGACTCTGCACTAGTTTCAACATCAAGGGAGGGCTGAGAGAGACGAAGATAAATATAGAGGGTGGCTGAATTGCGGGACGAGGGGTGAGCAATGAAGGCGGACGAGGAAGAGAGACGGACATTGTAGAGGCAGAGCTCGATATTCGTGCGCCTGACGCGGAGAGCCAATGTTCCGAGTTTTCGAGGGCGTCGAGAGTCGTGGAAACGACTATCGTTGAATTTTCTTTTTCGTTTCGTCTCTTTTTCACTCTCTCTCTCTCTCTCTCTCTCTCTCTCTAGTTCTGTTTCCCACCACATAAAATCTCCTTTTTTTCCTTCACTTCTCTGGGCACAATTGTGTTTTTTTCTCTTTTTTTTCTCCCTCTTTTCTAGTTATCCACCAACTACGAAAAGCACTCAAAGCCTGTGGAAACATGGAGATCTATAATACACTGTGTTAATCACGATCTACCGAAGAGATTTAATCATTCTGATTTCGGAGCATGCATGCAAAAAGCATAAATAAATTTCCGCCGAATATGATAAAGATAATTATACATATCTTCTGCTGGTATTAGACGGAAGAGAGACGGGGGAATCGTCGTTGTATAATATGTTTGTATATTTCTCTATTCGATTTTTTTTTCGCGATAAAATTGTGCAATTTCCGGTATGATGAATTCGCTCAATAATATTCTTTGTAGGTTGAATGATAAGGAATCAACAATCCATATAGTTCAATTATCTTCTTTCTGCTCCACAATTATCATAGTTTGGAAGGTCGTTAAAATATCGCAAACGTCATACAATACTGATTTATATAAATTCAAATTTCACGACTGAAATTTATTCCTCAACCGTGTTTCTTTCAAATACAATGAATCTATACTGCCTTGTTCGGAACACCATATGGATAATAGTCACAATAAACTCTCGCTTTGTATACATACGAAGATGAAAATATTTTCACCGAATTATTCTGTACTTACACAAGTAATATATGATGTCAAGACAGAAACAAAGTTGTTGGCGTGGCCGTGGCAGTGAAAGTGAATTTTGTGAATGAAATGATTCAAGAGTTAACAAGGCAAATGGAATCAAGAGGTGGTGGAGGTGGAGAATCTCTGGTTCACGAGAGTGGAGGAGGTAAAGGTTGCTGGTATATTGTATGCGTTCATCGTGAACATATATTTGTCAATCGTCACTTTCACATTTATTCCGCACACACATTGAAGAATTAAATAAAAATAATCTTTAAATGTATCTAACAAACATCTAAGATTTCATTGGAATGACCTCTTGATTATTCTTGTCACTCTCTTGTCATTCACTGATTCATCCGCTAGCGATCATTGCTATTATTATTGATGTTCCAATATTTCTGCATGAACTGTGAAGGAAAAAATTTTAGTTATGAAGAATGGACGTTAGTTAGGCGTTAAGTGAAGATAATGAGACACGGTTTCATGACGTTCCCCTTATATACAAACCAATTGAATGAAAATTTGCATTTCTTGAATGAGACACACCGCAGAGAATAGATAACAGTAAAAACATAGTATCCACTGCATGTCCATAAAACCATACACACATACTAATATACTCAACGATATATACAATCAGACACTACGTATTAAGGATAAATAATGCGTGTTGATTTTAACTATAAATTTGCACGATAAGAAATAGCAAAAATGAATAAAACTGGCAGACGATACGGCACTAGGGTGTACAACATAGGAATGCGGTGTAGAAACAAAATACAAAGGTGCAATATTACACATGAATAGAATTCTCGACTCTGCGATCGCGAGCCAATATATATACATGTGTATATATATATATATATGCATGTATCTGTTGTATCTATAAATGTGGAGGCGGAAGTGCGGCCGCCATTTAAATGATGCAGGGGTGGATGTATGAAAAATGCATCCATGGCTGTACGCGTGTAAGAGAAAGGAAGGGACGTTTTTCTCATGTAAAATATACATAACCGTGTGAGTCTATACGTACGTTTATGAATGCATATAGAACTTGCGATGGCGACGGAGAGTCGATGTTGCAATGCAACAACATTTTAGAAAGCAACTTGGTTCAAATGGATACATGCCTTCGAGAAAGAATTATAACATTTAGAGATACACTTGATCGGTGATGTCATAAATGACAAAGATAATTGAGAACTCCTTTCATCTACTTTTAATTAGAATAAAAACGTCCAAAGGGAATAATTCCACGTGAAAATATGAAAGAATAAAATACTATATTTCTATTCGTTGAGATTAATAAAACTCAGATCTGAATGACGTCATTTATTTCTATTATTCATTTATAGTTACTTTTTTCTTTTTCTTTTTTTTTACTATTGCATACGGGAAATGATTTTTTCGCGCCTGAGCGACGGCGAATAATCAGGTAAAAAAGGTGGCAGCGGGAGAAAAAAAAAAGAGAAAGAGGAAGAAAGAAAAGTGAGAGGAAGATAAAATATAATTCATAAACGAGAAAGAGTCGAGCAGAGAATGCACGAAGGGTGTAGTGGGGATACGTATAGTGGGGCCTGGCGGCGATTTGTCAATTTCCGGTGTATACGGACCAACACCGCGAAAACGTGTCAGCTCAAATGCAATGCCCCTGTGTATGTGCGTCTCTATAAATGTATATACTATGCCAGTTGGATCAATACCGTATGGTAGATTTTACGTGTCTAGCTAGGCGAACACCCGTACTACGCCATCCCAGGGCATATTATGATAACTGGATAAACTATACATAGTTATTGCTAGTGAATTTTCGTAGAGCTTGTGAAACGGGTTTTGGGTAAATCTGGACCAGTGCAACAAGTTTTACATTTTTTTTTGGTATTTCTTTCTTGTATGCCTGCTGACCAAACTTCAATAGACACAATTATTATATATGCAAATTGCGCACGTGCTGATAATAAACACAGAAACGTGTTTCTAAATATATGACAATAATGATAATATTGTAGTGGTCAATTGTTGCACCTGGAACAAGTGATATTGGTAACAAAATGAGACAATATTTAAACTGTATACATTTAGCGGAACATCATATCGAATTTACTTTCTTACCACGTTCGCGGGAAAAAAAAAGGAATTGAAATGCGGGGACACAATTTTGAATCGGATAGAAATGATATTTCAACGCTAAATGTCCTAATTTGAAAAAATATTTTAACCACGAAATGAGGCGGGAATGGCTTTGGATGATAATTCTCGGGAGTTTCTGCCATATAGAAAAAATGTATAAATTCATTCTAAACATATCACTTAAGCCAATATATTTCTGATTGGTTATTTGTATATGAGCTCTCTAAAACCGGGAAGAGTTTGACAACAGACATTTGTACATTGAAACCAACAGCAAATATGTATTTTAGATATGATATACTTTTTGACAAATCTAATTTACATTTTATCTCTTTGATTGAAATCGTATCGTCTATTACATGTGAGAAATTGAATTTGCTTCAAAGGTAAATTATGATGTTATCTATTCTTTTTTTTCTAAAATAAACATATTTATTTGAAAGAAGAGTCATATCGTGTTGCATCAAAGTCTCTGAAATGAGATTAAAATGAGTGGGAATGCGAAGGAAAAGAAATGAAAATGGAAAGGCGAGAAAAAAGGATTCACAGATTGTATAATGTGATAATTAGTGGATGTCTCGGTTCATGATGTTAATGGCAAGTGCTTGTAGTCATATTTCATGCAGAGGTGCGGTGTATAATTGGAAAAGACACACGCACATGTATCATATATTGTATGTACATGTGTTACCTATACGGGGGGATAAACGCATCAGCTGTACGCAGCTGCAACATGAGTGGGTAGAGGCACACCGTACATATATCCTACTCAAGAAGTTTTCGAACGTCGTATCGCTTTTGCTACTTCCACAACGCGATAGATCGATGAAGCCTGCTCAGTTCCTCACATCGATCGCAGCTGCCGATCCATATATTGATACTTTTACTATACTCGCAAAGAAAATTCACCCTTCCATCACCCTTCACGTTTTACTCTTATTTTTTACAGTTTTTAATACATAAACTATTGTCATCGTTTACTTATTGACTTGAAATTTGCGTGCTTCTGTGCGTGGCGTATACACATTTACTAGAAGGGTATTTTTCGATTCCTGTCAAGTCGCGTTGTGTGCTGTGTATCGTGTCTATTATTTAAAAGGATTGTCGCGTTGAATAATGAATATCTTTATGAAGTCTCATATTCTCTATAATTGAACACTGCCTTCTATTTCCATGTTACTCTCACCGATACAGTTTAATGCTTCAACTAAATTATCCGTTTTGGAAGCCAGTTTATACACTGATTCTTGATATCATTCCGATAAGGTAGAGGTTTTTATATTAATGTGTTTCAATTTCGAAGATCGAGATTGATATTTACGTGCAAGTGAGAGGAAGGATAAAGTATATAATGGCGTAACAAAAGTCAGCACGATGTGCAATGGTGAAGGTGATGGTGGCCTCGCGCGAGGAAACAGTAGTTGGTCACTACACAAGCATTACTTACAATTACGTTAATATAGGAACACGTACGCGCACAAAACATGTGTATATGTGTATATATATATAGGTGAAACATAGAGAGAAAATGGTACACAGATAGCACCAACCTAGGCCTAGTCTTGCTTGTTCGTATTACATTTTGCAACAGCATATTTTCGCAACACAACTTCTTTCACATTAAAGACGTGACGACTATGTCGTAAAGTACAGTCATCGTAAAGAGTAAACATTATTTTAGTATATGTCCGTCAATGATATATGCATATATTTATACCATTGACCTCATGACGTTAAATTATAAATTAGACGAATAATTACATATAGACTTTATCATGGCATTTAATTCACGATTTCGTATCTTTTCTCTCGGTTTTTTTGGTAAATTGCATGGCACACAAACTCGGTATATATCATCAAATTGCTGTAAAGTTTGCAAACTGGCTATTAAGTATCGGGGCTGGAGAAATTGAATTGATGTGAATACAACTGCTTCTGTTGAAAGTACGAAGAAATGCCGCAATCACTAACGGCGACGCCAATATCATTTGAGTTACACTGCAATAAGACCTACTGACTGCAACTCTAGCGTGGAACCTTTGCACCATTCCGTATCACAATAGACATGATATACAAAATTTCAATAAGAAAGACCATCTAGAAAACATTGCGTTATTTATTCATCGTAATGTCATATTTATATTGAGAGAAAAGAGATAGTTAACATTGATTATTCCAAATTCAGGAAGTTATTTATAATCTTCATAATTGAACGCGGTGATAAACTGGGTTAGGAATGACATCTTGTTGCTGTCTTTTGCTTCTTTATTTTCTTCACAAGTACATCTTATTACAGACGTAGATATACATATATATATTTCTACACGTCGTAATTCTCATGTGGCCCCAGCAGCGAGAGTCAGCTGCATAATCTTACTGGAATGTCGTAGCTCAGTACCGCATGCTGACGCAGAAAAATATACAATTGCATTCCCATTATGGATATGTCTTCAAGATACTTAGCCTATCTTATTTTTTTCTTCCTTCGACTGTTTTAATTCATTATTCATTTTTTTACTTGTTCTTTGTATAAAAAATCTGAATATCCGATGGCTCCAATTAATACGAATACGAAATTTCCTGATGACTGTAAGAATAATTAGCAGTCGATAAATTTGATCGGTTGTTGATTGTAAATATCAATTTTCGAGATGTGCGAGAGTGAGGAAATTTTGCGACCACAAATTTTAGTCGAGACGTTTCACACACTTGAAAATGTTTTCGCCTCGTAGTGCAGAGCACGAAGACGAAGGGAACGTAGAGAGTATGGAGGAGTCTGATGGGCATGCGCGTCATCATTGAACCCACACGTTAGGTATACATGGATATAGCTGTTGTAAAGGCCTAGTGTGTTGGAGACTTCTAGGCCAGACAAAGAATGGCGCGCTCCATGCTGCACAAGATAGTCACGGCGACCTGTATTATATATATGTACTCTCTCCTCCATGCGACCTGAAATCTCCCGATCCAATTAACCCCCGGCCTCGCCTTCTCAGTCCACTCTATTATCTCTATCTTGTCTTGTTCTCGTTTCACTCTCGCCGATGGCGATCGACAATTGCATGATGATAAATGTCACAAGAGTTCATTCTAAAATTCAGAATCATTTCAATCATTTCGTCATTTCTTAATGTACACCTTTCACGCAAAAATTGATTCGCCAAACTATGGAATGTTTATTTCACTCAAAACATTTATCTCGCCACACGTCTTTTCACATAAATTCTTCAAATTAACTCAATTGAGTTTTCGAACATATTTTGTGATCACGTATGAAAATGAGAGATGGCATTATCTAATTTCTAAGTATCATATTGAATTTGATTGACGTTGAGAATACTATATTCAATAGCAGACTGGATGTAAGATGAGAAAATAATGATGATTACCTGATGCAAGTGGGAAATTCACAAAACATTCAGTGAAAGTTCTGATTAGCGATCTTCGTCGCAATCAAACTGTATAAAAAATATGATTGGACAGAGTAATATTTGTATAACCTGCTCCGTTTATCCCAATTCCCATGAACCGTATCGACATGATGAGGTTCTTTTATCACAGTATCGTCTCGACTTTCAAATGAGAAAAACTATTTCCATCAGCGCCATATTCTTTTACATAATGGAAAATTTTTCCGTGCTAGAGATGATGTTGTCATGCGATCGTTTGGATTAAGCTCAAGTAGATGAATGCAATCATCTCTGTATTTTCATGCAATTGCATGTTTCGGGATAACCTTTCGTTAACATACAATTGTTGCGCGACGAATAATCCCCCCACGGTCGAATGAGTATAAAGAAGGCTAAAGATTACGCTCGAGTTATAATGTTTAGACTGGGACCCTAACAGCAGTAACCGCAGCGGGAGTAGCTGAGTAGCTATGACGGTATATATATAGAGCCGCTCGAGGTCACGAGCCTTCTCCGAAATTTGTCTCGCACCACGAAAGCATTCTTCCACCAATAACAAAAATTACAATGGCATAAATTTGTTGTTATCCGTCATTCATTATTTTTCTATTATTCTTTCATTCTCCATCCATTCAATACACGTTTTTTTTTTTCAGTTTCAAGTAGATCCTATTTATAAATCATCACTGAATAAACAAATACGATTATCATCATTAGTTGAAAATATTTATGCAATACCAGACTTCAGTCGCAACGGAAATTATTTTATACCAATGAACAAGTATCAAATATCAATTTCCGATCTGACAATTGCCGATACTCAGATATCATGCTCTATATCCATTTGAATTTAACATGTATATGGGTATCAAATTACATTTGGCTGATAGCAGTGATGTTTCAGCCACTTGTCGTCCAATCGCACTACACTGTAGAGCAAAGCAATAATGGATAGCACAGCACAGTTACTGTGATCGGTTTAAAGGGTGGCACAACGGCCCCCCCAAGTCGTCGGCTAATTAACGTACCTCATTATCTGGTCTCGGGTGGGTATGTGAGTGTGCGTGTGTGCATGTGTTCGCGCGCACGATTCCATCATTTTATAACTTCCCTTCACCAGCGTGCGCCGTCCAACTAAAAACTGATCACTTAATTATTCTGTAAAGATTACCAAGTGGGTAGAATTACTCCGTAGAAATTCGAGCAAATATGTATTACACATAAATGAATGAAGTGAATAACCACTTTGTGATCGTTCATAAATATGAAGGCATATTTATTATGATCTTTGAATGTGCTGAAAAAATTGAGATATATTCAACATGAGATAAACACGTATTTTCGTAATCATAAAAGGAGAGTACAATTGAAATTGCCTTAAGATATTATTCGTCTCGATAATTGATGGATACTGATAGGATTATTCGGAAAATTGCGAAGGAAAATCTCCGATCAATAACACGTATTTCGAAATTAAGTAGTGCCGGATTTTAATGACTGATGTAAATTAAAAAACACCCCCATGCACACCATACTTATACCCTCATTTTTACTTCATCCAAAAGTTCTTCCTCTTTGTTTTCGTCTTCTCGTCTTCCCAACTACTTTTGTCTCTCTCTCTCAAGTCGTGCTTCCCACTCTATCTCCCTCCTATTCCTATCACTGGTGCCTCACCTTTATGTGTACACACACGCACATACACACGCACACACATACATATGTATATATATATTGAACTGCTCGATTTCGCGCGCGGGCCCCCAGAATTTGTGGAATGCCCCAGCCCGGCAAACCCGTTCGTCCGGTTTTACTAATTGCAAAAAGGATTCGGTATCGAAGTAGGGAGCGGCCGTGTCGGCCGGACGGCCCAAAGTGTATAGAAAAGGGGTAATCTCATGTCGATCCCGCGGGACTCTATACAGTTTGTCGAGTCGCTTGGTCCACAGTGGATCCTTCTTCAGTCATCCTCCTTTTTCACTCTCCACCTGCACCTTTATTATGTTTCTGTTTGGCTTCATCACGTTCCCCAACTAACTAACTCCAAAACAAAAATATTGAAAAACACTGCTCGAATTAATTCTGTTTTCATTCTTATTGTAATTTTTTATTCAATGTATTTGAACTCAAATTTCCCACGCTTCACCATCTTCGCGATAACTCTTACCGCTAACAGAGAAATTAAAAGCTAAAAATCGATCGAATAAAAGCTGTCTTATATATTAGCTATATAATAATTTTCATATTGACTTGTTCATTCATATTGTTTTTCTGCAAATTTAATTGGAATAACGCTAGTGAGATAACGTGAGAAATACGATATTCGATGTTGAGTTACCTTCCAGCTATATATGAACTTGTAATCGTGTTAGCGCGTATGATATATATCAAGGAGAAGGAAGAAAAATAGTTCAGAGTTTATGTGACATCATATACATACACGTTTGCATGTTCACACATGTATACTCAGAGGCGTGTGGGTATATGTATGTGATGCAGATGGGTATGACTGCCGGAGAGGAGAGAGCCGCTGTGTGAAATACGCTTGGGAAAATGCAATTATTAATTGCATAGCCGTTCGCCGCGGGTTTCGTGCTACTGCCATAGTCTTTTGGTGCCTCGTCTGATTATGATTTAATGATTCCGTCACGCGTCGCCACGCCTATACCACCACATTCATCTTTTTTCTCTATATTTTATCACTTTATATTATACGAACGTGTTGAATCGTCCAACTCACGTTGATTTATCCCAACGTTTTGAATTTCAATATGCATGTATAGGAAAGATGTATTGCATCTCATCTATTCTTTTTTTACCTACTCAAAAATTAATTGCGTATAAATTTTTAATATGACACAAGAGGGTTCCATGAGAGATAGATGAAATTATGTACAGATATATGGGTTTGGTTTCATTTGAGACGCGTGAGCGCTTGCTTGATACGACAAATCAACCGGATGTGGATGTTATGTGGTATGTCAAATCGACCGTGCGGAGCTTGCAGAATTGTTCGAGTGAGTTGCCCATTTGCGATTGATGAGATCATAAATATAATCAGCAATAATATATATAGGTCGATACTTGCACAAACAAATTTCTACACTCAAAATTGCGGTGTTGACATATTGTGAATAAACCGTCTGGATATTTGATGCAATGATGAGTATAAAAATGCATACAATGTGAGTCCGAACGGAAATGTGCTGACAAAGAAAAAATGAAACATAAATATTATGAGGGGATAAGAGAGTTGACATTTGGCCAGAGGGAGAATAAACGACAGCAATCTGGAGTTTAAAAATCACTCACGCGTTCCACCTGCCTCTTTCAACATTATACTTTTACTCCTGCTATTCGATGTAGAATATATATATATTGTATATTTTCATTCGTTGTTTGCCTGATGCTAGATATCTCTCTGCTCACACAACCATTTTTCGTCCGCACAGAATTTCTCGGAGTGCAATAGAGCATCTTTAAATTTTCTCAAAACCTCTTCAATTCTTCATTGCATTGTTTTCAATATCATCACTTCTTACTTATAGTCCCTTCTCTTATTTCATCTCGTTTTTTTTTTTTACCTGCTTCTTTGTATACATGTTTTTATTCACTCAGCTTTCAAAGAACGTGAGTTGAAACTCGGTGATTTGGTGCTTCAGCATCATTATCGTACCATTAAGAAACCGTAAAACTGTTTCCACCAATATTATTGTACCGCTATCATACAACGCTTCCTTCTCTTTCTACCTCCTTCATTTTTATTCTATTGCCCTGCGCTATTTGTTATCTTAATATATTCCTCTCCATGACTATCAACGCAATAATTTTAAAATGCTCGAAAGAAAAAAAAATAATAAAACGATCGACGTGAAATTATTGCAATCGTGACTGAAGAATTACCAGACAGTTCTCGAAGGCTTAACCTCTTTTTCCCCTCTTGCATTTCACTTGGTTCATAGTAGCCCCCTGAACAAAAATATATATGTATATAGTCTGTACATGTGAAGGATAAAGAGCTCGAGGGGAAAAAGAGCCAAGTGAGGACGGGAGTGAGAAAAAAGGAACACACCCCTAACTACCCTAGTCTCTGGAGTCTGGACACGACCAATCGATATACGACTACTTCGATGGTCCGTACAGGTCGTTACAAAATTCTTCTTGGCTATTTCTTTATATGCCAACTTCATATCTCATTATTCTCATTTCATCTCTAATTCCTCGTTGTCGTTGAGCTTACCACGACCTAACTGATCGTGAGAGACTCTGAGCCTCAAGCTAACGACTATTAAACTGCTGCTACTGCTGTTAGTGCTGCTGATGATGCACGCTCTCCTGTTCATGGTGATGTTTTGCTGAGAGCATCAAGGCAAAAACATACCACCGCCGTGACCAATCCCGATATACCGTAATTGGTCTTCAATTAGGCGTCGGTGAAGACAATTAATACGATGATCGTTCGAACGCGTAACTTTTGTTTCCATTAAAAGTTTATATGTATACACAACTGCGTTTGCCTGTGTGTGATCTTTCCTTATTAGAATTGGACGCTACGAAAATTCCATCAAGTTTTTAACTCTCTTCTTCTTCAATATGTTCCCCTACTGTGGTCCTATGTTCATGCCTCTCCATCGTTTCCCTTATGCGGACAATGTCCCCTGGATTGAAGAGAAAAAGAACGTATAGGAAGAGGGCGTGGAATCCCGTTCTTTCTTTCTCTGTCAGTCGTAATGTATTTTAGTCACGAGAACATCATTGATCACGAAACGTATATAGAAGGTGTAGAGAATGAAAAAAGGTAGACTGCACTGACGTATAGAAGGAGGGAAGAAAAAAAATGATCAAGAGAATGAAAGAATAAAATTGTTATTGAAAGTCATGATAATTGGAATGTTAAAATCGTCGAAAATGCAATTACAATTTGTACGACTATTAATTATGAAGTTGATATACTTCAAATTTTTTGGCCATTGTCAATTAGTTATTTTATAAATCAATACAAGACATATTAGCTCTGGTAGAACGTGTGGAAATCCATTTTTTCCTGATTTCTTAGTAGAATGTACGAATGTACCAGGACACCATGTACAGAGGGCTCTTCCGGAAAATAGATAAGGGTCGACGATATTTTTCCTTCTTCTCTTTCATACACCCATCCTGCTTCTTTTCTTTATTCCGTTCATTCCTCCTCGTCGGCCCTTTCACCTTCCTCCTATTTCATTTTTTTGCTTTCATTCGTTCCTTGTATACTTATCACGACTCCACTTTTTCGCCGGAGGCAGCCATGTCCACTTTTGCGAGATGATCCTACAGCCATTCTTTTGCTTTTTTTCTCCCCATTCTCAATTTTTGTCGATCTTGCCTCATTTACTTATTCCGAACTTGTCTTTGTCTGGAAAACAACAAAGGATAACGTTGAAGTATTCATTGAGTATATCGCTTGAAATAATTGGAGTAGTATTAGCACTCCTCCTCTCTCGTTTGTGGAAGTTATAGCCAAATTTATATGCGATCGCTTTCAAGTAATTCATTGATTCAGTAAAAATATACGGCTTCCATGCAATTCAAATCCTGTTTTCGTTGTATGGAAAATAGACATGAATTCATATGGGTTCTCTCCCTTTATTATGTAAGCAATGTTCACTTGGGAAACATACACACTTGTTTTATACGCTGATTTCAAAAAACCATATCAATTCATTCATCAATACTTTCGGAGTCTATATTCATCATAGAACGAATAAAGATGATATGAATTGACGGTATCATAAAAGAAAAACAGCATATACAATGCTGTGTCGCGCCCGAATTCTCAACACCTGGCTCTTTGAACACCTTGCAAACTCGTCCTGACTCAACATCGAGTCCAAGTTTGTGATCCTGCTTCTACAGTAACCATTCATATAGCCCCATAAAGTAGCTGCCTATCTGTGAATTCGAACCATTGAATATAGGCAAAACACCAAACCACACCCAAGCAGTGTAGGGTATCAATTAGTTACACTTCCTATATAACACCACATATACATACAAACTCATGCCAGTTTTCAGTTTTTCATTACTCTTTTGCAATGACTAGCCCCATCACTGATTTAGTTAGCAGGACATCTGCCAATTTTCACTAGGCAAAGTTCCATCAGAAACTCCACTGACAGATTGGTCAGTCCACAATTCAATATCGACCACCCTCGTCATTATCCCTCGATCCCATATAGGCTCCCTTTCGTGCACCTACTCTCTCACTCACTCATTCCCGCTCGCTTCGTTGCGCGGAAGTTCATCGACGAACTATTTTCCTCACACTAGGAAACATGAGGGGTAACGACTGAACGTTCCTAACGCAATAATATTTGTGTATGGGTAAGAGTACATACAAATACGTACGTATAGACATCGATCGTAGTGTAGGAAATTGAGTACGTTGATGGTTCTCGCATCCCTTCGAGCCCTTGTCGTTTTATATCAACCGCCTACGGCAGCAGGCTATGGATCCTTGAACACCGGTGTCCACGCCATCATCCGCCAGCCCGTAGGATGCGGGAACAGATGTAGGATAAATTAATTGTGTATGACCGATGGGCATCAATGATGCCCTCCGCATATCAGATCGATTTTTTCATATGCGTGATTATTGTATATGATATAAACTTTGTTCGATAAATACCAAAGTTTCATTGAAACTTGCATAATAATGAGTACCTTGTACAATTGTACTATTGAAAATTGTTCCATGCGTTTGTATCCAAACAACAGATCGATTTGAAATGTAATGCGATGAGCAACATGCATCTACAATTCCTTTCATTGGCGATAACTCCATTACTTATTCAGAAAGTATTCGTTCAGGAGCTAGTGAAGTAATTTTTGCATACAAACGTTGATTTCAATCGTAGATATTAGGCTATGTTGGGAGGTTGACAAGTACATAATGCCATGTAGTTAGCAGAGTGTAAGTTCCTGACAGGTACAAGAAAGAATATACTCGATCTTAGTAGCGTGACACTTTGCGAATGTAAGGTTGTTACTGAACCGTATTTATTGACACTGGTTTTATATGCTTCCTCATTCTGTATCATCGCTTACACACATTCAATACATTATCAAAGAAATATACTGTAGATAATTACTTGTCTTACGATTCCATATCATCCATCCTGGGTGTTTGTGTGTGCGTGTATGTTAAACATTACAGGAAGAAGAACCTGAAGTGGCTTCCACGCATGGGGCTTTAACTCGACTGACAAGTTTACGATAATTCTACGTGGACATCAAGTTTATTGCGAAATTGAACGGCAATCATGAGTCCGCATATAACTGGCGCGCACATGAAATCATCCATCAAACCGACAACTGCAGGTTTATGAATGTTCTTCTATTGGAAAATGTCCCTATCGAGCGCCCAGTCGTTGGATGACTATCATCGGCATGGGGTTGTGATTCCGCCGTGTTCTTCTTTTTGATAATGAGTGTTACTGCATCGACTACTTTTTCACTGCGTTTTTAAATTGTTTAATCCGAGCCAAGTCCAGTCGCGGTCAGAAGTGGGATCTCCGAATTAGTGATGAAAGAATGGCGCTGGTGATGGAGACGATAGGGGTCCACAACACTGGGGACCGAAGTATGACTCATAGCCTAAGTCCAGCGAAACGTTTGCGTGTGTGTACATGTACGTCTTTGTGATGCTACGCACGTTCCATTCTCGTGCGGTTCTTTGCTTCCAGACCTTCCACCGGTGCGCTCCTCTCGACTCTCAAAGGGTTTAGCAATTCTGGTTGGTCAGATGGAGCCTGAGAAGGCAGAGCAAGAGAGAGAAAAATGAAAAATATGGAGGGCACGTGCATCGCCAATATAACTGGCCATTGTACATGTATGTATGTGTGAGTGTGTGTTGATGATGATGATGATGATGATGACGATGCAGCATCGGTAGTATATACAGAGTTAGGGGTTGAAAGCTGTATCGTAATGGGAAATCTCAATAAGATTTAATTGATGATGAATATTTTCGGGAGATATTTTATAGAATGAGTCATCTATAAAAAGACTAGTCGCATGATAGTTATCGTTGGATTTTTTCATCAATTTATTCGAGTTCAATGTCCAGAATCAATAATCGCCAGGATTATGATAATAAAATCTGGATAAGCATAATTATTGGAAGATACTGAATATTTTACGATTTACTTCAATGAGGCAGTAAGCGTAAAATTACTCAAGAAATGGAATAATACTGGCTGATGAAACTTCAAATGGTGGCAATAAAAAGAGATCATGGCTTGACAAAATTATTTTGACGATTTTTTTTTCCACGTCCTCTTTCACATAAGTTTGTACAAAGCCAATTGGAGAGTGGTCATTAAATTAGCGGAACCCCGTTGCGAAATGAGCCTCTGTCTCGATTCCGCTGTGATCCACTGCTACCCCTACCTCTTTCAGGCTTAACATTGTATATATATATATCAAACAATTCATGCCCATATAATCGAAACGCTTGCGCGCATGCCCCTGAGGTTTCAAAAAATCCACACACATATTGTTGGTCGCTCTCCACCCTCCTTAATCTCAAATGCATGCAAAATCTACCCCATATACAATCCGCTCACCCCTTCATGCCCTTCATTCTGACAAAATTTTCGGCGCATATGCATAAACCTATCTGGATATATGTGAAAGTATATATATAGCAGTAAAACATATAGAAACATTGTTCGATGAATGCTGATCATCAGTGTATCCGCGCATCTGTGAATATATTTTTACTTTATATACATAGGCCGCGTATACCTCGTACTTCTGTGGCCTCGGGGTGTGACTTCTCGAGGTCGCCCGTAACTTTTGCGATCACCTGTCTCTGTTGAGTATCGGTGTGTAGCTGCACGTCGAGCTGAGCTGTATATTTGACGTGGCGCGCACGATGGAACGCGATGGTAAAAGATCGAGTAAAATACTTAAAAATTCACGATGCAGCCGTCGTTGTGTCTACCATTATACCAGAGCGTAAAAATAAGAACTTAGTGATCGTATCATGTAATAGCAACAATACTCAGTATAGATTTTATGCTTTATCTAGTCGCAACTTTGTTATTTTGCTCGCATCTGTGGAAATCATTGAATGGGAAAGTTTGTTCGAATAAAACGAGAATTAGTATTGAACCGATAGAAATCATAGATACATAAAATACTCACATGCTTCTTTCACACCAAGTGCGCGGGTAGTGATATTCCTGTCAATACAGACAATACCAGGGAGCGGTGAGGCGAGTTCCCAAGGGGATAGAAATCATAGTGGTTACATTTAGAGTGAAGCATTTGCTGCAACAAAAAAATGACACCCTCTAGCCCCATATGGCTCGTCACGACACTCTTGACTGACTAACACTGCACCTCGTAGGGTGACGTGAAAAAGGAAGACACAACACATTGCATAATCTCGCTGCGATTTGCATATTTCAACTTGTAGATATCGGTGTGCGCACGGATATATTGGCCAGGTCTGGTGAGGAGGTGTCGGTTGTTCTTGAAAGATTGTGTAGAGATTGTTTATGTATCCTTCGTTCAGTAGCAACATTAATGATTGATATGGCTATTGTCAATAGCATCCGTTGTTCAGAAACACAGTCTGTGAAAATTAATAACATTGAAGCTCATGCAAGTTTCTATATGGACGTTTGCCAGTTTTTTCGAACATTCTTATGTTACCCCAGCCATATTGGTGAATTATTATGAGCCAGAGTATGGAATATTTAAAAAGATAGTGAAATGAAGATGTTGACTTCCTTTTGTTTATTACTGCCGATACTTGTTTCGGTATTTTGTTACATTGCCATGCGGAAATGGAATTCTTGCATACATTTGTGAATTGCCGATCGGCAACTATTGCAGCAATAGTATTTCGTACGCGAATTTATCGGCCCCCAACATAACGGAACTATTGCTATGATAGCAGTGCCATGTATGTGTACTTTATACGCTTACCACAGACGGACTGTATTGCACTTGAGTATATATTTTATTCATTGAGTATTCGAATGAAAATTCTTATTTCTGAACAATAACTATTGTTGCCGTTATTACGTATATACAGATGGATTCATTATGGCTCGATTGTGGTTCTATTTCTACACATAACTCAACACTAATGAAGCATATAAAAGAAATCTTTGTGTTGTATTATTATTACAATATTCATATAAAGAAATTGATGCGGGGGCTCTCTGATACCCCGGACGGAATGAGCCGCGTGTGCCCTGTATGTGAGCTCGGTATACTCTGTTTTTCTCCCTCTTTCACCATGCCTCGGTCCCCTGTGTCGCCATCACGATTCGTCGCTCTTATTCATCATGACACGCGCCTGAGGTTTTATCTTTCCTCGCCATGTGTCATTGGTATACATGTGTATGATGCTGTAGCGGCAGCAGCAGCATCAGCAGCATCAGCAGCGGTAGCAGCAGCAACCCAAAATCCCGTTTGGTCCAACGAAGATTTTCTCCATTGGGGTGATAGCCACGTGCGCTCGCCTTGTGTGCCCCCCCCCCCCCGCGCCATTTTTTCTCTCTTTTTTTTATTGGGGTAAGAGCTCAAATTGGCCCTTTTGGGAATCCTAATCGGGGAGGCGGGATCTAAATTATTCGATTGGAATCTTTGGTTAGTATCATCATCCTGATAATAATGATTAAAATAATGGAGATTAAAATGAAGTCATAAAATGAAGTTCAAAAAGTTCGATTTCATTCGTTTAATGTTGATAGAATGAGGAAGAGAAAAAGAGAGAAAAAGAGAGCCATTTTTGTGGATATTTTTACATGTTTCTTTTTATCGGTTCAAATGTCAGAATCAATGAAGTCATTGTTATTACTATGGCAGAAATGATTTTGTGTCCGATTCCAAATGTACAGTACAATTCTGTCTATATAGATGATGATACTAACCAAAGATTCCAATCGAATAATTTAGATCCCGCCTCCCCGATTAGGATTCCCAAAAGGGCCAATTTGAGCTCTTACCCCAATAAATTTCATGGCTACTGTGGATTTACCTTCCATGTACCATAATAGGACTTGATTCACTCTGAAAGATCGATTTTTTCAAAACATGATTATAAAATGTGTACATAATTATTAATTATTTTTCAACTCTTCTTTGCATTAATGCCTTTCCTTCTTTTTCGATATTTCAATATTCATTGCGCTTCGACTGGGAATAATATCCATCCAGACTTTATCATGACGTTTTTACTATATAGATTGATATCATCAAAAAAATAGTGAGCGGGGAAGTGAGGAGAGAAAAAATTGGATTGGTTTGCAGCGTTGGCAATTTATTATGGTGAATGCAAAATGTTACATTGTCAAACGAATTTAGAAGATCAAAACAATTTCTTCAAAATTCAACCAATCGATATTCACTCGCGCACTCTCAGCTGTCAAATTCTTACAGCCGTAGACCACACTTTGCTGTCGGCGTCGTTGTCAACGTCTATATAAAAGAGATGATATTATATTTTCTTCCCTCTGTTTTTCGGTGGCGAAAAAAAAAGAAATAGGAGGAAACGCTACCAGAATAAAAATTGTGAGAGCTCTCGGTGGCGCTAATATTCAATTTGTCGTTTTCTTTGAAGCCCACCGGCGGTCTTCGAAGCTCAATATACCATCACCCTATTCTTAACCACTATATGTATTCACCCATACATACATATAGTACATGTATATAAATATATATGGACGACTATAGCGCCACCCCGCGACGACCTGAAGGACACGGGGGAAAAAATCAGCGGAGGTACATAGCATACAATACCTTCACTACAACGCCATGGGGGCTTCTATTCCACTGCATTCTCGTTCGTGGCGGTGTTTCCTTTGTCAGGCGAGAAACGATGTTAATTGGAATGGCGCGAGAGTGTGTTATGCGACCTTAAGCTCTATACGCATGAGTTACAGGTATATGCACAGGTACAAATAACATATATGTGATTATGCACACAAGCGAGAGAGATTCAGAATCTTGCGTGACGTTTGTATGAATAATTTTCTCGTCACTACTGTTGCTTACATGTACAATATAATGTATCGCTTTGGTATCGCAACTGATAATTTAAAAGAATTAATTTCTGCATAATATTTAGCATTTTTCAATAAGTTACATCGTGATATAAATCGAAACGAGTCGTCTGCAATACTCACTCACTCGCTCATACCAATATCATTACTTCATAAATGAAGAAAGAGATGTTATCTTACATTTTTATATGCATAAAGATCAACTAAAGTCATTTGATGATGATTAATTGAATGATCAATTAACAATCATGATCAGCAAGTTTTAAGCGTATGCATACGTAGAGGTATGGCTATGTCAGCTCGTTTACATGACAATATTGAATTAACACTCCTCATCACCTAAAGCAAACACTTTGTAATAATTATCGACTGTTTAATGGTTGTTTATTCATACTTGTACATGTTGAGATAGTTTTATTATCGTCGTAATGAAAAATAATGATGTATCTCGATATCTCAATTTTTGTAGTGGTCCAAGTTACTCAGTAATGATAACTAACAAATCTGATACTATATGTTTCATTGAAAAAGTACTTGATTCAATTTTTTCATTTACCAATGTGTCACGATTTACATAAAGGAAATATCTTGAGCATTAGTATTGGAACATTAGTAGAATGATTCAATACCCAAGCAAACGGTATGAGTATCCAAATCACGGCCTTCCTTCAAACATATACGTACGAATACTGAGTTAATGGGGGATGGGTGTTGGTTATTGCGAGTAAGCCACATTTCATGGGGTGTATATAACAAGTTGAGGGGACTATAGGTAGAACAATTACAAGCACTAGTATAACTATATTCGGCAACACAGAGGTGACGATGGTGTATAAAGCTACCTATGTATATGAATAATGTTTATGAAGAGGGTACGAAAACCATAGGTGTATGAACTCATGGCGATTTTATCTAAACCGACGGCTTCCTGCGTCTACGAGTCGAGCACGCACGCACTCACGCGCGTCCAGTATAAGAAAATTGGCACAGCTAATTGCTATGTGTGTACAAATATTTTTTCTTTATGTGTAGGAATATCAGTGTGTATATATGTATGTGTGTATCATCGAAGACGAGTATTTATAAGCATTGGATAATTGTCAACCGCTATCACGATACAAAGTAATTAATTCGGTAGTTTCACCAGCGTGACGAACAATAATATTCGTTGCAATTTCACGATGACGTGTTTGACATAATATATATATATATATGGTTTGTGTTTGTGTGAGTTATATAAGTTGTCACACCGGTTTTACCACTGCGTGAGAACTCATTTTTTCCTACTGTTTTCCCGCGTGCCATGAATTTTCTCTCTGTCTTTCTTTTTCGTTCTCAAAGACCGCGTAGTTTCAGGTGATCTGACTTGCAAAATGAAATTTTATCTGCTTTCTTTCATTCGTCGACTGAAGTGTATATATACGAATACTGTGACCTTGCATCACTTGGAATTTCACCTTTCCTGTCATGGAAATAACGGGATATATAGGAGTGAAAAATGTCATTGGGAATTATAGTTGTCATAAATTAAAATTGCAACTTCTTGTCGTCCCCTTTTTCTACCAAATTAAAAAATAAATAAAGACTAAAATGACTATTGGAAGGGGTGAGAATGCATTGGCAAATTAAATCGAGAAAAAAAAGAATAAATAGTTTATTCCAACAGAGAATGTGTGGAAAAAGGAAGAAGCAAGAGGAAGTGAGTGAGAGCGCAAGCGATGACTATATGCACACAGGTCTGTATATATATATAGTATGGTAGACGTATCGACCGCTGTGAGGATGGTATTGTGGCAAGGGTGGAGCCTCGTTCTGAAGGGATGCATGGTGAGGCTGTTGCGCAGAGTAAAACGAGAAGAGGGCGAGTCAGCAGCTACCAGGATGGCGAATAGAGAGACGAACGGTGCGGAAGATGCGAAATATATATGTATATATACAATATATTGTGCACACCCTTCACAGTGTGCCAGACTACTTCGCGACACGACGACCAAGGGGGATTGCGGAAGTGAGATGGGAACGAGCGAGATGTCACGCGTCCCTTTTCGACCTTTTCACCCGTTTCGTTTTTTTTTTTCCATCATTTTTTTTTCCTTCCTTTCACGTAAAAACTAAAAAAAATCGACTTTGGGTCATAACTTTGTTTAGGGTGGAAAACAAAAATCGTCACGACAATTTCAAACACATTTTCGAAATTATCTTCAGTCCAGTGGGAGGAAATAAGGGAGGGGAAAAAAAATGATTAACAAAAGTTGTTATGAATGATAGTATTCAATATTATCAATCTTTTTTCATTCACTCCCATGATGCACTTTACACGCGCTCATGCGAATTTGTTGCGCGTCAGCGACTTCCCTCGTCGAATAAACGTTCACATGATGATTGAAGCACAAAGTATACACACATGTAGTATAGTTATACATGTGCGAGTGTATATGTATGAAAGAATGAATGCGCGAGCCTCATCGAGTATCCTTTCTGCTGTGTACAACATCGACACTCCTGGGGTGCGATAAGGGCGAACATTTTGTTCATCCCCCATCGTATATATTCCTCTTTGTCATTTTATTCTTTGCGCGAAAATTACCTAAAGACTCTTGTATCTACGACTCTCCACGACCGTAAAAACACTCAGAACGTGGAGATGATTAGGAATAACGCACGAAATTTAAGAATGAAGTCATTCTGTTTTCCCCTCTTTTCTCTTGCATATGCACATTGACGGGTATTATGATGATTTTATAGAGATCGTGTGCATTCAGCGAATTGTTATTTATTGTAAACACCCCGATTGTGCAATTTGGAATTGTGTGATAAATAAGTAGCTTTGAAATTTGAGGACACTCTGCTTCGTAATTCAGTATAATGTTCAAAAAAAAGTAGGCTCACTTCTCGCAGTCTTTTGCTCCGTTACATTTCTCCCATTATTTCTTTCCAACCTTATTCATTTCATCGATTTGCACGGCGTGTACCAAAGACTCAGGCATCTGGCAATATCACGCCAGATGGTATATATGCGCGCCCGGTGTCACGATTCTCAGTAACTTAAATTTCTCAAAGCGCCACGTCGATCTACCAACATATCATAAGAATTATTTTCATATCTACTTTATATAATAAATAATGAGAATAATTATCACAGTAACTATAAACACCGCGCTATACAATTTACTGTACACATCCAGTAGCATAGTTGTGAGAGTTCGTGCCATACACAAGCTTATCGCCAGTTACAATAAAAACTGAGAGAAAAAAACAATCACCAATGACAGAAATGATATATGTGTATTTGTGTGAATAAGTCTGTATCAAGTTTGTTAGTTGGTATATAAACACTTTTTTTGCGTGTGAGTGTTATGGGTAACAGGTGCTGGAAGCAACGCGCACCTATATAATGCCCATCATACAGTAATAATTGACGCGAGTTTGGGCTCGCACGATGGAATACACACAAAAACGACTCGGAGAAATAAATAAGCATGCATACTACAGGTGGTGCCGTCCGGGCACGCGTGCGCAATCATCTCACTATCTATCTCATTGTATGACATTTTATTCCCATTTATGATATCTATTGTTTCATTTTTTGTTATTTTTCATGGCCATCGTCATGGCAATCATTGAGAGGAATATAAAAGAAAGACAAGAGGAAGAAGAGAGGTAACGAGAATGAAAATGATAAAAATGTATGATAAAGAGAGGGAAGTCTAACATTTTAAGCGGTGTATGTATTCATATCAGTGTGTATTATCGTGCATTCTATTAAACGATCTTCATTACAATCCACGACAATTTTTTTCACGTACTTTCTTCTTCCTAAATGCTGAATGCGCTGATGCCAGTGAGCGAAAAGACCACGCCCTTCTTGCGTGGGGTGCGAACTTCCGGTGTGAAGATTATGGCTGTTCCCACCCGGATCCCTGATGTGAGAAAGGGAAAGAGAAGGAGCGAGAATGAGAAAGGAAAAGAGCTCAAGTCCTTTCTCAGCTCACTCGCCACTTCACCTCAATGAATTTCGGTTATATATTTTAACATTAATTGTGCAAACTCCTTCAACTCAACGCACCTGAGATTTACTATGAATCGTTACATGAATTGTTTGCAGAGATGAGGCTCTATTTGTGGAATATCAAACTTTTCGGCACATACTGTAGTATCAGTATTTGTGATTATTCGATAACTATCAATAGAGAGGTCAATCCGAATTATCAAATTATTCTCATTTTATAATGTTAAATATTACTTTGATCAATCAACGGCAATTTCTCTAATCAAAACTTTGGGAGGCAAACATTTATGATTGTTTCACACCCTTCTGTTAACATAAATTTGATTCAGATGACACCAACAGAGCTGATGTATCAAATGCGAAATCGATTTAGTTTCACTAAAGACTTTTATGTATAGGAATTGTTAATGGTGCAACTAGAGCGGTGGAAATCGCGTATAAAAGTCTCTTGTTTCCATATTAGTGAGAATGAAATCGTGGTGGAAGCCATTGCCTCACTTCTGATGCTCATTTTCTACTGAGGACCTGAATTTGATTGTCTCCCGTTTTATGCCATGACCATGAATAGTTTCACCTATGTGCTATTTCAGGGTCATCTATCTATCTACATATATACGATTATATCAAGTTCCGTTATGACAGATGGAGATTTTATTTTTATTCACAATGTGACTTGCGCATTGCAAGCACTTCCGATCGGAAGAAACAGTCACGTGCGCACGAGACTAATGTACACGCATAAATACTTATATATCCGTTGTGCATATATTATGTGTGTAACGATGAGTATTAACAGTGAACAGATCCACCTCATTTTTAAGCTCACATTGTATCGAAAGCAAGTTCATATTTACATTTTCTATTGTTATTTTTATCATCTCTTCGGAATAATTGTTAGTTATGTTGACAATAAATGAAAGAGTGTATGCGAAAAATAAAATTTCCGCAGCCTGACAAGATGGAAGAAGTGATGGGGAAATGTTTCTCAGAGAATCATTGCGGAAGAATCATCGTATTAATCATTTCTTCCGAACTGTATGACAGTTCGCGATGGAAAGTAGTCGAGTTTATGTATGAAAATTGTTGGCTTTCATACTTGAAACTAACTCTGTATATGCTGATGCACGCATTGTCCATGTCTACGGCGTGGAATTACTAAGTTCTCAACGGATGCGTGTGGTTGAGCCTTCGACCTCGGGCCTAAAACCTCACGCATTCGATGCTGATGATGATGATGATGATTATGATGATATAAATATATATAATGTATAAATATAATATATATATACATATATGTATACAGGTGCACGTTGAGAAATCGCGTGACCTGAAGTGCGCAGAGAAGGATGGCCAAAAGCCACCTTGATATCCCGTCAACTGCCAAAGTAGGATAATTTTGTGGACAAAGAAGTTCCGGCTTTGATGCATATATGCGGTATATGTTATACATACGAAAATACACGTTCATGTTTCCTCATTATTTTGTTCACATTTCTATGGCATACTTCAATGCAGTCGTTCATATTGTGTATCAACATTCTATTCACAATATTCATATTTCGATGAATCTTCATGTTAGATTATATTTTATTATATCTGGCAATGGATATATATATATATATATATATATATATATATATGTGGTATCTAAATCTTGAATGGTTCGATGACTTTGATATGCATTGTTTTTTATTCGCTGTTGCGTAAGTTGTGCGACTGACAAGGCGCAGTGATTCTAATCGCTCCGAGAAATATAAAACTAAGCAAGCAAACTACGAGAGAGAAAGAACAGTTTTTTTTTTCATGTGGGATGAGATCAAGGACAAAGACTCTCACTGATTGTACTCCTTTAGAAAGGACGTGTTGTGGTATGGTTTATGATGATGGAAAGAAATAGAGTTTGAATCTGTGAAATGCTGTGTTTACGCAAGACTTAGGAAAGAGAATATTCGTAGATAATACTTTGATGAAGAATATATATTGGGTTGCACTTGTCCCATTCTTCATCATGAACGTAAATTCTTGCTCATGTCAGAATGAATAGTTGTGAATTTTATTTCTCCACGCTTTCAAGCTAAATTCGTAACGCCAAAACGATACGAAAGAGCCGCCACACTATACGACGGAAAGTTAAATTGGGTGAAAATTTCGGCGAGTTGTATTTATTCATGAAGGAAATGAAAGAAATGGATATAAAAGCTTGAGAAACACTCATTGGGTGGGTTGTAAAGTTTTGTGGTTTACAATGCCGAAGAGTGCCTACTCTGCTCGTTATTAATTCTTTCTCTTCTGTGGTATATATTTCTCACATAAAAATTATCATAAAATTATTACTATACGACTTGTAATATCGTGATGAATTTTTTCAAGATTTCCATATTTATATGTTCATTCTAGCGAATACGAAGTGAGAGAATGCAGTTATCAGAGTAGAGGAAAACTTCGTTTCCAAATTTTTATTTTGACACAATGGCCTTTTCTCCCTATATTATTCGTCAATACTTTGATTTAGTCATATGGTCTTCTCCTCTTCTTTAGTACTCGATAGAGGATAAACATTTGAAATTGTACACTCCCTATTAAATAATTATTTATTATCCGTTTGTGTTATAATAAAAAAGAATAAAAAATAGTATAAAGTGCATCACCATTAAAGAACGTGGTAAATATTCATTGCTGTCATTGGGAACAAGGACTTTTGAAGAATGATGAATGCAGTTGTCACACACAAAGGAATTGCCATGAGAGACATTCTATTCCGTGACCAACGACATTGAAAAATATATTATGATGACGTTAAAATGTTTACGTACAGTGATTCTGCGTGTCAGAATTACGTATTTGGTTATCACAACCTCCACGCTAGCATGTCGAGTACATAAATCTGCAATTAATTATAAAGTATTAACTTTTATTATATATCCCATAAAAAAAAAATTCATTCCGGATATTTTCGAATGACCATTTTTCAATATAAAATATCAATACTATCTCATACATTCTCGTTAGACACAAACTGAAATCCAATTACGTACAAGATCAACACAATGATTAAACTACTATCTCTGAATCGGCGCGTATGCGTGACATAAACCTGCTCTCGTAGGAAAAATCCCTATTCGTTTATTTTTTACTTCTTTTATTTCACATGTGAAAAGTGCGAGAAATTAAGGTTGACCATACAGCGCAACAAAATATCAATTTACGACATGGAACCTTGACGGCAATAAATTGCACGGTTTTATCGTGTTACTTTGCCCTCACAACGATGACGCCGAGTTATTTCGCGATCCATAGGGCTTTAAGTCTTATATGTGCCGTTGCTTCTGCGCGTCTTGTATAGAATCCGAAGCTATTTTACAACGCATCCACACGCATATATGCAATTTTTCAAGCAAGATATAAACAGGAAGGCCATAAAATTATACATTAGACGATGTATTTTCAAGAGCGTTCGAAGTATTCTATGTGTATCCGCTAGCACTTGATTAATGGTATAATCAAATTTACACATCAATTACTAATTCAACTTCAATTATTCATTGATGCTTATTCCATAAATTTTAGCTATCCATATGTACTTATTACTAACGAATGCGGAATTGACATTAATTTTGTTTCACCTGTAAGAAAAAAATGGAACTGTAAATTGATCACTTGTGTGTTGACTCAATGACGCTTATATCGGCTGCCACTTTACAGTACTAAGCATTTATTCAAACTTTTTTTGTATGCGCTTACGTGCATGTTCTTCGCCGGGTATGTCACAAACAGCACAGGCGGGTACAAGCGAACGTATTACATGCTTGAGAGTGAGAGGAAGAGCGAGCCCCTCTCGTTACATTCCGCGGGTCAGTGCACAACGAGCGACGTAAGCTATTATCGCATTGTACATCGCGAACGATGGCCTGCACTCGTGACACGCGACGCTTGCGCGCCCGTGTTATATGTACTCTCGTAAATTCTCCGACGTCGCGACGCTTCACGAATATCTTCATCGCCATCAATCCCACCATACTTTCACCATGTAACATATATATCAATAAGATAATGTGACAATTCTCATTACATAAATTGTCACATTTTTTCGATTCACGGTCCTGTTTTTAGGCCACGTCATGCGGGTTCAAATGACATTATCTAAATTGAAATTAATCATCTTGGAATACACACTAATCGCTTTTTTACACAATAGATTCAATGAAGGATTAATGTTTTTAAAATTACTTATTGTGATATATATATATATATTTCATAATCATTCAATATTCTTTCTTACTAAATATTTTTTCTTCATATTTTTGTTACAGGTGGGTACAACTATGGACATGAAATTGTTGATAAAGCAGTGATATTTATAACAGCATATTCGTAAGCAATATATATCTGCCAATCTTGCAAAATTATGAATATAAATTTGTTATTTGTCGTGAATATACAGAGTGTCACGATACAAAGCGAAAGTTACGATAGCATAAACATTTACGTATACGCGATACGTGGTCGAACACAAGCTCTAAATATTTTCCCATTTGATGTCTGTGCGATATCCTACTCTTCTTATTTTTCTTTTCCTTGCAACAGTCTATATATTTTTCATTTAATTTTTTTGTTCATCCATAATTATTTTTGTTTGGTCGCGTGTTGCAAGCGTGCTTTCAATGAGGGTGGTACATGCCGGCACGGCAAAAGCTCGCACCATACACCATCACACAGAAGCAATGCATGGGGTATAATGTCTCAGACAAAAATAAATGACGTTCCCCTGAGATGGCGAGAAACCAATGCGGCCCCCACGTGGTTCAGTCTTCTCGCGTCGTTCGTCTTGTGAGAAACTACTCAAAAAGTTTCCCAACCACAGATTTATCGTAGAAATATTCAATTAAAATCAATCTCATATTAATTGCACTGTTCAATATAATGGACCATTGACTATCATAAATAGAGAAAAAAAAGGGAACAGTATTGCTACCAACTCCATATCTAAATGTGTTTGTTCAATCAATTCTTGTTGAAAGTCAAGTAATCAACATGAAACGTAAAGCGTGAGTGACAGCTACAATTTATACTAACTCAAGAAGAAAAAGTCCGAGTCTTGATAGAATAGTTCTGGAAATATAGTTCTTATCGAAGTAGATATGAACGACAACGTCTAGATAGATTGAATAGGGGGTTACGGCAAATACATATGTGTTAATCCACATATACATAAATATATACGGATAAGTAAATGAGCCGTGTGCGAAACGCGAGAACGAAGAGTGTATGGTTACACGCACGTTGTCAGAATGGTACGAGAATATGTTAAACACACTTTGTGCGACATAATCGATGTTTTCCGGCCAAGCGGAAGTGGCCGCGCTCAGTCTTCCGGATTACGAGCGATAACAATCAGGGAAACGTCACACACGTCATCCACCACAATACTCAGACATTTTACACTTCAACAAAATTTTTTTGGCACCAAATCTCATCGCATAAAAAAATTAATTACTTCCATGACATACATTGCCAATGAGCGACAATCTAATCTTAATCCGTATGTGATGAAAAACTTGGCGACATGTGTACGGTATGATATCAACAAAGGCGTAAATGATAACTATTTAACACGGTTAATGATTCACGTTGAATCGATAACTCTTACAATCTTTATATCAGTCTATCTCTATCTAGACAATAATAATATAAGAAAGGTCAACAAACCGTATCCGGGTAAGATATCTAAACTGCTACATCGTCGCGACTGACCTTTTATCACTGATATGTACATCATATTCTTTTGAAAAATTTTTCATTGTAATTGGCAATCATTTATAAATGTGTCACACAATGAGGGTCATACTGACACACAATACAGTTCACATTTTCTCCACTCCAGAATTATTTATCCTAGATTGTAGGCATTTCACTTTCCTCACGAGAATAAATTTGCAGAAAGCTTCAATCTACTTCAGTTACTTCATTCAAAACACTATGTAAATAGACACATATTGAATAATTGATGGAACACTTTTTTTTCTGTATAATATAAGGACTTATCTGCTTACAAGGCCATTTCGATCACATATGATTTTCTTAATGTGCGTGCATAATTTTTCTTGATTTTTTATGTGTGCCCAGTGGACACCTGCCTTATATGAAATCTAGGTCACGTACATTCGGCCTGAGGTCGATATTTGTGTGCAAGTTTCCTTCTTCATTTTTTCCATTTTTTATTACTTAAACTACATCAATTAATTTTCTGATTATCATATCCATTTCCGCCTTCGATAGGCAGACAATGCGATATCACAGCTGTTTTGTGCGCGAAATGCCATAAGAGTAAACATATATGAATATACACGGAAGTGGTTTCGCTTTAGTTCGATATACTACATAGCTTTGTGTTAACTTTGTTTCCCCAAGTTTCGAGAGTTGTGTCATGCGGTATATACAGTGATGCGATTTGTTAGGTCACAACACAATTTAGTTGGCATGCAAGATTGTTGTTGGAATAGGATACTGTAGAGAGAGAGAGAGAGAGAGAGATGCGGTTGCACTTAATTGTGGGACAATCACATTAACTTGACATGCATATGGGTCCTCTGGGAATTCATCATAAAATGTCATATAGTACTCATGTTTTAGCTATTCCCGGCACGTTTAATCAGAATGTATAAAAAGGTGAAAGAAAAAACGATGAATTTTCATGATAGACGATGAACATTCTATGTAAGAATTATGAACGGTACATGGCTCACGTAAAAATTATATTCAAAGAATAACATGAGTGAGTGTGCATGTGAATTGATGGTGCTTGACAAAGGTATTTGAGAATGTCAACGTGCGGGCGTATCGTATAGAAATAATTCTGGAGGATAGTCAGGTAGAAACGAAAAAGAGAGAGAATATAATGAGAGAAAATGGGAAGGAAGATAAAATATGACGCATCTTAAAATTACGTCATTCATGACTACTTTCGTATGGATAAGTTGTATATGTTATGAAAAATTTCTTTGAAACCCAAATTTAACGAGAAAATTGATAAAAAGTGCATTGAATCGTTGAAATATCTCATTGACTATTTGACACTTTGATGAATTCACATCCTAACTAAAAAGTAGTATTTCTATTTAAATACATGTCTTTGAGTCCTCTATACCACCTGTCATCCGGGGCCTGTTCCACTCTTCCTTGTATACCTGGCTTCCTCAGCGTGTTTGTCAGGTGTTCCAATTGCAAACAGGGACGTGAATGAGGACACTAGGCATCTTCACGGTGATCTCCCCTATTGCTATCAACATCACGTAATCCTCGTTACACAACTGTATCGTATTCATCAGATGATAGCCATACATATGTATATGCATATGTGTGTGCTTGTTCGTTTGTATTCTTCTCATGCTTTCTTAACAATCGTCCAGAAAAAATTTAACTTGCCTCGTTGTATTTCATCTGGTCAATGCATCATTTTTCTTTGTCAATCCCGCATAATTCACAATCACTACGATTCCAAGTGCATAACGAACCATCATATATAATAATGTAATTTTCAAAATGGTCACTCATATCCACCCATCGTGCGCAAAACATCTCAATACTGGTGTCGTCGCATTTGAATATTTCCTCGTCCCTGTTAAATTTCAACCATTCGGTCACAAAGAAGTATGTGTTTGTGTTGGTACATACACATATGATCATCCAAGGCATGACCAGGTATAGAGTGGGAGGTACTTCACCTACCTGCTCACGCACGTGGGTCATCTTCGACCAAGGAGTGAGCAGGAAATGGACTCACTCTATGTCGATGTATACAACTGTGTGTTGTTGGTGCTGCTGCTGATACTGCGGCTGCTGTTGCCGCTGTTACTGCTGCATCAGCTGTCGGCCTTGGTAGGGTGCAATTACCTCAGGCAAGCCCGAACGAAGGAGAAACGAAAGCGGTGAAGTAGGATAGAAAATTGTAAAGACGCAGAGGATCACATATATATGGCGTATCTGGAATCCTTGCATCCTACCTAAGTCTCTCCAATAAAATATATCTTGTTTTCAGTTGGATGGATTACTAAATAATTTCTTTGCACATAATCCATTTATGAGATTATGGAAAGAATGATCATAGCAATTATAATTCTTATGATATTCGAGATGGTTATGATTTTATCACGTGGAACTGTGCTTTGTGAGGCTACAAAGATGACTTTCTTCCGTCTCAATAATGGAGACTGAAACCTGAAGAAAAATACGCCAGTTTTTCCTGTCATTTTAAAAAATCACACATGCAATTTGATTTTTCGAGAGACACTGTATGATAACTTACTCTAGAATTTATTGTATGAGTTCAATATCAATGCTCTAAATTTTTTGTCGGAATTTCAAATGTAAATTCAACTTTTTGACGAGAATTGAACTCGTTTCAATAAACATCTGAGAATTTCTATATTGCGGCAATTATTTCTCTCATTTGCATAATCCTTCACCCTTATTTTCTTTTGATTCTGTAGCTTGTTAAGCTCCCCCAACGTTTGCGCCATCTTTTCTTTTCGTCTTTGCTGTCTTCTCTTCTAGTTTCTCCACCCCACTTGGCTCAATCTATCCACTATCTGGTGTTACGCAGAATTTGCAATCTTTCTCATCTTCCACCGCAATTCTATCTCTCACTTCATATTCTCACTCGATAGCAACCTCATCTAATACATTATTCATACTTTGCGATAGAAAGGAGGTGCAGTTTGTCAGGGTTTTCTATATGCTCCGGTTCACCCCGCCCACTTCTCCGTTTTCATCTTTACCTTCTTTTTATTCTTTCCGGCTATGTCTTTTCATACCTGGTTTTCAAGTCCACGATAAGAGACTAGATAAAAAAGTTGTTTGGTCACTACTACAAAACTAAGCATATTTTTGAGTTGCTTTTAGCATTTATCAAACAGCAGAATTTCTAATGATCAATTATCCACAAATTGGGAAATCATCCACTCCTCGTGTTATCGAAATCGCGTGTGACTTGCGCACTATAAGATTCTTTCAGTAGGAACATGTTTGCGCAAGCAGAATTATTTACAATACAAACTGCTTCAAGATCCGAATTATATCAGATAGATAGTTATACTTCATGGAGCTAAAAGTTAATTGATAATCTCGACGAGATATGAAAATATAAGAATTAAAATGGAGATCAGATGACGGCAGCAGAATGCCAGAATTTGTCGTCAAGAGTAGATGGTGGATTGCACACTTGTGAGATGAATGTATTAACGCACATGTGCAGCAGTGAATCTCGTAGTTTGAACGTGTTGGGTGCCGTTTTCTCGGGCCGAGAGTTGGCGCACGCGCGCACGTGAGTAGACCCCAACAGCGCATGGTGGGGCCCGAATAGCCATGCGCGCGTGTCTTGTGTGTGTGGGGCTAGAATGTGTCCTTGGCCGAGGTGCGTTGACCTTCCGTCCAGTGCGGCAAACCGCTGACTTCGACTCCGGATCTGCGTTTAGAGAGGGCTAAAACATCCACCATATATTACAGTATTAAGAAACATTTGGATTTCAAATATTTCTGTGAATTTCAGCAAACTTCTCCTACCTACTTACGTAAGCTGACCTCCACTATTATGACAGGAAAATTTGTAAAAGATTTCACATCAAAGGCGAATTCTATGGTGTAAACAGATGTAACTCATCGCGTCGACACGCTTAATTGCTGAGGTTGGTCGATGTAAAACAGTAATTCAGAACGTTCGTAGTGTGTACAACGCACAACAAATAGCTGATATGTCACGCTCAGAATATAAATAGTCAATCGTCAAATATGGGTACATGCGTATATATGTATATACATACATGCATACATACATGCATACATACATACATACATGCATATATATATGTATATATGCATACAGCATGAACCCCGTGGCTTTCATCATTTACGAGCCACTTCTCGCGACGGTAAGTCGTTCCCTTCTTGTGTGCGCTTTTTCCCGGAGTTCTATTATTACTATACCATGATGCTTAGTTCTCGGGGTTAGCGTCCCTGCGCTCTATATTGTAAGGGATATATATTCTAGCTCTTCAATATAATATGTGATGTTCATGTCTGATCAATACCCATTTTTTTCCCCTCATATTCAAACTCTTACATAATTTCCTAGTCAAATTCAATTTGAGCGATAGTAGATACTTCTTCGAATGAATCTCATCGAGATGTTGAACATGAGGCGCAGAATGAGCACCGCCCTGATTAATATTGCAAACACTATCTTCACCTCAGACTGATCGTGCATTTGTGAACGATGACACATACATGTATGCGCAGCCGAATATTTCTCAACAAGATATATATCGCACTATTTATGAGGAGCAATCATATATAAGTATTTGTATTGATAGACGCATGTTGCACTTTTGTGAACGCAGCGTTGTAAGTTACATAAAAGTACATAGCATAAATTCTACTTTATGTGCTCTACTATACATCGATAGTACGATTATGCAATAACGGATAGAGAAAGAGAGAAAGAGAGAGTGAGATAAAAGTTCTGCAATATATAGGCCAGGGACAAGTATATCATTCTAGTCAACAGTCCCATGGTAATATGCGCACCATATTATCGTTTACGTGATTGCGATTCTCTGTAGCAAAAACACTTAGATATTATAATTAATCATGTATTTTTAAACAAATAATTGAGCCAGCTCATGAATATTTTTCTCATGTTCTCGTTATGGTTATTAGAACCATAGCCACTTATGCTGTGAAAGTATTGCATGGTATATTTGAACATTTTTGTTAGCATATACCATTTTCTCAGACAGAGAATGAGCAGATAAAAGCGTGCAGTGCATCTTGTTCTTTATGGGTGTATGGCAACTGAGACCCTTTTTTTGAAAGCCCAAGAGTTAGGCCGTGCGAGACGTATGAGATTATTCGAAGAAGTCGCGCCCTTGCATATAAAAGACCCAAATGAATATCACATCTTGGTGTAGATTGAGCATGAAACACGACAGGAAATGGCACTTTCTTCTGAAAATATATATACATATTCATATATCCACACTTGTCTTTTTTTATCTCTCCATCTCTCCCACTCTCTTGCTCATGCAGATAAATACTTACATTCAGCAATGTGAGCATTGCACTCGTGAATATAGATTTAGAATCAGCAGCCTGAGAAATCCTGGTAGAATACCTGTATTGAAAGATGATAAAACGCCGTATGGTTCAATGCTTAATTCTAAATCAGTTGTAGTATAAATCTCACGTAATTTCATGTTTTTAGTTCATGATGTGATGCACATAATGCAGTGTAACCTGTTACGAGCATTTGTCGGTTTCGTCCCCCAACAATCCAGAGTTCCGGCAGGGCATAACGCCAAGTGGCGAAAGTACACGGCGCGTAACCAACTGTACCTGAAAACAATGTTGCATTGTGCGTCTTGCGTCGGGCGTTAACCCAGGTCAGCAACTGCTATGTGTGTTATATTGGACGGGCAGTAAAAGTTCACGCGTTTGTTGCCGTCACACATTCATATGGACATGTGAAGCGGAACACAAAGTATGTATATATAGATGTGTATGTCGTATCACCGACAAACAGAATGAGAGTGAGAACTTTACGCGGAATATAAAATACTGATAGAGAGTGGAGCGAATATGTGAGGGATCGCGTACACGATTTTTATGTCATTAATTCAGTATAGGACAAACTGCTGTCAAAAGAATCAGTCATTCACATAATCGGCTTGGAATTTTCCAAGTTTTTCATAATTATATTAATTTTTTGCTAGAATGCCATCATTTTTCATTGAAATTCTTCAGTCTCTTCTTGGCATCACTAATGCAAAACCGGTTTTGCAGCAATTTTATATGTTTATTGGGTTCATGAAAGACCACTGACCATCAAAATTCCATCAATTTAATTCAATCACTGAAGTAATGTATTCCGTTCAATAGTGAACTCTTCAACTGCAATACGCCGCTTGGGCAATTAAACTCAACAGAAAAATGTAGATTGTCGAAATTTTATCAAGTAGTTGATGTAGAAATGACAAATGTTTTTGCATTCATTCTCGTAATTTATTATTCAATGTATTCAATGGCCATATAGATATTTTGTATCTGGCAACGTCTTCCATCCGGCGCGATCGTATATAAACGTGTAATTTAAATTTTCAAGCAGTCGTTACCTACCCAACGAAACTCGTTAGTAAGAATTGCCAGCGTGATCTTAAGACGATCTTGTTCAGAGTGCAATGCCTTTTCCTTATCCTACATAGTCGCTTGTCGTTGATTCGCACCACAGCAATAGCCTCGTTAACCCTTTCTGTACTATGGCAATTTGCCCGTGCGCGTCGAAGGAAAAGTTGCCATGTTTAGCGGCAAAAGAGAAGGCTCAAAGTATTTCCATAAAAAATATTGATCGACAAGACAAATGGGTGTAGATAAGCAAATTAACTGCAAATACATGTATACAGAGACAAATAATATTATCGATGTCAGAAATATCTTTAATGCTATTTTTTTTTCGTTTTATTAGCTGATAAGCTCAGGAATTGCAGAGAGAATTACTGATAATTTCAAATTGATTGAAATGACAGAAAAACTGTTAACGTTCAATTATAAATTTGAAGTATTATCAAAATGCGGTGAATAAAATTAATATCATGTTTGCATTATGTTGTTTCAATTTATATCTGTCAGTTTTCATGAATGAAAAAAAAAATGTATGATTAGTGTGTCAGTTAATTACATACCTGAATATGATTGGTGAAAATTCACCAATAATAACAATATTCACAAATGTTAACGGACACATAAAACACAGTACTAATAAATCATTGAATAGATGTATGCTAAGGTTATTCTAATAGTAATTGCTCATACAAATATATGCCATGCATCAAATCATGAGAATGTATATGCATTTCATAAACACGGCAATGGTTTATGTGCACGATTACGAGATGCAATTCCATTATTGCATATAGACACGTTTGCAGGTTATGCCATTTACGTGAGAGTGTGGTAATACTTTCCACTGTTAATGAATCACATATACGGCCATGTATAGCGCCGTGTTGATCTTATCCAACGGGTTTTTCAGGTGCAAGCCATATGAAAACGTCGACAGTTTATATATTTATACTTCTCCTACAAGAATCATGAAGTAATTCATTATTTTCGTTTTTCTAATTATTATTACATTCCATACACAATATCCAATAATAAATCATTGTCAATCTATAAGAGATAACAGAGTCCCATCAGCATACACAGATGTTTCTTATATATCGGATTGCTATGATTTTTTTTGACATCAAACTGTTATTTTCTTTAAACAAAAGAATAAAAAAATGTATTCAATTTTATCATGATTTGAACTTGTAATTGAATTATCATAGATACTTAAAGCATGTATGTATATTGAAATACTCTTAATTGATTACACGATGATACAAATCTCTTATGGATGGTGTTCTCAACTTAATGAATCAACAATTGTGCGAAGCCGTTAATTAATTTTCACGGACGTCTGGTTCGACGTTGAAATAGCAAGTCCAAAATGTGATTACAGTTGAACTTAAGAACAGGGGAAAAATAGGAACGTTGAAAATATTTATAAATGCGAAATACCGTCGGGATTCGGCGAGTCATGAACGAATAGTCGGATACAAGCGGCTGTGCGGGTGTTTTATAGGCATACGTGTGTATACATCGTTATATATATATATATACATATATATACCTGACGATATATGAATGCAGAGGGGGATACGGAGGTGGGTGTATGTGGGGAAAACGGAGAGAAATGACGACAACGGTCCCTTGGGGAGTTGATAAAGCTCTGGGATATACAGCCGTACTGGGATTCAGAAAAGAATTGTCTGAAGGCAATATGTACAAAATCGCTCAAAAAACGCTCGTACACGTGAAGGATATGCGAAAATATATTTAAGAAATATGAATATAACAATCCAAATGTACACACCAATTTCCATTCTGCATTCCTATTATACACCTAATTGATTCATGAACATTTCTGGAAGATATTAGATGAAAGGACTCGAAATATGTCTGAATGTGTGTTTTTATAATATCTTTCTTTTTTTATCATGACCATTTGTGTCTGCGATGAAAGGCTGTGATGGTGATGTTTGGGGACAAACTGGCAGCTGTGCATGTGAGTTAATGTGAAAAAGAATGGTCGAAAGAAGAATATTAGGTGAGAAGGAACGTACGAGACCACCCACATCGACTTCGTCTCCTTTATTTCTCGCTCGCTCTCTTTCTTTTTCACCTAAAGGACTCAAAAGCGTAAAACGGCAACGGCCATGATGTTTTTAAAATACGTATGCTATTCGTGGTTGAATTCGTTTGGCAATGAAACGACGAGAGAGTTGGAAATATATATTCAGCATAGCGACAGGCGCAAAAACTCCATAAGAACGTTCCTACCTTTTATATTTCTTTCTCGTTATCCCTCGTGTTCTTATGTCGCTTTTCTCATACGTGCATCCTTCTCAGTCTTAAATTCGCCCCAAAGGTCTCACTACTATTTGTGATTCTCATTCCATCTTCTTTCACAGTTTGTTCCAACCTCTAATGTAGTTTGGTTCATCCGAAACGAATTGTTATATACCCACACGAATGGGTAAATCATGAGCATAAACATCCTGCAATCCTTATGTTTTAACAGCTTGTACAGTCTTTTTAGATTTATTTATTCGTATTTTATCATTTGGAGATATTAGGAAACTTCGCATTCTCACATTTTCTCAACTAAAATTTCGAAAGTGAGATAATAGTGAAGAGTTACATCACGATGAACTTATCGCTTACAAATTTGACACGTGTTTAACGCCAGCAATATCAAAACTGGTGTAACAAAAGGAGCACTTCCTATTGATAACAAGCTTTCAATTAAGTAGAGTGCTTCAATTCCGCGCCCACCGTGAACTTTGACAAGGTTTCCCGGTCCTACTTGAAATTTTAATCAATCTCTCTTAGCTCGCGGCCATTTCAGCATGCGACGTTGTGTTGTCTTAGTTGGAGATAAGAAAAAATACAGGTTGCAGACAACAAGAAAAGGGTTCGTCGCCGTGACAACCGTGAAATTTGGAAGAGAACTCCATCCATATTCAATTCGTTCTTTATTTTTAATTAAAGTTTTGTATCATTTTTGGAACCCGGAATTAGTTCAATTATTTGTCTCGGTCATTTTCCCTCCTCACTCGATAACTCATTTACCAGAGAAATGATGATGGACAAAAAAATATTAACTGCAACGATGTGTGCTGTGGATTTCACTGTAAATATATTTTACAGTTTGCAGTGTCGCGCGCCAGGTCGTTTCCACCCCTACAACTGCGTATATCTAGGGACACATAACTGTTTCTAGGTGGATGCATATTCACATACACATAAATGTATACATATATGATTTGAACCTTTTGGCAGAGCAACTCCCAGACACCCGTGTTGAGAGACCGCCGTGCAAACACACAAAAGGGGTGGAGTGCTGTCCGCTGGGTTAAATTGTGACTATTGGAACACGGGGGTGGGTTTTACCCTTTGCGTAGGTTACACTGTGGGACTTTGTTTTACACTTATAGAGCACACTGTCATGTTCAATTCACCATAGTTCGATCTACAAATCGAATAACCATACACATACCATGCATCTCAATTGTCAGTTCAAATCTACATTTAACACTCATTCTGTTTCTAAATTAGTATAATGCGCTTTTAATATTTGAGTATTATTCTTCTATAATTTCTGTTCTAATGGTAAGTGAATGCGTTAGCACAATGTCAATGTTTGTATTGCTAAATTTCATTTCCTCTACACACTACAGTGTTTGGACACGATGGCGGATGCATTTTTATTAACGTTTTATATCATTTGCCACAAAGAATAGCCATTCACATAATTGAATTTTGAGAACGAATTATATAATAGTCAGTATGAATATAATTCCATCTAGATTCATCTGAAATATTTATCGATCTGAATGTCCATGAATTATGAATTCATTCTCTTGTGTCTATATACCAACTGTCCATAACACTTACTTTTTCCCTCACATCATATACCAAGCACTTCTTCCTACTCATACTTTAAAATAGTACCAGAAGTTTACCCCCTTTGTAGTCGTCATCGTCAAGTCGCCGAGTTGCTAAATAATTCTTTTTTCTTCTTCTATATTTCACCCATATTTAAGTATCGCGTGTTCTTCAGTTATATTTCAAGTTTCATGAAAACCTCGCAATATTTGGAATGTAACTTTCACATATTTCGAACATCATCTTGAAATATGAATAATTTATGGAAAATATTAGTTTCTTGTGAACAAAATGAGACTGGATATGGAGGAAAGTGAGACTTTAGTGAACAACGCTATGCATATCTTGTAGATGTTTGCCACAAATTTGTACGCTCATCATGTGAATCCTACCATATTATTTTTTTTTCTTCACATAAGATAATATGTTTGTAAGTATGACTTTTCAATGAAGGGGAAAACACGTCCGGCCGGAAACACTCTTGACTCGCATCACGTAATCGTCCTCATAACCGCACACATATGTCGTACGAACATATCTGCATTATATTCAATGATATGAAGATGTGTGTATGTATGAGTTTGTATGCGTATGTATATGGGAAGAAAATACAATTGCTGCATTGAACTATTTATATTATACGGAATGTATATGGAAACGTGAATAGGTAGCACGTACATACTATAGCTATATGAGGTCTATTCTGATTTATTCTTTCGTTGCATTATGCTTTCATACACCTACGAAATACCAAATATTCAGCATAGAACAGAAACAAATAACAATTATCATACAAGATCAAATAAACTTCAGAATGTTATGACAAACCATCGCGAATGTAATATTTCTTCCCAGTGAACCATATAATTTATGTTTGTTATATATTATTTTCGAAAACCACTACTTTTTCCTCAAATAAATGACACACAAGAATTTTTCAGACACACATCATTTATAAGGGCTACAAAGAAAAGATGTCCAAACAAGAACGATATTTTTGCTTGACATATTTCCTTTCGAGTCATACTGAAAAATGTTTACATCTTGACAGTATTTCGTTTCCCATAGATTTATTTTTTTTTCTTGCACCGATCCTGGATATTTCATGAACATATTTGACACTTATACATTCAACTCCACATGAAAAAAACCACATCTAACAAATAAATTCACGACAATATGTTTCATAGGTAAATTCTGTAATGAAATATGCAGTAGTATTTGATGATTACATTTGAGAAACTCGACAATATATCCCAAATGATGGTGTTCCAGCTGTTCTTTTCTATTTTCTATTCAGTCATATGAACCGGTGTGACTGTATACTATGGCATCATGGGTCTGTGGGTTCCTCTACCTGAGTATACTGAGTATACCTATGACCGTCATTGCCAAACGCATCAGAGTGAGGTAGTAGTTAGATGGTGTTTCCCCATGGATCTTGTGTGTTTATGGGTATAGAGTAGGGCGAAACCTACAGTAGGCGTTAGTATGGCTCCAATGTGTATATTCTCCTGCTCCAAGCCTACACAGAACTCGTCAGGGTCCCTCGGTTCTATACAACACAAGCAGTCATTGCCAACCCTCCTTATAGTATAACCTTCCCGCTTTACCCTGCCAGTACTCTCCAATGAGAAATTCTCTTTTCCCCCAGCCCTCCATTTTCCCTTCCACATTTTTTTCGTTTCCATTTCAGTCGCACTCGTGTCCCGCTGCCGATCACATCTAATTGGCATTTATATCATTGATTAATAATTAATATTGGGAACCATTTTCAACACCACGTGAGATGTTGATTGGATATTTTATCACTTCTCTTATGGTTGTGAGTGTTAATGAAAAAGTAGGAGGAGGCCTTGAATCACATGAATGTCGAAAGTTATAGAACAGTTGTATAAAATTATTCAGCCGTTTTGAAAAAGTTCAATGGAATATTGGTGGAACACTCCTCAAAAAATGCCGATATTGTGTGGTGTGATTCTCAAATTGAATTTATGAAGTGTTATATCGAATTAATATTATTTGTGAACAAATATAATGCAGTGAATGTGCAATTTTTCTTCATAAACTGTCTCACTCGAATAATATTCTATTGAGAGTGATATAGGTTGGTACTATTCTTCTACTTCATCCACAATGAGGCGATAATGCAATCACAGATCATTTTACATACATTACCATGTATAATCAATTCCCTAATAGCTTTAAATACCATCTTTGCCTCAATTATCTGCCCCGGATGGGGTTCCCAAGTTGATATCGATATGTGTGTGCGTGAGTAAGGTATTACTATTAAAGAAGGTGCTCTGGGAATAATGTGATGATTCACAAACACTTATAATGCTATTATACAACATACATTGATGATGATGATGGGAAAAACAAGCATCAAGATGTCTTGCTTTTAATATGAGTTCAGTCATTACAATATTTTCCTACAAACTCGATAGTTTAATAGCATAATTGCACTATTCATTTTGTTTTGTGAGAGGTAATTAATGGTAGATATTCTTCATTAAGATCGTAGTCATGCAAGTTGTTCAACGTACCATAATGATATTTAAATGATTGTCATAAGTTGTACGTCATCCAAAGTATTTCAAAAAATTTGGAAAGTAGCCAATGAAGAAAAATTTCAGCATCATTGTGATTTCAAGAACAATTGAAAACAATAGAAAGATGTTCATAGTGAAATTGGAGGATACTTTACGCATTCATAATCCTCTCATCCGCGACTGAAAGAATTATATCGGTGAGTTTATAGTGCATTTACCTTTTATGTCAAGACATTACTCTGTACAATTCTACAATTCTACAATTCTACAATTTTACGACGATATTGGAATGTGACACACTATAATTCTCAATGTTGTTATACAAAACCGTAGGAATATTGCTGTTGAAATATTTCCAGTTGAAGTATCGTCATTGATAACAGTTTGATTACTGAAATCCATTCCAAGGTACACAGCAAATGTATCTTATAGTGACTAGACTGGAGTAAAATATATACTGCGTTCATGGGTTTTAAAACCCACCCTAAACCAATAAAGTTTCTGTCTGTACATCTATGCGCCATGGGCCCCGTAGATATTTTGTTAGGTATATGGTTGCCTTTTAAGAAAAGCAGCTGCGCGTCCTTTCTGTTCAGTCCTCACTTCCTATATCCCACACCCCATATATCTCTTTGCTTTCATGTCGCTATCTCACTTCCTACCAACTTCTTCATGGCGTTGCGACCGAGCTATTGGATACGCTTTCGACAATTCTCTCGCTCTCTGCTTGTATTTACGGAACATCTGAGAGCAAACAAGTATATACGGAGCGTTGAGTTCGTCTCGTCCATAGAGATCGCCCGCACTCTCCCCAAGACTCACTCCTTTCTCGCACCGAATTACGCCCGCGTAAATAATCCTTGGACAACAGCACCATTTATTTTTTGCCCAACATTTTCGTTTCCTTTTTCTTTTTTCCTTCTTTTTTTTTCCTTATCTCGTGGGTTCTTCAACGAGTTTTGTGAGGTCCTTAGGCAATTCACATTAAATTTTATACCTGGTCTCGAGGAGTGTTATACAATTTATTTATAGAAATTCATGAAATTTTGCTGATCAGTTTGAAACAATTGGTAATGGAATTGTAGCCAAGGTCGTCCGCCACTTTTCAGATTAATATCTGCACTAGACAGGTCATTCAAGATATTCCTGGGTGTTCCCAGGGGGTAAATAGCTGATCGAAGAGTTCGATTATTCTATTCAAGAATTCGAGTCAACTGGCGAGTGTGAAGCGAAAGGCATGTTTACTGTTAATTACATAGGTGTGTACGGCAATGGCACGAAATGGGAATATGTGATTTTCAACATAGTTATCTTCTGTAGAGAAAATGCGATTACTTATACATCAATGAGACGATGTATTGGGATACAATAAATTGGGAAATAGTGCTATGTGAGTGTCGGACAATATGTTCATGACACATTCTGCTCTCGCATCATGTTTTTATCGTCCTTCACTAGAATCGTTCTATCCCTTCTCTATTCGCTCGTTTATCCATATCGTTCGTCTCAAGATTTATTCTCTCTTTTCCGAGAATTTCTTTTCGACCCTAATTCTCATGATACGCGCGAGCAAACGTCTTTCGTCTTCGTGAAAGGAGATGATGGTGGATGAGAACGAGAGAAAGAGAGAGAAAGAGAGAGCGCGCAAGAACACCGTGTGTACGTGTTCATGTGTGTGTATGTACTATACATAAGCAAGAGAAACTTAGATGCCGATCAGAACCATCGTGAACGTGTGTGAGATACGAAAGCACCACGAACACCCCATTTTACTTCTTGCGCGCGCGGGTTGTACCAATACCTGTCGACCATGAAACAACCACCATTTTCCTCTCGATATCATCCAACAAATCGGCGGGTTATTCCCTGGCGACACATCGATGAATCTTTACGATGGTATAACGGAAAAAAAAAATGAAATGGGAAAAGTCACAAAGATATCTTTTTTCAAATGTGTATGCACAATGGAACTAAACGTTTGACGGTTCATCGATGTTTATATGAAGGTTTAGCGTTGAATTCCAAATGAGGTGTGTGGTGCTGATCATCGATCAGTGCGATAGGGAAATTCATGACGGGGATCAATATATTATTCAAAGTACTAACTTGATATGTATATTATCATTTATCACTGTATTTCTATTGACTTCCTGACGAATAATATAATGAAATGAAAAAGTTTACAGCGCCAACAAAGAAAAAACCCAACAGAACCTTTCTATTCCAAGAAAATAAGAGGACATGTTCGGTGCGATTCGCCAACTCAATCAGATTTTTGATTTCCCAGTGGGAATATATGTCTCAACCCGACCCTCTACTACTCCATAGATGGACGCTCGTTTCTTTTTGTAATTCTCATTCAACGATAATATATCCGCTTACTTCACTTCCGTTTATATAATCTCACAAAATTATAAAAGACGAACGAATGAATATAAGTTCCATCCCATGAGATTCTTTTTCAAAGATTACTCGGACGAATTGGAATAGTTAATCGAAATTTATATTAAATCGACTGATAAAGTTCCCTAAGTGAAATATCCGATCACTTCAAAAACAGCAACAATTATTCAGTCAATTTCATTTAAATGTCATTACAAGTATGATGAACAATTTCCTTCCCATTCATTATATCCATCCTAGTTCGCGTATTATGAAATGAACCTTTCGAATACTGAACGATATTCCTTATACTGAGCGTTCATTGTTCATCCAGCCACCTGGCTGTGTTTCCCACCCCTGTTATGGTGCTTGATGTATATATGTTTCGGGGTGATTTGACTTTCGGGAATAATACCGCTGACAGAAATATAACTGATATTGCGTATTGCGTTGATTATAAGAACAAAACATCAAAATGATTGAGTGGTTTATCTGAGCCATGGGACAGCAGAGTCCTTGTTATGCCAACTATATGTAATTATAACAATGAGTCTACACCATACAATTGAAAACGTCTCAATAGAAATTATACAATATTACGTTGATAATTTATTCCTCTAATTCATTTAATTTCAATCGTTACGCGCATAAAAATGTGTCCGTTATTTGTATATAGTCATGACAATGAACTTGCTCGAGTGAATTCAGTCTCTGACTACATCCAGAAGAGTAAGATATACTATAAAGTGAACAAAGAGACAGTGGCGAGGAGCGAAGATGGAATGAGATGAAGACTGGGAGAAAGAGTGAGAAGAAGAGATTGACTGTAAGGCGGTGAAGTAAAAGATGAAAGAAAAAATGTGAGAGAGTAATGACACCGGAGCGAGTATCATGTCGGTGCGTCGACTTTGGGACAAGGTTAGTGTGCCGACACACTTGGTTTGGCAACTGCCGTTGGAAAAAAAAGATGCTCTCCACGCGAGTGGGCGAAAGTGTACACAAGAGAAACGAGGATACTGACTGCATGTGAATGTATGTGTGTGGGAGGCACCGAGTAAGGGAGTTGCAGGGTGAGGGGAAAGAGAGAGAGAGAGAGAGAGACGTAGACAGTCAGACAAACTTATCAGTTATGAAGAAGAGAAGAACAGCAGTCAACAATTTGAGATATATGTGTCTGCGGCACTTTTCATGTGCAAACGGATATGACACTTTTTTTCTATTCACCAAGACGGAAACACCCGTTACACGCTCATGATGAATCCATCGCGTTGATTATTTCATGTTTGATTTCATAAATGGAAGTTTGGTCATGAAATGCTTAATGTTGCGTATGATTTCCTTTTTCATTGATACACGATAATAGAATTTGTCGTTTCAACATGCAACTTTTGATATAGTAAAAGATTATCAAACAGAGATATTACATTTTCATTCTCTTCGCTTTTTTCAATTTCAACTGATATATTTGATCGAAATCTATTAAACAATAATTACAATTTTTATTATACCAAATAGGTAGGTAACGGAAAATAATTGCGTTGATGTATAGTCTTGGTATAAAATTGACTCAGTATCGTTATGAGTATATGCGCCGGGTACGTAATATGCATGCTGCAATACTAGAAAATAACAGTAATCAACAGATGCCATATATATATCTTATTTCACCATGATTATCTTTCTGACTCAGTAGATGGATTAAATTCTGCCTCCTCATTGTCGTATCGATCAAATCATGAAATTTATCCATCAATCAAATGGTATATATATAGGTTATACCAAATGAGGAAAGAAAACAAAAAGTAAGAGAGTATTAAAAATAAAATCGCGCGTTTGAGGGAAATGAAATTTGCGTGCGACTGGACGATAGCCGGGATCAGAGTACTTTAAAAAAATTTTAGCTATTAGCCTCTAGGCTTAGTAGAATATTTAAATCTTCTTTAATGACCGTTTCTCACGCGAGCCGCTCTCTTTACAGTTCATCCTTGTTCTCCTCATTCATTTTCTTTTTCTACTCTCTTACACATTTTTATTTCTTCACCATTTCCACTTGTGCGGCTTCCGTACTCATTTATTATCTCATTTCTCTTTCTTTTATAAATATTTCCCGCCTTCTTTTCACAGTATTTTATATATACACATCATAACACCACTATATACTTCAATTTATACATTCATGTTTATAATTGTGTTCAGTCTTCACCGTAACATTTAAGTCCGCATTACAATGTCAATTCAATGATTAAATAAATGAATCTGTCAATGGTGATAAAATCACTCACATGTAACATACAAAATCAAAGATACGTCAGTGGAAAATGTATGAAACATGAATTCCTCATACATATATCCACAGTATAAATTCGATGGTATATCATAACACGAATGCAGACGTGTATTCATTGCAACATCGAGAATTTATTCTCTTTGTACTAAATACATCCTACATATTGCCAAAACAAACAAGACATATATTTTATGTACATTCATTCCGACACAGACATGCAAACTCATCACTGCGGCATCATTATTGCAACTCAATGCACAAGAGTGAGTGGGTAATTATTCGGATTCACAATTAAATCAAATAAATATAATGTAGATGACATGAATGGCAATGCAATTCATGAGAGAGAATACATGCAGTGAATATTATTGCATAATTGTCCATAGCTTTAATAAAACTTTATCTATCTGATACAGTGACGTCCGGTATTTCATTAATTGAATGGACATCCTTACAATTTGTGTTTCGCCATAATAACATTTTTACCCCGTGATATGTATCCAAGAATTATATATAAGATTTTAAGGGCCATCAAATTCATTTTGTATCTAGCGTCAATTCGTGTGGGATATATAGCATGGGAATCGCTTCGGTTTCTTAGAATTCCGCGTGTATACGCTGTTGTAAGAGTGTGTCTATATATTATATCTTGGTTCAAACTTTCCTATCTCACTCTATACCGCCTCATCCACCAACTTCTTGTTCTTATAACAGGTTTACACCGATTCACGCAAATACAGTTACACGTTCAACTCGCTGCTACAACAGGTTACACGCCTATTCTCGCCCACGGATTTGCATTTGTTTTGTGTATTCTACCTATGTGGGCGTGTAGCGTATCCGATGTCCATTCTCATTCTCTCTCTCTCCCTCTCCCTTTTTTTTCCTCCTTTTCTCTCTGTACTCTGCTTTTGCTTCGTCATTCTCTTGGGTGTTTGTTCGCACAGAGTCTACATAAATGTGCGTGGTTGTTGAATTATATACGGCCTGACTGTTCATACTATGTACAACAGTATACACACATATATATATATATATACATGCATACATACATACAAACATACATATATACTGTTGTGTATATATATATGCATATGTTTCAACGTCTTGTAACGGTCGGTTTACTGAAAGTGAGATCGCGCGTGCTTCAGCCTCAGCGGACATTGTTTTACTCCAAATGTCACTTTCATTCAATAGCTTTATTCATTATTTGCCCATAATAATCGATTTCTTTCAATTCGTTTTTTTGATTAATTGTGACAATTGAACGACTGAGAGTGGAGAGCTTTCAGTATGTGAAGCAATTTTTCCACATGAAATGCTTTTTCTCAGTTCGATAGCTTCCTGTCATTTTTATTGACACGATCGCATTATCTCATATTTCTCTAAGTTTCGACATTTTTTTTTGTTATCAAACCATTAGCAAACTCTTGACGATCAGTATAAACAGAAATGAAATATGAGCACAAGATACTTCCTGTTTAGGAATCACAGTACATAAGTACATATATATTGTATAACTACATCGATGTTGTACAACGTTTGTTTTCCCGCTTTTGTATATGAATGATGTTTTGTAACACGCGAGACATACTTCAGCAGCCAAGGGATATATAACGTTTGCAAAAACATACCCGGGTACATCCGTCATCGACTTTCAATGCGCGGCACGTGCTCACGCGCGTTGAAGAAACGATCGTGCGGCAGAATGGGCAGAATGAGCAGAAGTGTGGTACGGACGCAGAAGGGTCAGACGCGGCAATGGAAGTGAGACAGCAGTATAGGAACATTGCAGTATACACAACGTCGAACTTGCCCTGTGCTGCCACTGTCGTCGCCTTCACTCGTTCATTTCATACATATTCTCCAAACTGTATGTATATCTTTATATGGGTAAAAGTATGTATGCCTGCACAAGTGTATAAGTAAGAGAGAGAAAGAGCGATAGCAAATGCATCGTGCGTTTGGAATTCCGTTACGCCAATCAATCAATGCAATGACACTTAAGAGCCCCACTATATTTCCTCTCTCATCCTGCAATATATCAATTGCGAGAATGAATCACGATTACCTTGAAAAATTAATTGCACATATTTATTTATAGTGAAAGACCAGCTACCGAAAGAGGGACGAAATTTGTTGGTTAATCCCTTAAGTTTGAACAAGATGAATCTTTGTCACCAGATTCAGCTTTGGAGATACATTCACAGATATGGGCTCATTTTCATGAGAAGTGTTCAGTTTAACATGGATTGTTCATGGTTGATATTGAATTCATCAGCATCGTATCGATGAACAGAATGGAGCTTTTCTTGTTCATTGTGTTCTTTATTTGTGATGAGTACAAGTGACGGATTCCCTACATTTATACATTTTCACATACTCTTCGCACAGTACACAGTGAGTTGTGAATTCGATAGGGGACACAGTCGAATGCTGGGTGGACTGCCAATCATGTGACATTACTTTTATGAGAGCGATGTGCATCTGTCTCTGTTTAGTATGGGAAAAAAATGGTTCATCACCCCTCCGGGCGCACAGACACGTCAGAGAAGAAAGGGAAGAAACTAGTGCCTGTGTCAATCTTGAGGGGTTAAAGATCACCTATATATTGGATTACGGTCCTCGAGGCATATTGTCATCATGACTGAGTTAGATAAGAAGATTTTTGGTAGGCCAAAAGAGAAATGAGGGAAGATATGTGATAGAAAGTTGAGGAAAGTTTAGTTCATTGGAGGTTACTTGAGTGGTATAAGGATTCAGATAAAAACAGGGGAATGTTCATGGTCCGAAGTTATAATTTCTACGGATCCCTGTTCTCATATTGTTTTCATTCGTCTTTATTTTCCATGATATGAATATGAAAGCACAAATCGTGAATTGTATAAATAATATATTAATGTTAGGATTTGAATATAAATGAGACATATACGTATGCACACAATTCGATACTCAGTTCTAGCATTCCTGTCCACCCCAGTTCCCTCCTCTCACCCACGCTATGCCATTGCCTTTTACGCTCCTCCATTTTCTCCGATAGTTTTAGGTGGTATATGAAGCATATAAATACAGTATAATTGCCTGTTATAATCGTAAATTTGTGCAGGGCGGTCGAGCACAGCGACGAATTAATTTCGGAATTAGTTATCGAATTAATTGAATTGGAGTATCAAGGTTATACTTTTTTGTTCCACTATTACTATCAATTGTTTCAATGAATCTCTGACCAATTAGAAATATCATTTCATATTGCGTAACGAAACGGAAAAAGTCCTGGAATCTTCAAGCGTATGAGATATAAATATACGGAAAATATAGGAAGGAAGAGGCGAATCACGTAATTCCCAGACGGATCGAACACGGGCCATCAGTCACCCTTCCATGAACTCGGTGGCTCGAGGGGTTGCAACCCCTTTTGTCAGCCGCGCGCAATTTTCGGGGATCGGCTTGAAGACGTAGACGACGCCTATATGTATTACAGAATTCTCTCTTCCTCGTAGCTTTTCCCTATCTATCTTTTTCCGTATATATATATTTGTATAGATGACAGGAGATGAGCTACAGCTGCCATTTTATGGTTGCGTGATCGAGCCAAGATTTGTGTATGCAGGTCAGTTATGGCGATATTTTCGTCTGACGTGCATTCTCTTCTATATTTGGCATGGGAGTTTCTTCATTATTGATAATAATTTTTCCACAACGATTTTTATTGGCAGTATCATTTCTCGTTGATGTTGACGGTGTCATCACTGCAATAGCTTATCTATTTTGAAGCAATCATCAAAGTAATACAATACTTCGTTTTAAGACAACTCTTTGTTAAAAACTCTGGAAAATAAAAAGTCTTACTCAGGAGCTAAAATTTTCAACAAGTTTTCTATAACATAAAAATTTCAAACACTGTCGAATTTTTTTTTCCATCACCACCCTTATACATAGTCAGATTGAGAAAGCCTTGTATTCACGAGCGAGTGGTTCTGACAATTCTTTTCTTACCCGCGCACGGATTTACGCGTGGGATTTTCACAACCCCGAGAAAAGCATTACCCATTTACCACGAAAGACCTTCGTCCGCGTTTCCAGACTACTCTTCTACTCACACTCATATCCCTTGCTTCCCTCTCATACTCTTCCCTCACCTATCAACTCGTGTTTCTCCACCGATGCCACTGAGCACTGAAAAATTTAGTGAAATTGATGGGAATCGCGAGGGCGATTGCGCCTTTTTTTGTTGCTGAGGACAAAGAAATGTGAAACTCCTCTTTGAAAGAGTGAGAGAAAAGAGGCGCAAGGATATAAGTAACATGGCGCTCCTGTGCGCCTACGAAGGGTGTGCGAGTTGACCGGAGAGTGCGACGAATTCAACGATCAGAATCGAGGGTGAAAAAAGCTCTGAGTATTATACACATATATATAAATAATAATGATAATAAAAATAGAATGAAACCCTGAACGAAATTTTTATTCCTTCGACTGAGTGGGAAACATTTGCAACGCGCTTAAATTTAAATCATAAATCAAAAGTGTTTCCCACTATAATTCTGTTCTTTTCTTTTCCCTTCTTTTAATCGTTTTCATTAATCTTGATATCAATTTCCTCTCCCTGTTTCCAATTCTGTTGCGGGTAATGAGAATATGAGTAGAGAACATAGGCGAGAAAGAAGCGATTTTTAAAGCTGTTATATGGAAAGAGAAAGAAAAAAGAGGGGTGACAGTGCCATATTTTAAATGAACTCATGGTATCTTTTCACCACAGGAAAATTAGGGATTAGCGTCTATATATTACCGAAAGGGGAACTGGCTGTCATATACAGTGCGCGTATGCATCGATAACATAGCGAGGTGTATATTAAAGTGTTACTCGATATTTCTGGAAAGGAAATGTAAAATTTAATTCGTGACGTTCATGCACATTTACAAAAGAAATTACTCCGCATCCTCAATTATCTGCTGAGAATAGGATATCTATGAAACTGATAGAAAGATGAAATATGTTGATTCTCACTTTTTACAAATTATATGAATTCAATGATAAAAATGATTTTCATCTCTATGTATCTTATATACTATTTCTCGACTAGTTTACTGACAGTATTTACCGTTGACGAAAGCAAAGCGGCAACCAGATGGCTCTTTGCCTCATAACTATTCCTCTTTGGTTACGACGCGAATATAGCTTTAGTTATTTGGGTGAACGTGTGCGTCTCATGCGACTATGTTGCCGGTGCTTGCTGCTGCACAGTCTGAACAGAATAGTTTGAAACTTATATATGTAAAGAATTGAAGTGAATGCAAAGGAGAATGCTGAGATGAATAGAATGGAAAAATAGAAATATAAAAGAATACGAAAAGGGGAGAATGGTTGAGTTGAGAAGACGAAAAGGCGAGGCACGTCCGCTGAGAGATGATTGGTTGCAATGCACCGAACGTAAGAGCCAAAAAGAAAGTGAAATCTCTCAGCGATTACTTGCTATAATTTAGAGACAATGAACACACATCCACAAAACTATGTATCAATGAAATATTTTATAAACAAAAGGAGGATTGTTGTTGATAGATAAAGAATGATCTGTAATGGCATTGCGGCCGTGATTGAATTGTTGGAATTTAAATGGAATGCAAAAGAATCGCTTCCTAAACTTCAAATTATCATCTGAATTGATTCAGCATAAATAACAATACTTCTATCACGATCAGATAATCATCGGTTCAGATCACAAAGAACAAGAGAAGATAAAATTATTTTATACATGTTCTTATGAATCACATCATCGGATTACGATAGTATGAAAAAATGGTGTGTGATGAAATTATACTACGTACAAAAATGATGACGTGCTATAGCAACGGAGAGGAGTGAAATAGAGCCTAACAGTGGCATCAAGATATATAGTTACTTGGGTATATGTTTCCACGAATCGGGCGCATCGTAATCTTGATTCTGGGTTCACTGATCCCGCTCATTCAACTCATGACCATGAGCAAGATTATTCGTGTTATAGCCATATATGTGTTACCATACATATGCATATGTACCCATTATGTATACACACTGTTACTCATATAAACATTACGCACACATGTGTAGGATGTAGTCGAATCAATCGATTTCGAGTCGTGCTCGATGTGTGTTACACCTCTGACAATATACTGTGTAATTAATATTTTTTTTCTCTTTCCCCGCCATGACCTCGTAAAATTTATATTCAATTTTTCACTATCTTTTCAATTCATTTAGTTCCTTTTTATCACTCCATCATTTTGAATAACAGGAATTCATACGATCAGTTGACATGAAAGAACAAAATGGGTGAGCAAGTAATGAGAAATAAGTAAAATAAATTGCGTCCATTTCTGACATAACGCTTGTTATATGTATCCGTTTCGTATCTTGACCTTTCGCACACTAAATAAACACACTTGGTGCTTTACGCGTTTCCTCAACACTTTGTATTCTTCTTCTTATTCCATTCGTAATCGTCACAGCACCACTCCAAGACGTAATAAAGTGCGTTTGGCCCCGCAGGGCCAAGCCACAGTCATATACACTCCCTCCCTCACCTCACGTCTCTGGCTCGCTCGTTTCCTTCACCCCATATGTACACGAACACACATCGTATATGTACACACTATATAATGCTGTATACACTTTTCCCCAGTCTCTTTATAAAACTATATACACGCCAGCGCTTTACGTTGACACTGATGTGAGTAACTGCACGTTTACCCGTTGATTGGTCATTAAATATAAAAAGACATTCTTAATACATCAATACGTATATGAGAATTTATTTATATTCATAGATGCATTAATGAAATGAACACGCGAGATATATATTTGCATTTAATTATATTTCCAAACAACTGGAGCAATCGAATATTTCTAAAGAATATCTCTATTCATTCAATTTTTACAGAAAATAAACATTGAAATTACATATGAATCTCTCATTATTTATTTTCGTTGTGACTGCCATCTTGAACTTTTATCCCGGATAAATATAAAAGACGTTGGTTGGATGCTGCAGGCGCCACTGACTCCCGAAATGCCCTCAAGATTCACGCTGGGCCAATTGCCAATGTCTGGACCTGTAATTACGTTTGCGTTGTCAGTAATACCATTAACTAGTAAGCGTGCAATTTTCCCTTCGCCCGTTTAAGGATTTATGCTCCAGGCGACTATACGTATATGCATCAAACCTCGCGATTTCGTAGTTCTTGAATAATGATGGCAACCAGAAGAAGTAGAACATACATATCCATTCATTATATCACACAGATCTACTATAATTGAAAAAATATGAGTAGAAGAATTGAAATTAAATAGTGAATGAAATTCTTTCAAACTCACATGTGCAACAGTTAAATCGTTGTTAATTTATCGATTAAACTGTAATTAATTGGATTTTTGCAGTGGTGTAGCAGTGTCATGTGGTGAATGCAGCAGCAGCGGCACAAGTGACATAACTGAGCCAGGATCACCGTGTAGCACGAGTAGTGACGAGGGCGTTGCAATTCGTGGTACAGCACCGAGTCCACTGCCGTCATTGCCCAAACTGGCGCCTCCAACACCGCCCGCCCTAAATGGGACCAGGCCCCAGTGGCCCTGGACCCCGCCACTAGCCGCCACCGCCTGCTCAACTTATAAACGTATCAACGGTGAGCCGGAAGTGGGCACATTACCGAAATCTGGAGCTTCCGATCCAACTGCAAGAGGCGGGAAAACATCGAGTAAAAATCAAGTCCAACATCATTACAATCAACACGAGACACAAGGAAAAATTACGGAGTATTTTAAAACACAAATAAAACCACAACAATCCAAGGTATTTGGAAAAAATTCAGCCATCGAATCTATTAGCTGCACTTCAAATTCATCATATTCATATATTCATCATTATTTTCTTTTTATGTTGCAGAATAAGAAAACTGTGGCAGACATGTCAGTGCTCGTGGCAAAAAGTTCACCAGAATTTCGCCGACCACCGTCTGTACAACGCAATAAAGGTGGTCTAGCAAAATATTTGGGTTCAGTTACACCAAATGGTCGAATTATAAATGATTGGGAAGTGAGAACAATGACAATATCATCACCATTAACAAAAAAATTGCCAAATGTTACACCGCGCGTTAGTGTGACAAAATTGGATAAAATGCTGGTTGCCAAAGCATTACCAGGTGTGCCCATAACCACCGATATACTCACAAATATTCCTGGATGTAAAATAACATCGTTAAGACTGACTACTGAGACAAGTTCAAAGGCAAATGGTGTATCACAATTGTCAACACCTTCAATACTCGCCGCTGAATCTGTGACCACAATAACTTTTGATAATACGACAAAACCCATTGTCAATGAGAATAATAATATAACTAACACCGGCACGCGCGCGGATCATCCAACCAGTGCAAGATTGCAATTAACAAATGATCAAGAACATCCGTTGTCCCGGATATCGTCGAGCTTGCTTGATTCGCGAGAAAAAAACAACGAAGAGACAATAACTAGCAGAACTGGTGATGACGAGGATGAAGAGGAGGAGGAAGAGGAGGAAGATTCATCTCGAAGTAGTGGATCCAAACCATCGGATTCGCCAATTTTATCAGCGCCAACGACAATAAGATTTCCCGCGAGAACGCCAGCGAAAAGTGGAGCACGTGCCACAGACAGTGGATTTTGTCGATGGGATAAATGCGACGCTGATTTTGAATGTAGTGGTGCTCTACTCGAACATTTGCAGGTTAATAGAGTCTTTTTGTATATACCAAGTGAAGTCGGAGATATAATTCGATTCTAATACGTAGCTTCTGTTGATTTTTTTTTTAAGGCTGCTCATATCAATACCCAAACTGGTGGTGATAATTTTGTGTGTCATTGGCAAGGATGTAAAGTTCAAGGAAGGACATCATGTTCAAGAAGATGGCTAGAACGACACGTACTCTCACATGGTGGCAATAAACCGTTCCGATGCATTGTTGATGGATGCGGCAGCAGATTTAGTTCACAGGTACATATAGTCTTATCTATCTCAAAAGCAACTATCCAATAGTTTTCAATGAAATACTCTGGGAATATCTGGCGACATATGTAGAAATGACCGATTGATGTGTAATAAGAATTTATGTCCAACAAGATCGAAGGAATTCTTTTTCATACTCATTTTTGTCATTTGCGTCATGATGAATGCTGCCCTACATGATGACGATGATGATGATGATGGAACTGGAACGATAGATGGGCGTTGGGGTTTCGATGAAACTGACTCAAAGACGATGATTACTTTATCAGTTGTTCTTTTTTTTATAACACCCGTCGCTTCTGATATCATTCATTCTGATTCTCTTTCCAACGTCTCCAACGTATTGACCATTCTCTTTGTCCCTAACTGAACGAGTCTTGAACTAATATAACACATCCTCGAATTAAAATCTTCTTCGGCTTAGTCTCAAACTGAGAATTACATAGGATATTACTCGTACGTCGTTCGTGTATCGTTTATGACATCATTTTGTAAAGAGGGCAGTAAATAAAGGAATCTAATTATCTTCGTTTCAACGCAAATTGTGTGAACGATTCATCGCTGCAATACTCTGAACTCTGTTCTTCATTATCTTTCAAATTATCCAAGATGTCATCAATTGCGTATTAGCTAATTATGATACAATGCTACTCAAACAAGCATTATGTAGAATGCAATACCAAACCATGAAAATGGTGTTTTTCAGCGACAGTCGAATCCATTGATGTAATTCTCAAACTTATTCGGGATAAATTCCAAAGAGATAATCTATGTTCTGGTGATTCCTATAGTAAATACTTTGATTGATCAGTCTGGCTAGTTGCAAAATTTTTCCTTCGATATGTAGTAGAATGTTATCTGGATATGACTCTCCTGGAAAACACCTGAAATTCCGTTTTTTCATTAAATTTTGGTTCTTTGTCCTCACAGACCGCACTGGAGCGACACGTCAATAGCCACTTCAATCAACCGGAAACAAGTAATGGTAGCAGCAAACGGAGTTGTGAAAATGGTGGGAAGTTAGTTCGAAGAAATGGGAAAAAATTGCGATATCGGCGGCAACCGTGGTCAGGTAAAATAACTTTCGTCAATTTGTTCATTCTTAAAGTTCTTATACATGTGTAGTGATTTTGTTTATATTGTGGACGAATGTGAATGGGTGCTTATTATTACAGCGAGACTATTCGATTATTTCGATACCGGAGTAATGGAGGGACTGCAGCACAGATTATTGGAATTAGCAAAATCAAGAACGCAGGGTCAACTGGCAGAGACGCCAGGAACCTCTATGACACTTACTAGTCAAGTAAGTTTGTACAATTAGAGATAATGATGTTTCTCATTGTGTCATTCCCACTTACGATTTATAATTCATATTGTTTCTGTGAAGGTTCTGGCAAAGAGAGTCGAAAAAGATGGGAAGACGAAGGTTTTGCTACGATGGTACCCACAAGATATGTAAGCTAATCCAATAAAAGCGTGAAAACTACACAATTACATACTGTTGAATGAAAGTAACGGAATTTTCGTTTGTTCCAATTTCGTAGAGCACTGGACGAATGGGTCTTGGAATCGGAAGTACAAAAAACAAAACACATAGCTATACGTGAGGCCGCAACCACCTCGGTAGATGAGGTGAAGTTAGTACTATATCCTGCTGTGAAAGGAGGAACGCCACCATCAACAAGAGTGAAACAACGCCGGAAACCAGCTAAAAATTCGTGATGATATCGCGTAATTTTCTCGAGACTGACGCTTGTATAGTAAGAAAAGGGAATAACTATCACGCCTAATTATTCGCGCGTACTTTCTGCCAAAATGAGGAATAAAGTCCTGAATTTGAACAATAAATCTCACTAACGTCAAAACATCGTTTTTGCATCCGAATGGTAGCTCGTATCAACGATTAGAATGGTGTACGTGAAATTTTTACACAGAACATAGGGAAATATCAATTATTTGAAACAAAATTAAGGATCAATATTATCGGAGATGTATACGTAGACATTGGAAAATCGTGAATGAAGTATAGAATAAAAGACTCGCCAGCTCTAGAACTAATTGCGGATGGCTCTTAAGAAAATATTTCTGATTAATATGATGTATTGAATTATCTTTCGCGGCGTTAACGGGAGAATCGAATCGGGTTCGAAAAAACAATATTGAATCCAAAATATTCGGGTAAATTGTTGCTATAATAATCAATATATTTAGCGCGATTCTCCAACCTGTCTGTGATTCAACTATTATATTCAATTCATCCTTGAGAGATTTGATATCCAAAGGTGTCAGGATTCACTATAAGAAAGTGCCTCACCATTGGGTCGTAGCGTTTGCTGACTGATGACTTGACTCGACTTAAATTTACTTGACACAATGCTGAGATCGACACTCTGGTTATAAACAAAAATAATGATGATGATGATAAAAATGGACATGGAGATTGACGGAAGCAATTCAGGATGAAAAAAAAGAAAAACAAAACAAAAATATTGTAAATGATTAATTAAGACTAGAACGGAATAAATGACACAATCGAGTTTAATGACAATTCAGTGACTAATTAAATGTTAAGTGTTAGCTTACGTTTATAAGAATAACAAAGATAAAAAAAACAAAAGAATAATAATAATCACTCTGGTGGCCTTATAAACCAAAATGATATTCGAACTAAATGGATATTTGGCACTTTTGGATATTACCATGCTGATTTCCATACGTTACACACCGAGTTGATCTACTTCAAATCAATTCAGTGTGTATACGTATTATGGAATATGTATGAATCTTAATGGGATTGAATGAGAAAAAAGACAAATGTATACATACACATACTACACTTCAATCAATTTGTACGTCCAATTTGCCATGATAATTTATGACAATTCCAGCGGGATGATACGATTGAAAATAATGATGTACGCAATGGGGGATGAGAGTGATTTTTATTAATTTTGTGGAATACTACACAAAAGCGAGAGGAAAGCTAACAAAGTAATCGACCAAAAAACAAAGGAATTTCATTTACAATATTTTTATCTTTCAAAATCATTATTCTTCATCCTAATATTTGCAATCAATGCCGTACAATTCAGAATAATAACGATAATAGTGCATGAGCTAATACCTCCAACAAAATAAAGGGGGGTTTAAAAAATATATGAAGGCTGTGTCTATATTTTTCCACGCCAATTAAAATATGCGTGACGAAGAAATAATATAATGGAATAATTTGAGTCGAGTGTCGGAAAATAATATGTAGAACAAAAATAAATCATGGCAAAATCATTACGAACGTAGCGAAACGAAAACGAACGCGATAATTAGTTTTCTGTAAATTAATTAACTGCTGTATACGTTTCCGCGAGTCGGTATGTACATGTACACATGTATAGTTGATAAAGATTTTATTTGTAAATTATGAATTGAAGATTAAGATGGTTACGAGGGAACGAATGAATAAGTTGAGTGATTGCGAATGAGAAAAAGCGGGTATGTTGAATTGTCACTGCGGTCGATGACGACGTTGTAACAGCTGAAAGCGATATAACGAAAGCGAGACAACACAGACACATACACACCAGCTGAGGTACACTGCCAATACATGTAATTAAGAGTTATGAATTAGATGAATAATGTTTAATTGATTAATTAAATTTGATGATAGTGATTTAATCGTATAATTCATATAGAGATCTCTGAATGCGTCGATAGAATTGTGATGAGAGCTCATTCGCTGTGCGTTCAGTTGTTCATCAGGCTTGAGTGCCTCGAATTCAATGGGAATATGTCAAACAGGTTTGAACTTACCAGGCCGCCGCAAACTGAAAATAATTTCAGTAATCTCAGATCTGCCGTAGCATATATGTTCGTAGCATATATATATGTTTGATTATTTCCCAGAGATGAGATGGAAAGCTCGATTTTGTATGAATAGTAATGCAACGCACAACAAACGTGACTCTCGCGGATTAAATTAATTTTTCTGTAAATAATTAGATGAATTATCGTATATGAATGTGCACGTGCGTGTACGCCGTATAAGTGCAGAATTCGTGCTTCGCAGGTGCGACAATTTTTCTAAAGCGTGAAGCAAAGTAGCACGCATTTTCCCGACTCTTGTAGAGTCCCTTAACTGTCGTATTTCTTTTACATTTCTTCTCTGTCTTATTCTATAAATTTCGTTGTTTTCATCAGATAATACTTCTATCTTTGCGAAAGGGCTAAAGCGCACATTAAATGTAACCTAATTAATATACCACCGAGAAAACATTCAGGGATAGAATGGGTGATTAATCAAGACTTTGATGAACGTATACGTTATTGTACGTCACTGCCAAAATCACTGCCTACTATCTGCAAAACAATCGTACTGCCACATTCAATCATACAAATATATTTCGGATTGTAGGATTATTGTAACGATAATTCTTATAATTGTATTTACCTTTTTGGTTCTTTAATTAATGTTAATCGCGCTGAAATTTTTGGCGCAATAATCGATATTACTTTAAATCCATACTGCCAGCGTCGATATTTTCTTTTTAAGAATTGCGAATTTTATGCCCTACCAATTAATGATTTTAATCCTTTCTTATTTTTTTCAACTTCCTTATTTACATGGAAAAGAATGAAGGGGCTGTCGGATTATTCGTCGTCGTATAGTTTATAAATTTATTCAAGAATTAAAATTGCGTTCTGTGGCTTGATCAGTGAAACCATAAGCTTATGCTCTGAGTCAATATAGTTGAGACAAAAATATTATTAATCGAGCCGAATTAATTCACATATGAAAGCGTTGTAATTGATTGCATCCAATGCTGAATCCAGAGTTCTGTATGGGACCAATTTCGTAGAATTAATATTCGAGAAACTCTGATGCTTAAAATAAGAATAGAAATGAAAATGAACAGATAGAAATTTTTCAGATATATCACTTGATTGCCATTGTATTGCTTACAGAGCAGAGCTGCTGGTTACTTGATCGTGCTTGATCTCCACAAATGTGTGATTGCGATAACGCATAAATTAAACGAGACGAAAATATGGTGATAGTAAAAAAAACTTTCGGACTGGCAATTGTCGTTCACTAAACTATATGATTGTTACATAGAGACTGAAACAGAATGTGCTGTTATATCTTTTTTTGGAATTCCATTCGTATGATAAAATATACTGAGTAATTTGTCTCATTATTCGGTTTCGTAGTTATTTTTATTTACGAAATTCTATTTTGACATTGGACTAAAATGTGATTGTATGAAAATATCGACGGTAAAATTTTTGAATCAGTATGTATTGGCATTACTTTTAAGTTATCTCGAAGACTGCAAGATATTGTCATGCCTATAAGTGTTCATTTAGTGCGGTCTCAAAGATTCTTTGAAAAAAAACAGACTAATTTTGTATCAACTGCCAATATATATGTGTGCCCAATAGTGGAGCGCAAAAAAGATATGAAATCATCTCAATTTGACTGAGTATACAGTAATTGCAATTTAAAAAAACAAACTATTCGGTCTTTCCCATAGGAGAAATTTCCAAATTTTTGTAGTCTCCAAACTATATTCAAACGAGAGACATCGACGGACAGCCCCTTCTTCTACCACCTGTCATTTCATATTAATTGAATTCATACGTGAATTATAAAACAAATCAATTTTCATTTTTTTGTTTTTTTCTTCATTTCTGTTAATACAATGAAGGAAAAGTGTTTCTTCATCCTAATTAGCGATTGGATCTTTTTTTTACCAATAAACTGATGTATTTTGATAAGCGTACATTGTACAATACTACAAAATACTGAACATTAAGCGTATTTTTTAGATATTGAAGAATGAGCAAGTGAATTATTATTTTTTACTTGAGATTGCCGATCGCAAGGCTTCGCTCAAAGAAAAAAGAAGATTAGTTGTCAAAGTCTAATGATCTTATAGGAGGCCATCACTGCCCAACGAAAACAGAGTACTCCTGTTTTCATTCGTTTCTTTTTTTTACTGCTGTCGAGTATGCTGTGTTCATGTGACTCTTCAGTGCGGATGAATGCTATGTCTGATGATGCAATTTATCTTCTATGTATTTCTTTTTTATACATAAATCGAACGATGATAAATATTATATTGTGAAAAAGTAATTCGAACAAATTTTGTTAGCTCATATTTAGATAACTCTGTACATAAAATAAATCCATGTAACAAAACAACAATTGAAACATTTTGCAGAAACAATTATATAAATATATATCTATGAAAAAAAAAGGTAGAAGTACGAAAATATCCATATTTTTTCAGGAACAAAAGAAAAGAAAAATGATTAAATTTCAAATCTGTAGCTCAGAAATACAGGCTTCCTAACATTCACTGAGAGTGTTTATATTGGAATGACTGAAAGTTTCCTGGAATGTGTGTATTTTTTTCACTTATGTACATATAGCAGTATTTTTTCCGCCATTCACTGACACTTTGTGTCTCCCACTTCATTCCACTAATTGTAACTTTCCTTCGTGTCCATAATTTCTATAGGAACTCCATCGTTTCTATAGAAATTATGGGTCCATCAGTCATATCTGATATTGTCGCATATATAACCTTGTGAACTAACAATTTTCCAATGAAATTTGAAATTTCCAACAAACTGTTACTCGAAGTTTCAAATGTCAGAGAAAGAAGCTGTCATTGAATTAAACAATAATGATCTGAAATAACAATGCAGTAAGTGCGAATGGACCAACGATACATGGAAGAGATATGTACAAAATTAATGGAGCCGAATATTTTTTGAAATATCGTACTCTATTTTTTGAGAATTCATTACCGATCTTGTGAGGACTGTGTAAATATATAGCCCAACCGAATGTGTGACATTCCTAAAACATGGAACCGTTGATTTACAATTTGCGATGTGTTTCTGTTTTTGTCTGGTTGGAAAAGACTTGAGAAAGGTGACAATGGCAATGGTGAGGATTAAACAATGAGTAATTCATTAATTCATACAAACTGATTTCTCGCACAATAATTTTGACTGCAGTTGGATTTTATGTACGACGAATTCTTATTCATGAATGCCTTATCGTCTTTTCACCGACAAATTCACGACAACAATTCACGAGCATGACGATATTTGGGATGTGTATTGTAATTATTAAACAAATGGTAATTGCATTTATATGAATTCCATTGTAGAGTGTGCAAAATGATGAACGCGGAAAATACATGAACTATTTGTGTGTGTGCTATAAGTACTCAGAAAAAATCGTTATGGCAGTCATGATTGAAAAATAGGCACAAGATTCTGATTTACAAAAGTTATTTTCTCTACCAAATCTGTTCACTGATGAAAATTAGAATATTTGTTTTTTCATATTCTATCATACACTCTAAGTACCCTAGAGTTGTCGAGAAAGGCCTGCACATAACGCAATAGACTATATTAATGTATATCACAATTGTAATGAAAACATCCTTTGAAATACAACGGACTGTAATAAGATATCATTTACATTCATTTATACAATGTTGTAGTCAGTTGCAAGTTCCAGAATTATTTCAATGTAGCATCATAGGTGTAGCTCCCTCATCATCAAGTCTGGTATATTATTTCCGCTGATGACACGCTGTCAAGACATGTACACGTTCAATAATATGGAAGATGACAGCTGTTATCACACTAAAAATTAAATAAATCTCACCAACACGAGTGAAGCGCATAATTAATCTGAAAGTTCATTCGTATATTTATGATATACGTATTCAAATTATCAAAGATGAAACGAGAACAATGAACTGTATTGAATTGATCCAATAACAGTCACTGACTTGCAATAATATCAATTGTAACAATGGCAATTTGATATGTGATTTAATCCGTGTGAAACAGCAGAAGGGTGAATGTTCTCTTCATTATTTCATTTCCTTTCTCTGTTCTCTATTCACTCTGATGAATGTAGTCAATTATTAAAAAAGTTGCGAGGTGAGACGAAAGATGTGAGAATAGTTGCCTTAGAGATTGTTACAGCTAAATTCGGCTCGATCTATTTTTTCATTTCACGTCAGCACTTTTGTCAAAAAGGGTTTACGAGTGAGTCGAAGGAATGGTCAATGTTGATGCGATTATGTGAGCCTTCGTTTCTTTCGTTTATGAACAGCTTGGAGTAACAGTGACGTTTACAGTTACGACCATGCTATTGCGCGTTCTCTTCTCGCGCTTTCGCATGTTTACCTCACTCTTTTCCTCAATTGAATTAAATTACAACGTTGTCCACGACAATTAGTACTGTACTTTGTCACTTATTGTACATATGTATTTATTGTGCCATGTACAAATTTGATGCTTAAAATTATACGGCAATCAATGTGATCGCTAAACACATGAACGCCTACTCACCTACCAATTGGGACTAAAACTATTACACCATAGTGATGAAAAAATTACTTGGATATTTCTTAATGTGATTTGCTGAAGGATAAATCATGCAATACAGATAGTTAAATCGAATCTGACTGTATTGGTTCAAAATGAAAAACAAATATAAATGTACGAGATGAAACTCAGACGACTGATTGAATGAGAAAAAGAACAAAATCATGAATAAAAAATAGTTGTAAAGAAAAAAAAAAAGGACGAGTTAAATAGTTTGACCGGACAGTCTAAGCGTGAGATGATATTCCACAATGTTCGTTGACTTTGCTTCGAACCAATACTCGCGTCATGCTCGATTAGTTTCTGTCGAACGATCTAAGTTTCCGGGCCGATGAACGATGCGAGTCGATGGACTCGTCCGCAGATCCATGGCGGCATTTTTAATTAGAACGTCTCCGAATTGGAAGTTTGGGCCCGTGTGTATCATCGTGACTAATGGAGTCGTCAGTGTATACAACATTCTTACGATTGACTCGTTTGAATTAATCGTTATCAGTTTTTGATAATGCAAAAGAAATCGAACAGAGATGTTGACATAAAGAAAAAAATGTCATTAAATTACGATTTCTGATTTCATGAGGGGAAAATAATTGTGAAATATGATTTCTGTACAAAAATAAACAAAATGATACTCGAGCAAGTGTTTCCAATTTCTCCCATGAATAATTTCTTATCTTAATGATATATGTCAATACCGAAAGTGGGATTGATAAATGTATGTAAAACACACGAGACACAACAAGGAAAACTTCACCAAAGTCACAATTTCTGCACTATAAAGTTAACTGCATTCTATTGCATCTGACTCACCTCCAATCGCATTAACAATATGTGCAGAATGATAATTTACCTATCTATATTAATTGTGCGGACATAGTGACACATCCGCAAATACATAGACACACTCAAGTGCGATATTTTGTCATTATACCTCTATTATCGTTATTATTTTTCAATTCTCTCATCTGCCTATTGATATTTATTATTCAATTCACAAAGCCTCATCACGATTGATTATATTGAGTCCGATATAATATCCATTGAATAAAATATCAAGATAGCTTATCGCATACACAGTGGAGTTTGTAATATATCAATAATAGCGTCAAAGTAGATATTGAAAAGCCGATTTCAATAAATGAATCAAATAGAATGACTGACTGGAAATCAAATTCTTGGCGATATATATAAAATCAAAGAATGAAATACGCGTTAAAATTATATATAAAACATTATCACTGTCTCTGATCACCAATATTAAATCCAATGAAAATCTCCAATGACAAAGTCACTATCTGGTTATTGGCGAATCGATGTCGCTCTCATTGCATTCTCCTTCATCACAATTATTTATCACTCATGCAAGAATAGGCCGCTTACATTTTTGCCGAGCGCATTCTCGACCTCGCGCTTTCCCTCTCTCTCTCTTTCTCTCTCTCACCCTATCCCTTCCACCTCTCTGGTTTTCTCAATCTTTTTCCAACTCTTTCCCGCCACACGTGTGTGCTCCACCGATATCACAATGTATATACATACGCGATGTCGTCGTCGTCCTCTCCAAGGCCCCCGAGTGTTAGACTTCTTATCATGCCTATACCATAAACTTCACGCTGCGGCATTGTCGTAAACGGATAACCCACCATAACGAGACGGGACTTATGTATAAAATACGTGAATGTTCGTTTGCGAATATGTGCGTTAACGAAATGGAATGTGATTCGCGGCGCAAAGAGCGAGAGAGAAAGGTAGACTGCGAGATACGAAAGTCTTGTTTCTCGATTGCTGCGAGATTTCACTATGGGAACCGACGATATATATATATATATATATACATGCATGTACAGATACATATGAACATATAAGTACATATGAATATGCATGTTTCGTATCTCTGAACATGATTTATTTAATAATAACATCAATTTATTATTTTTCTACTATGGTAAAGTGAGTAAATGAATGTGATTCGACTTGCGAGAAAAATAAAAAAAAAAGAATGGAAGTAATTTTGGCAACGGCCACTATTATGCATGCATTCGTGTGTGTGCATTTGCATGGATGAACCCAAACGTATTACGAACTCTGTCGAGTTGTGTCACCTCTCTTTTCCATTTAATTCCCAATCAAGGAAATTGAAGATGGATACTACAATTATACGTGATTGCAACCTTTCGACGTGTAGCTATGGCAATATCAAAAGTGTAAGGAGAAAATTACCGCAGGAACGTTGAGCGCGTGGCTTATGGTGATTACAGTAGTACATGTAGATATATATGTATGTGCACATATGGGCGTCATAAGTCGTAGCTCGTAATCGATGATCCGGCGTAATCCTCGCGGCAAACGGGTGCTCGTAAAAGATAGAGAGAAAAAAAGTGGAAGGAAATTAATAAAATAGAGGAGAATAAAAACTAAAAAATTGCTAATGCTTCTTATATTTTTAATTATTTTCAGTCAATGATCCAACTATGTTCCATTTGATCGCGAAAATCTTTCTTGCAAAAAAGAAAGAGGATAAAGTAACAATCACATTCCAGTAACTTATCACAGGATTAAATTATATCATATATTTGACCCCGACAATCCTCAAAAGCAATAGTTCAACTCTTCATATGACTACAATTTCCAACACAAAATCATCTGTCGAAATAAAAGGAACAGAAACAAATGATTACATAAATAACAAAACCAAATAAAACAATATTTCCTGCTCATTGAATTAGAATCATTTTGAACAAGAAATAATAGTTCATCTAAGGACCAGCACGCGGCGCTACTACGCCTGCTCGGGTGGCGCGCGAACGACTCGGCAATGTTCACAGTAGTCTCCAACGCGACTTCACAGTGGGAGGACGTGTGGGGTAAGAGTGCATTTTTTTTCGTCACTCTCAATTAATTCTCGTGATGATTCCAACAGAACAAGAGAGAAATAAATAAACGAATAAATTCATTCTCTTTTCTTCAGTGTCGTTTATTTTCATATTTCTTAATTCGCGTAGTGTCGCCATTGTGAAGTGTTAATAAAATATAATCGTATATATAAATACATATATACAAATTGTTAGATATATACATAGAGTGCATCGAATTATTATAGCAATATAATCGGCGCCAACTGTTTAATGATAGTACGTGCCGTGTAGGGGCGAATACGAATTTTCCGTTGGAGCCGGTCGACAATTGATCATTAGGGTGAGTCCACAAATATTAAATTTATATTCTTTATACAGATTTTGCACACATAAATATTGTATATAAATGTTGACGCTATCGGCAATGCTTGGTTCAAGCTTTTCAACTTTGCAATACATTTGAAAAGCTTATGGGATATTCTTTTTTTTCACCTCGATGCATCCCGTCTAAACTATGATGCAATATTTGTGTACCAACAAATAACCCTCTACGCTGTCCTTGCGTTTTCCCTTAGTATTCTTCATTCTTCATAACGTTTTATTTTATTTTTTGTTAATTATTTTACAATCTAGCTAATGCACTTATGCAGTTGAGTTAGGTCGGGATATGAGCGAAATTTGTAGGTTATAATATCGTTTATCGATATTTGATATGTAAAAATAGGATTATTATTTGGTGTAACTCGATAGTGGGAAATTATTTTTCATATAGATTCGGTAGGAAAGCCAAACAAGACGTCCATTGCTCCTCAGAATATTCGTTCTGCCGCAATAGATATGAAGTTGTCTACAGGATAGATATCGGTAAACGAGATCTATTCGTGTGTTATCACAATTTTCGATGAATAAATACTCTGATTATATACTGTTTCGCCATTATTCTTTATGGCGTCAAACACGTGATGAAATTCTTTTATAAATGCCGATGCACAAGCGACAACAGGTTTAGCTATAGAAAATATACATACAAAATAGAAAGAGAGAAATGGCGATTAGGTTACGTAATCGCAAAGGTCAAAGATAGTGACCTCTAACCATTTTTCATCGCGTTCGTTGATTCTACGAAGCATCCACATACTCAATAGTATTTTCCATGGTGTCGTGAGTCGAGGAAGAGAATGATAATAAAATAAAATAAGTGAGTGAATAAATAAATAAACGTGTGCCATGCAAGATAGACCGGATGTGTTGAGTGTATATACATGGCGACGCGTTTGTTTGCTTGTCTTCATTTTATTCTATCTAGATGGTTTTTTTTTGTCGCATTTAAGAATTCATGGAGTGAAATATGTAAGAATGCACCACGATAATGGATATTCAATCGTTCTGCCTACAGCCAAGAGTACATTTGATATGGCTTTGAGTTTTCTTTTGTGTTGTGCAGGAAGATGAATATACGATGGGAACAATAACAATATCCGAAGATGGGTGATAAAATCAAAATAATACATAGAGAAAAAAACGTAAACAATCCAACCGTAGTGTATTGATATAACTTTCATCGTTGTGGCAATTCGTCTTCTGTTTTTCTTTTATCCTTAAATAAAACAGAATTATGTGTGTTTTTTTTTTCTATTTGTTGAGTTGTAGCACACACATACAACACTTTTCCACTATTTATTCTATCAATTTTCGCTTTCAGTTTTAATGCCTACGATAATTTTTTATGACACTGCCATGTTGAAGTTATTGAAGATCGTGATTAGATTATTTTATGCACCATAGCACTGAAAGTGAACAAATGTAGATTCATGATAGTATAGTGGAATCTCAGAATAGAAAGAGAAAAGAAAAAAAATTACGAAATACAGTAACCCAGCTCATCAATTTTTCATGATCGAGCTAGAGAGGAATTACTCAAATCACTGAGGCAACGCCCATATTTTTCAGTGGTCTTCAAGGCCACTGGGACACGAAAGAGTCTCGTGGATAAAAGGAACTTGACCTGTCTACCTCTCCTTCGTCTTTTTTCTCTGCCGCTTCATGCACACACGTGTACATACGTGACTAATCAATCATCTCGCATTGAGTGGGTATAACTCATCGTGTTTGGAGTGAAAATTCATTTGATTTCTCGATGAGCTATTGTTTCATATGCGCACATGTAGCCAACATTCCAATCACAAATCTCTACCAAAATTGAATCAGAAAAAATAATTCACTCATTATCGAGTTGCTAATACTATGGTAGACATTTACTATAGGTGATTTTACACCCTGATAATTGTATGATTCATTTGAAATCTCTATCGTTAGTATATCCTCAGTTTAAAAGTTGTCAGCCTACCTGAAATTATTTGGCCTCTTCTTCCATTCATGCGTATAGTACAACATTGCCTGAACGAACTACTCAAACTATATATAGTGCTGTTTGTTTAAATGTCGATGAAGAAGTTTGTGCGCAAAATGTCGGACTTTGTATGTTCAAATTTGTGGTGTATCAATCGTTGATAGATATATAACATAAATTATCATACAGGTGTTGGATATTACAAGTGTCTTTTCGCCTCATCGTCTAATATATCTATATATTTATCTTCTTTCATCACCATCTTATATATTGAGTATTCTTGAGTGTATCGTATGGCAAAAAGAGGATTACTAACTGGCGATGTGTGAGGATCAACAGCGTTACATTAGCCGATGGGCTATATAACGATGATATAAATAGAAATATGCGAGAAGGAATAAATAAGTGACGATTGACGATGCACGTTCCATCATCATCATCGTAATTGCTTCGATGACTACATCGATAGAAACTCAAGTATCACAGATACATGAACAATTCTTTCAATATGAATTATCTTCACAACGGTATATGATTCATTAGATAAAGATCGTGTTTCTTACGATGTCTTCTCTTCTCTCATTTCAAATGAGACTTTTTATCTTAATTTTATCAATTTGGACACAGGCCATGGATGATGTTTATTTTTTATCAGTTTGCTTTTTATAAATTCTATTCCAATTCCAAAATTATATCTATGAGTGTATACATATATCAGTATTTAATGTTATCTAATCGTTTGTCGTTGCGGTAATTTCATAACAAATTCAGAGTTTTGTTGTACTACCAATTCGGTGTATATAATGGAAATAACGTCAAATATCTGGCTTTAAACCATCGAATTAAAAGTGAAAATAATATTATGAGATTAAATGATAAGATATAATTGCCGGCCGCATTCAAAATACCACTGAGTGTTCATCGGAATTTATCATTATGTCAAAATTATGATTAGTACATGATTTTTATATTTAGTGAAATGATAAAACCTGAAGTGATGGAGATAATATGTGTTTGATTAAAGATATTACCATAGCATATTCAATCCTATACTGACCCTCCTTGTTTTCATTTTCTTCTTCTGCTACTCAGTTAACAATTATACCACGCCCTTCATCTTTGTTGAACTTTCATATTCCGCCGCTATTTTCAATCCTTACATTCTATGTGTTAATCTTCGCACTTGAGCGCGTGAGTGTGGACGGGGGAAAAAGAAAACAAATAAGATCAAAACATATCAACAATTTGATAGAATTCCAATTTGTGTGAGCGCTTTTGTTTTCCATCTATATGTATACGTGTTTTGTCCTTTGTTGTTTTGTAACTCATTTGTTACGAGGAGGCAAACGTGCCAAACGTGCCACACGCATCAGGATCACACACAACACGCACGCGTATACATTTTCTCTTCAGCTACCTTCCTCGTTTTTTTTATTTACATTTAGCAACGAGACGTTGTATGAAAGTATATACATGAAAATATGAGTGTATACGTGGGGTTTTCGAAGGGGTGAACGTGCGATATAGTGGTGCACTTTTATAAGTATCCAAACACGTCTGTGTGTAAAATATACACCAGTGTAGGTGTTTAGATAATTGTTATGCCGGGTAAACAATTTCAAAGTGACTCTCAATTCACTTCACTCAACTTACTTCGAATTTTATATACATAGATCCTTATCCCTCTACATCAAAATTATTGCTTACTTGGTCTCATTCTCCATTATCTCAATGGAATATAATCCAGGATGCTAATGAAGAATGTAAATAACAGCAGTTGAATCAACGACTCGAATGATTTAAATGAAAAATAATAATCAACTAATTCAGAGTCGATCAAATAGCAATTTGATATTTATTCCAAAACTTTTGTTTAATTTTCAATAAAATCTTCATTCCCTGAATTGATATGTACCACATTTATGAGCATATTTCGCGTCGGGTAGGTCTAAGTACCGCAGGAGGGAAAAAAGTGTATAGTAGTGAGAGGCACTTGTGTAAGTGAAAAAAAAGTGGAAGGCGGCGATGATTGTAATGGGAGAAGAAGTGAGATAGAGAGGAGTGAAGCAGCAGTAGCGAGGGCTTTTGAGAGCACGTATAACGATAAGTGCGTACGCGTATCGTGCGTCCTCTACTATGGGCGCAAACAATCGTGAAAAGGGGTTCTCAATGTCGCTGTCATCATAGTCGACGTCGTCGTCGCCTCCAGGGCTTCTACTCCCTGCGTTTTGTTTCGGTTAAAATCAATAGACGACGTCGACAACGTTCACATAAACTCCTGTCATTGCGACTTGTCGTTATTGTTGTGACTTAGTTTTACATGAGAATCATTTTTAACTTGATGATTATCAAACAAAAAATAATACAATGAGAAATAAAATTAAAATGAAGTTTGATGAAATAATTTTGTTCATTTTCGGCGATTGTAATTCACGTTGCGAGGTGGTATCAATTGTTTATTGCCCAACACATGTATTTCAATGCAGTAAAGCTTCGTATATAGTGAAATCAATGTCTACAGTGTGTACTGCAGAAGCCAGCAATGCAATCGATACTGTATGTGTAGCTCAGCTAATGGGCGTAGGTCGGCCACTAACGGTTTTACCTGTCTCTGTCCATGTACTTGATATGTGTCGTTGTGTCACATACCTATATGCAAATTTATGTTTATATACGGATAATTATATCATCTTGAATATGTAACATGCAAAGTATTCGAAATGTATTCATGTTCATGTCATACGATAGCGAAACCTTAAGAACTGATCCACGACTCTATAGATCAAAAATTCTGTCTCGCTGCTTCATATATTAAATATATTTATCGTTTATAATATTGCAGAGAAATACTTTTTATTTGTGTCATCAATATTTAGACAGAGTTCGACTGATCGCCCTTCCGATTGATATTATAAAAAGTCGATGATGATGGCAAAAGTTTCGACACCATCAAACTTCTTTTCATCTGTTCTTGCTTATTCCTTCTTTCTTTTTATTATCATTATTTTTCTACGTTTATGTTCATTTCGACAGTCAACGGGAGTTCTCGCGTATGAATATGTGTTTGTGCAAGAGAAGATCGATCTTGTTGAAGGTAAAACTCTTGTCGATTTTCTCGTTTTGGCAAGTGAATGTCGTCTGCTGCGAAACTGCAGTGGCGCGCGCGTTCATTCGCCCGGGGGTCGTTGGACGATTCTGGGGTAAATTTATGTGCGTCCGACGCTCCGGCGATTCGCTTCCGTCGGGCGTCGCGACGAGGGACCACAGCAGCATAAACAGGCTCCTGCTTTCTCTTTCTCGCCTTCACACTCACACTCTCTCCACGGGTCTACCCCGTAACACTCTCTTGAGAAATCAATACCCAAGACTGTCTTCTACGCAGCTTTACCTCCCGATTAACTTGATGCGCACACTGTTCATATTCAATATTTATTATAGTAACAATAATCTTCATATGATTATAAATGAATATTATTTTTCAATCAAGGTCTTACCGCTGGAGAAAACTATTTTTTGGTGGCAATCGAATTTAAAATCTATTTGTAGTATCTTTGTCTTACATTAACTATCATTTCGTTTGAGAAATTATGTTGCTGTATAATTATAACTGAATATTTTGTGGAAGCATATCCTTGGCTCGTCTATTCATTCGGATAATGATTTTTTTTTTTGGCATTAAAATAGTCGTAAATTATGTCGAGCTCTGACCCTTGGTAATAATTTTCCGACACCCTTTACATTGACTTTGAAAGTCATTGGCGACCCCTTGTGCAGTGTACAGGCACACACACGAACGAAAATGGTCTGGCCCTGATACAATTTCATGCGAGTGTAAGCTCTCAGTTATAATGCGAAGAATGCACACCAACCTATTAAGCGCAATCCATGGTTTTCACCCATATTCCACTCCATGACTGTACGTACGTATGCATATAGGTATAGGGAATAGCAACAAAACTCACACGCGCGTGACAAAGGGGTGGCTTTCAGGGAATTGTTGAACTGGGAGATGAAAAAAAATCGGTCACCGCATCCCTTTATACAAAATATCGGAGGGACGACTAACCTAGTGAGCATAGATACACATAGAATGTAGAATATATCGATTACCAGTGCAAGGAAGAATGAATATTTTTTTCAGAACATTGCATTTTATCAATCATTCTTGTTTATTTTATTATGAAAAATTCTGCACTTTGTAGTTTTTTACTCTAGCTTCGTCGGCGAACTCTTCAGTTCGTTAGTTGGTTGTTGCACTCCTTCATATGTATTTATGCCTTTGTGAATGTGTGCGCGTGTATGTGTTTATATCCGACAAAAAGTCCTTGCATGCAGGACAATAACCCTCGATAAATCACTTGGCCTGAACATATTTATTCGAGTATTTGAACTCCACTCCAGCCTGTTTACATGTATGAACATAACGAAAACAGAGATGAAAATACATTCAATGTAATGGAATCTATTCACATGCACAACATTTATTTCTCCTATAGGATATATCATTTCGACAGTCATAGTGGAAAGAATGTGCCACCAATGAATTTTTCAATTTCCTACTTTAGAATTAATTTTCTTTTTTGATGCATGAATAAGTGGAGTTTACTTAATGACTTTGGCTAACTCCAATGTTTGGAAATTTTTTAAATTTCGCTGGTTTTTCTCTCGCCTCTTAAATTTGATCCTGGTTACGTTGAGTTTTTCGTACCATTTTTTCTCGTTTTAATTTCTTTATTTTTTTCAATCTCTTACACCTCTCAACTCGCTTCCCTTTGACAGTATGGCCAAACGTGGCGCGCGAAACGTGGCGAAAGACGACGGCAAAAGGGAAAGCTCGTTACGATGTGCCGTTCCCTTGTTCGTTGGTCGGGTTCGTTCCGATAGCTCGTTTATCGCCTCGACTGTGGGCAGACAGACGCGTTTTTCGAGCCATAATATTTCTTTCGAGCGGCGGGCCCTCTTCTGTTTCAAACCATATACCGCTGATATATATAGGTGGTGGTACATATATATATTCAGCGGCACACAGTTGCGAGCGCAGTGGCTATATACCAACCCTGTAAATCTCGGCGTTTGCGGTCACGTGTAAATAAAATTCTACATCATGGACAGACTCTAAAGGATAGATGGCGAGGGCGAATTGCTGCTGGCTAAGATGAAGAATCATATAGAAGTGTTGGTGCACACGGTAATGAAGTTTTAGGGGAGGCAGTCATAACTCGTCTATGCTCGTAAACCTAGTTTTTTTCTTAATAGCATACACTGTAGATTAAATTCACGACGTGCAATTACACTTTATGTTGATGCTTGGAGAAATTCGTCAGAAAAATGTCCGCCACTATGAGCTTACTATACATATCATATTTCATCTATGTTCACGAATGTAATATATAAATATAAATTTTGGGTGAGTTTCACCTATTGGTTTAATAACATTTCTTTCATAAACTCATTAACAACAGAACTATTAAATTAAGTTGATTGGTGTCTTCCTTTCTTTTTTTCTTTCTAATTGAAGATTCATGTTTAAATTTAATGTTGCGATATGAAGAACATTATAAACAGTGATTGTTTAGTGAAAATGCACGGTAGCAGGGTAGTTAGTGGATATTAAAGGCGTAGCGCATGTCTAAGGATTATGCTAATTAAACTTAATGTACAGAAGGCGCGGGAAATTGATCGTGCTTCGGTTCGCCGCCCTGATAGCTCGTTAATCGTTACTTCCCTAGTGCTTTCGTCATTCCTTTTCCTTCTGTCTTTTCATATGCATATATATGTGTGTATATGTATGCATATGCATGTATAATCGAATGTTGTGTAAAGACGTGATTTTTTTTTAGTCTTCTCGGTCAATTGCTCCTCCACAAGTCCTCATATTCCATCTTCTGACGGCGCCTTCACGAAGATTTGCATTTGACGGTCATTTTTTCAGCGAGAAAATTATATCCTGTGTGTGACTATACATGTTGTCCTAACATTGAACGGATATCATGTACATTTCATGTTCACTTTCGTCCTCTTTCTTCTTTCATGCGTTTTTCCTTTTTTAGTTGATGTGTAAAATAGTTGTTCCCTAGTTCTTTTTTTTTTTATTTATTTTTTTTTTTTTCAGTAACTCGCTGTTTCTTTTTGAAAGGATAAAACAACAACCGTTAGTCAAACGGGAACGCTATCGCCTTCAATTTGGTTTCGTTGCTTTCGAGAGACGAATTAAATTTTTATGTTCGAATAAATTTATTTATATTCTATTTTCTTTTCTCCATGATTTCACAAGAATAACATGAAGAAAAAAGTGTTGGTTTTCATTACGTAAATTTTCTTTATGAGAGTTGAATTCTATTTTTATAAAAACGATCAGTTCGTTTCCTTGAAGAGAAATGGAATTGTTTATTTATTTTCGACGATGATAAATTTATAATAATTGCATTAACAAACACTCGTAAAACGTGCAGTAAAAAATACTACCAAATGTTTTGTTGTCGAATGAATCGTGGAATCCCTGCACTAAGGATGAGAAACTTAAGGCAAAAAAATAAACATCGTCATTTATTACGCCGATTTCGAACTCCCTGTCAGACGAAGATTTGTTCTCGGTTCGAGCCCTTTAACCAAACCCTCCATCCTCCTTCTTCTCTTTCATCATTACATTCCTCTTCTTCCCGTCTTTCGTATATCTCCCTCTCATGGGGTAGAGCGCCGAAAACGAAAATTCTTCTTTATTCGTGTTCTTTGTGTTCGCATTTTTCTCGTTTCAACTTCATTCTAGCTTTCTTTTTCTTATTTTCGTTCTCGTGAAAGTGGTCTGACTTCCCTTTCTTCCACTCTTCACCCTCTCTTTCACATTCACTCTCTTCATTTTTGTATGAGGTCAACCAACTCCTTCGCATCCTTTACCACCTCGTAAAGACGAAGTAATAACATTTTCAAATGTGCACATCAAGCTTTCAAATTGACACACCCACTTTCTGCCACCTTGAATGACATGCCAGGGTTATAGTGACCTTGTGTCAAACTCGTACAGTGATTTTGCATGCCATCACCGACACGTTCTGTTCCTTACAAATGAAAAATAATTTAACAGAAGAATATGCGTGAATGATTGAATTTTTGAGCATCGTTCTTATTCCACTTGACTCTTAGAGATGATTATGAATTGGGCGGTGTTATGTGAATTAAGTCAGTTATTCTAACTCAAATCGGAAAATTTTTTCTATCCTCTTCCTTTGGGATAAAAAAAAATTCGGTTCAAATTTCTGTTGTGAGGATGAGAGGAGAACCGCAGTTGGTTGAATATTTCTGCAATGTGCACGCTTTGGTTATTGGCACCTCGTTAGGTTCGTCTTCTCTACACCAATCTTGTATAGTCGATCATCCATCAGAAGTGTACAAGGCATATCGGCGATTTGAACGCATATGCGCGCACTACTTGTGGGAATCCTTCGCGTGAATTCCGCAAATGGTTACGCGCGCTAGTATAGTACACGATTACTCGTATATACTTCCTCCTTTAGCTACTGCTCTTCACTCTCACACACATATACACACATTCATACTATATATATATTATATATCGTCGTTTTCTCGCTTTTGCTGCAAACCTCGTGTATCCTTTTGCTTTTGCCGCGTTCGCATGTGTGCCGAAGAATCTAGAGAGACAAATGGATGTCCGACGTTTTTGTCATTTCCCTTTGCTTGTGAAATTGTTGGCGATTTCTCTTCTTCCTCATTGCTATCGCAAATGCCACCATCTCTCCATTGAAATTCCAATCTTGCTCGATTTCAAACAGTTACAAGTATTGTAAAAACAAAACAAAAATTACAATTAACAGTTCATGTCCAATTAATTGATATAACAGGGAGGGAAGTGAAAAAAAAAAAAACACCGAGAATTAACAATTAATTTTTATTAATTTGTTAAGGAAGAAATGATTGTTAAGTTTTATGTTTTTTTTAATGATAATATGGTTTATTCATTCAGATAATTACTTGAAAGAAAAAGGAGAATAGTTATGAATTAACAAGGCGAGTTTAATTCATTTTCACATAAAAGAGAAATATTATTACATCTTTGGTTGCTTCATGATGGCAAATATGAGTGCGGGAAAAAGGATGACGTAACGATGACGAGCAACAGCTTCCGTGCGATTATATTCCAGATCCATTTTAATATCACCGGAAGCTATGATATAGCCGCTCTCTCGTTTACTCACATATACATGCTGACCACTCGGCACATACATTGTTAATATTCTTTCCCGTACCCGCACATAATTTTTTTCCAACGAGGCCCATCCTGATATCTCATATACCCTTCACCCTATTTTTATTATCTCAATTTTTTTACTCTAAAATTGCTTCACCTTACCCCATACACTGTATCAATCTTGCAGAATTGAAAAATGTTTCTTGATATTGAAATTGATGTTGAAACTGACTCAGTATTGATCATTGAATGAAAAAAAATTATATAATACCTATATTGAAGAATTTGCTGATGGAGGATAAAGTCGATCTTGTAAATAGGTGAAATTCGCGCATCCGGTTCCCGTTGCCAATAAATTGATCAGATGGTGGAAGTGATTGAGGCAAATAGTACGGGGGAAATATAGACAGAAACAACAGAGATGCGTTTATTATAAAGAATGTATCTATGAGAATGAATAAAAAAATAGGACATTGAAGATGAAATGTTCCTCTCTTACACACGTACTCCCTTCGCATTTATGATGACTTCCGATTGCTGGAAATTACGATTGCCCACCCGAGAAAATTTTATGCCGCCGGTTGATGAGGCTTCAATTACTGATCATATTGCTATTTACCCTCCACCAGTCTCCGCTAGTCAATTATAAACTTGAAATTTACTATATTCAATCTAATCGTCCCTCACCATGTGTCTTACTAATCAATTTTAATTCGTTAATCGAACGTGTGTGACTGTTAGTAGAAAATAGTTCTTCTTTTTTCTTGATTTGACGTCAATCTCTGTACAATTACAAATATCTGTTTCCTTCACACATTTTATGTTTTTTTTTCTTGTTCTCGAAAAGAAAACTTTCGTTTATAAATTGATATGCATTTCTCTTATCTCATGTTGACTTCTCAAGATACAGACAACACGAGCAACATTTTCCCGCGCGACGCGATTCAATCTTACACATATATCGTATATATACCGGTACTTCCCGTACACAGTTTGAATGAATTACACGTCGCACTCCGGGTGTATGATTATCTATGTACGCATATACGAGTGATGATCACGTTCCGTAATCGCCCTATCAAATTTCACAATAGTCCCGGAAGGACTGTGTATAATCTTCTTTTTTATATATTCTCTTCTTCTCTTTTCGCTTGGAATAAAATGATATTGTCAATTGTTTTTTCTCATTTACTACATCAACATCCCCATGATTACCATTAATTTTGTCTGTTGAAATCTATAAACTAACCCTGTAAATTATCTTTGTGTGAAGCGCGAGTCGAATTATTTTTTTCTTTCTGTAAATTAAAGTTTTCAGAGTACGTCAAGTTTTTGCTCATGAAATACTAAGAAAATTGCGCGGTTTTGCGTGAAATGGAAATGCTGTTGAAACCATCTTAGTTATAAATAATGATAATGAAGAAGTTTATACTAAGTTGAAGTTAAATAAGAATTTGATAAAAAAGTATGTAGTAATATTGCACGTTTGTTGTTGTGTGCCCTTTTATACTCCGTACCAATTTATAATTTCTTCTCAAATGAGGCATGGATAACATATCATTAAAATGGACTCAATCGAACCAAAATATTCCAAACAAACCCTGTAACTTTTGAAATAATAACGTCGATGTTCCAATGTAGAATTATATAGAGAAATGATGATTATCTTCCGGCAACGGGTTATAATCACTTCAACCATCGTCATTTAATATCCGATGAAATGAGTGCGGACATTGACGTTGAAGTCGAGGGCCGGGAGGGAAATCACCGGTGCATACGGAGCAAGAAGCGGTAATGCGACGCGTAATAATTACTGGTAACTATGCGGAATCACGATTCCAACCGTGAAGAAGCCAATGCACCAATATAAAATGCATACATATCTTATTTACTAGACTTTGATGGTGAATTATTGCCTATATACCTATCGACAATGCTATCATCTTCGAAATTAATATCGTCGTTTAAATGGATATTTCGCAGCAAGTATTTTATATACTAACAGACAGCATGAAAGTTTTATGTTCCATACAAGTATTTACATCGTTGAAATTAATAATTCTCCAACAACTACACACATTTTGTTTTATTCAATTGAAGATATCGTCATGATTTTTATTCATCTTCATAGATAGAGAACACACTTGTGACAATCGCGTGTGCGGATATTGACGCGCAATAATTTTATTTTATATGACGTGGCGTGGGTGTATGATGGCGATGAAAAAAATATTACATTTACCTCTTCTATTTCATCACCTTTGAGTCGAGAAATCAGTGGGGAAAGTACATTTATTCATAGCCAAATTTGTGACAAAGAATTTAGTGTCAAGAAGAGAAATTTATGATATTCCATAGGACCCATTAGTCTATAGAATTTCTAATTTTCTAGAGGATCCATCAATTGACATCGAATTATTTGGACTTGGTATTAATCATTAACTATTAAATTGATTGATCACTCAGTGAAGAGAACTTCCTGTCGTACACTTCAATAACAATTCGAAGACCGTAACATTGCAATAGACATTAGCGAAATAATGTCGATATTATAACATATAATATCGTTGCAAATTGCATTGAGATATGGACATTATGTTGAATTATAATTCTCTGCAGTTTTGATATCAATAAATCGCGATACGGTTGGCGACTGCGCGCGGCGCGCTGACACTCTGTGGCAATATACCAAATATATATGTATATATTGGCTGGGAATAACACCGCGCGCGTCGTTGCGGCTCCTCTCGCACATACATCTACATATATACATATACACATGTGTGTACACATTCGTGACAATCGCGAGTAGGAATCGACTTGATAATACCTGGGAGCAACGTGGGCGGGTAAATGTATATGAGACGGCTCGTGTTACTGTTACTTTTCCTCCGGCACGCCCGACACATCCTGCCTCTTTTCTCGTTCAAACGCATACCCGCGACGCAAAGCAGCAATACCAGTCGCAATCGTCAAAAAAAAACAGAATTTATTTTCCGAATCAAAAGACACATAGCCAATAAATTGATAATTCATCGTGCAGATACATAAATAAATAAATGTATTATTTTTTATCGAACTTCGATGCAGTGTATACGATCTCTCAACGGAAAAAATGCAGCTGTCATGTATATGTTATATGCTAACCGTTCAAATTTGAGGAGATATATTTCGTGTGAATTGACAAAATATGAACTTTTCTGTGAGACCATCTGGGATAAAAATATTGTGACATTGTATAGGTATATGAAAACGAATGTGAAGAACATGAGAGTGGTTGGAAAGGACGGGGGGAAAGATAGAGAAAATGCAGAAGATAATAAAAAAGGAACGAATGGAACGCGAGAAGAAGTGATGGACGTCTGTGCGAGTCTCGACGAGAACGCAGAAGAGTTGCGGTACTGGTCTAAAGGAATTACCGTTAGTTGAAGAAAACGCTAGGGCATCTTGTGCGCTATATATATTCACGAGGTACACACTGACGGTTACGTTATGGCTACTACAAGGTAGTACGTAATAGTAGTCGTAGTAGTCGTAGTAGTAGTAGTGACCAAGCGCACTTACAACTGCAAATATTTCTATACATAGTTGGAAATAAACTGGATGAGAGAGTTGAGTGTACAAGCTTGAACATCAACAACTGTGCGAGTCCTCTACACTCATCCTGTTATTTTTTTTCTTCCCTCGAACTCAAACACCGTTCCCCCTGCGTCGCGATATCTCCGCCACTATGCAGTATCTCAGCAACCTCTTCATATGACTTATATATTTGTCTTTGTTTAGTTCTTCCTAATTCAATTGTTACCTTTATTCAATTGTCTGCGTGGTGTATATACCTCTTGCACATTGTATACTTATTTTACTTCAATATCATTCAATATTTTTACTTCTCTTTCGGTTTGTTTCATTCACAATTTAATCTATCGCTAGACAGCAAATGTTTTTTCAGCTCACAATAAGTTTTTTATTGTATACATGTGAATATCATATACATAAATATATATTTACATACAGTGAGCTATGCCAAGAAACAATGAGCTGGTAGTGGAATCGAATATTTGCCATTGGGACTACAACGAATAGACGTGTACGTGTGTAACGCGCGTTGCATGTTCAATCAAACAATTTCGCTTATTCTTTCGAGAAACTTTGATGTATGCGTATTTATTTATTCATTTCTATTTTTTTCTTTTCATTTTTTTTTTCTCTTTCGCTTTCATCGCATTCGTCGTAGCTTCGTTAAAAATGTTTATCGTTTGAACGAACGAACAGTCGTGCCGTATAAAAACATTGAAGTTATACAATTGTGGACTTTGGGGTTTCGTATAGGCGCGTATGTTTGAATGTGCGTTGGTGTATATTCAGAGAAGTCACAATGCTACCGTATTTTATGGCATTACGAAGCCTTGCGTACTGCATCATTTGAGAATGCGCACGTCGAGATCGCGTGGGGTTGGTTAGTTCTCTGCGGATTTGTGGCAACCGTTAGATTATTACTTTGCTCAGTTATTATTGACAGTTTATGACCTAAATTTCTTTGCCATCGCACCACTACTGACTGTTGACCGGAGATAGATGATGTTTACGAGTGCATTTCCTTTTTCGTTTTTTTTTCTCTTCTCGAACTTGAGCACGGAATATTCGTGATCATACCCGTTACAATCATAAGTTGGGCATCAATTCAAGCAGCAAATAAATATGAATTAATATGATGTGAATTATTCGTGTCAAATCTTTGAGCTATTGATTTGAAATTCAGTTATTTTTCTTTTGGTTAGTTGAAATATTCAATTTTACTGCCTCGAACACACAGGTATTATGCGATAAATCTTGCATTGAACACCTTATAAGTAGTGTATCCACTTTTCAAAATTCATTTCATGTTAATTTTGAACAGAATATCGTTACAATTTGATAATTCTACTTTTTTACTTCATATACATATGCTCATACTCTGGGGCATGTGAACTGTCGTTTGCCTTTGTGTTAAACGTGTCTCACTACACTATAAATGCTGGTACTAACAGAGCAGCAGAACCCATAGAAGTTCATGGATATGTATGTGTATCGCTCCTTCTCTCTATTTGGCCCGATGCAATTTCCCTCTCCTTTCCTCTCATCCTTTTTCTACGCACTGGCACACACACACACTCATTGCAGTTTTAATCAACGCAACCAGCGCAATTGCGATTTATATATTGCGTATATATTTATATATGTTTATGGGAAAGGGGGCGAGTTTGTCAGAGAACTCGAGTGCACACACCACTTATATGTATCTGTACATATATGCAGCACACGGTCAATGTGCTGACGCGCATAATACGGATTTATTAGAGCAATTGTTGTTGTTATGTACACATGTACATATACGTACCATAATGCACTTTACAAACTCTCGATGGATACTTGAGGTTACGAGTGTAGTCAAGGTTCATTATATTATCTGATTACCTGTTTAGTGTCGAGTCTATGTTTTCACCATTTTCGTTATATCAGTTATGAAAGAAGCGTTGTGTTGAAAGAGGCCTGGCCTCCCAACGCAACAGGATAATTATGCGGTGAATTTTTCATTCCATTCTTCTATTCGGATGTTTTTTTTTTCCTAATCCCAACGAGTCTTTGTCGGAATATCTTCCTGAGCTCTATTTTTATTGCAAAGTGTGACTATTGAAATGACGGTGCATTCATTGATCGACTACATGACCGACTAACCTATCGGCAGAAATAATAATCTAATTTTAAAACATTGCTGTCAGATACTGGATACATATGTAGGCACTCTGAACAATGCAGCGGAATATGATTTTATTCTTGTTTAAGAAGCAAGAAAAAATCTACGTGCTCCATCATCGTTTGACTAACCCATATTCTCATGCTTCTATTACCTCTGTTCTTCATAAAAGTCTTATCGTTTATACTCTATTGTTATTCTTCATCGTTCACATATGCATTTTCACGGTTAAAAAGACGCAAAATCTCGTATAGTAGATTGCAGTTGAGTGAATGGCTGTACTCACCACAACTATGTTCAATATCTCCCGTTGATGTAAAAATTCTATCTACATTTTAATATTTTTTCGTTGAAATTTATACAATTTAATGGACTTGAAGTTTGCGTCTATGAGAATGATAAAATGTATAATCATGAGATGACATTACTTGGAATCATACGAGAATATATATCAATACTTCCGACACTGTTGCAATATACAAAGGAGAGAAGAGAAACAAATATTAATTGTGGATGTGTGTGTGTGTGTGTAGCTAGCATAGAATAATTATCACGTAACATAAACCTTTACGCGATAAATTTTTCAATAGAGCAGTGTCAAATCACATCATACCAGACATTTTTACCGGCTCCTTTGTCGTTCTTCTCGGTGATTTGTTATCGATGCTGACGATGCTTGAGAAACGGACCGGACGTCACCGTGAAATTGTAGACGAATGCCACAGGCTCTTTACTTCGGCGAACTGATGTAATCTAAATTCTCCGGTCCTTGTAACGGACGTGAGTGACGGGGGTGCAGTGCTGTAGAGTTTCCAATGCTCGTGTTATTTGGTCACAGTTCGTCGTCAGTTTCACATCGTAATAGTGCTGCCTCGGAATCTTTCGCTGTCATTTCATTTTTGTACATTGGCATTTTCTAATAGACTCATAACGATGTTCTATTAGTTTGATACCATTTTATTATTTACTTCTGTAATTCGATTAATACGCGTTTTATTGATGACTAATTTGTATTGTCAGAATTGATATTGTGATGATAAAGGTATTAAAAACAATTTTTCCATTGAAAGTTTAATCAATTGACGCCGTTAACTGCGTTAATCTAGATTGAGTGATAACCTCATTTTCAGAAATTTCCCAATGTTGACTAATATTTTCTGTACATTCTTATCTGATGCTATCAAGTCGATAATGGAATATTCGCGAGATTATCATTATCTATTAATAGACGCTCAGGAGGAGTCGCAACGTGATGTCAATTGTAAGAAATATAGGTACCAGTATTTATGTGGTGCAGCCGAATATTTTATTTTTGGGTAAGAATATTCTCGCATTTATTATTCGGTCGATCATATCAATCATATGTGCTTCAATTCAGACAAATTCTTTTAAATATTTTCTGATTTTATCAACAAAATCTTGGCATGCAATATTTTGTATCAATCTTCTGCTTTTTTCCGCATTGATTTTTCACACTAACTCAGCATACTCTGACAAAACCTTATTCAGAAAAACCACAAATATAATATATATACACATGTAAATATACGGTTTCTCTTTGTTGAATTTATATGACTTTTGTCGGCCATTGCTTGTCTCGAATGTGTATTCTCCAGTGAATCTATCTGAATACTAAAACTCTACTATCAATTAATCAAAGAAGAGTGTTCCATTATTCAAATGAGTTGACGTCTAATCCATTCACTTGTTGGATTATTTGAAGGCATAAATATGAGTGAGAGTGTCACGTCTATTGGCTTTTGGTTATTGTGCCTAAATAACACCTACACGAATCGGGAAATCTTTTTTTCTCTGTCAAAACTCCTTTTCATTCACGATCTCGTGCTCACGGTGTACTATTAATGATAGATCAATCTGAAACAGGAATGTAACTCCTTAAATATCAGATTTTGTGTGTTGATAGTTCATTTCGAATTTTTATATCGGTTTCATCAGATTGATAAATTGCTTCAAGTGGGGGAAAAAAATCGAATATCAAGTTCTACCTCCACACAATTTTTTATGTTTTTATTCTTATAAAAATGAGTTTGTTAGCCTGAATCTGTCGTAAGCTCAATAAAATTTGGATGCATATTTCATAAATATAAAAAAGTTATTGCTACATGCTGATTAATTACGTTTCATGGTCTTGAATATGCAATAAATAAGAAAATGGAATTACACATTCGTTACAACGTTGGTGATCTATACATCAGGGGACATATATGAAGTCATAGCGTCATTAGGGCCACCTCAACGAACGAATGTGCTAGTACATGTTTACATTTCGTTTCTTCTCGTAACGAACTCGATCACAATGCTTCCCTTCATATCCGTTCTCGTGCGCCTCATGTTTCGTCTACACTCTCCCAACACTTTTGATAAGTGAAAGGAAATAATATATCGTACTATGTCAGATGAGGGTTTATTGAATGTTGAAAAATTTTTGTTTGTGATTCGGAGAGTAGTGCAGAGTCAAGTGGAAAAACAAGTATATACACAAATCCATATACAGTCCTTCTACGAATTTCATTGTTCATTCAGTTTATGAGTGACATATATAAATAAAAGAGTAGACAGATTATCGCAGAAACGTGTATATACATATAGCTTGTATACTATATATGGGAATGACTGAATAGGTGGAGGAAGAAATAAATAAAAATATACAGATTAGTTTGTCAGATCCTTCAGATTTATGCCTTGACAGATTCATAATTATTCCAATAAGGTTAGAATAGAATTCTTAAATGATTTTATTTTGTTTTTTTGGAGAAACTTTCGGGTCAGGTATATTATATAAATTGAGATTGCACATTGGGTTGACGGGTATGCGGAGAAAAAAAATTCTTATTCGAAAATCAACTCTTAAAAGGAAAAAACTGAAGATTTCAACTTGTATGAGTGAAATTTATTATTTCCGCACGTAACATCACGTCTAAAAGTTATTTAACGGGTCTCGACGAAAGTAAATCTCATTTCAATTGAATTCAATTCGACAATGCGATATTTCAAGAACTTTTTCATTTCTTCAGGCGGTTCACCAGTGCGGTCTCATAACTTCTCTTTTGGCGTGTTTATATTCAATCAACAGCAGGTGGAACATGAGTATATAAATATATATATATATAACTCACGCTAAGTATTATTGAAGTCTGTGGTAACAGACTTTTCTGTACACTGAAATATATGTCCACATAACCACGCATATATATATACAACTTCTCTCGTTTCATCACCCTCCCCACTGCCATCTTACTTTTATTGTACCGTTCGGTACTATATGAACTATTGAATTATCACCGCACATGTACGCGCGTCTGTCACGTGCGTTTCGTATAATCATTTCAACATATGGTTTCTATAATCATTGGACGAAAAATAAATAAATAGAATTACATATCCGCATAAATTCACATTCATATTTTTCTTCTTTTGTTATTCTATTTCCACTGTGACGACAACTATTACTTAAAGAATTCCATATTCATACATATGACAGTAGAGGGGGGAAAAATGTTATTTAATGTTCAGTTGACCGCATAATTTCTCACGACGCTCGCAAGTCGTTTTGTCACGCGATAATTCTTCTTATCTTTGTTGGGAGTTATATTACAACGATGCTCGTCGTCTACTACCATGAGTATACTCAATATCGTTGCATTGAAGTCGTGAGAAATATGATTATTATATATGTATGTATCATCTCCTACCTGTCACTTTGCGAAAAAAAAAAAAATTACGCTGACACATATGATGTTGGGTCGTTATTAAAAAAGTTGATTCCGTGAATTTTGACAAATGATACACAAAGATAAAAAATAAAGAGAAGAAAATTTACCGCTGGGCGGTTCAGAAAATTTTTCATATGAGTGTTGACCCAGTCATACGTGGGAAATAGTTGGTCGTATTAAATGAGTGACAGACTAAGAGTTCTTCCGACAGTTAAACAGACGCCATTTATGGTACTCGCGCACTCGATTCTATTCTAAACTATTCCACTCTTGCCACATTTGCCCTGTGCAATTGTCTCGTATTCAACCAGAATTTTTCTCACGCTCAGACTATTTAATTAATTTGTTTGTAGGTATCTTAGGTGGTATATTCAACGAAGTGATGAGGGGATATCGGGGTGTGCAATGATATTGTTGTGTTGTCTTTCATCGCACATTTTGCTGCTTCCTTATTCCTTTCTGTATCCGCAAACTTCTACTATTATATCATTTGATTCGAGACGCTCATTCTTTTATAATGATGTTGCTTCGTTATAGAGTTTAAATTATTGTTCTTCGTTATTTACACAATTTCTCAACTTTCACCTCATAATAAATTCGGTAACATATGAAAATCTTGTATTATTTTCACATTTATCGTTGGAATTCTGTTTCATTGCAATTTTTCTGTTGAGGGTAACATGAATCGAAAGAGAGATTTATTTAATGTAAATCAAAACATTTGAATGAAATGCCTACGCATGTTTGACATGATTAAATTCATAAGAAAGGATAATGGACTTCCTTTTTCGCATTAAATGTGTAGGCAGTGATTCGTCATAGGATATTTAGAACGCAGCAGCAGCACTACAGTAGTTACATTTATTAACAGTGATTGCATCTATTAATGCCTTATTACAACCTCTTTTTATGTAGCTCACAACTGCTGGTTGTGAGCTACATAATGACCAAAATTTTAATGTCAATCCACTATGGATCGATTACATTTCATCTATTATGTCTATTGAGGAATTGTAGCTCGAATGATTGCGACCAGAAGATCCGAATGAATATGAATCAATGCTGAACTCAACGAAGAATTGAGTTTTTTTCCTAAAATATCTATGTATAATTTTATGTATGTAAACTCTGAGACTTTTCTTCAAGCGAGAATGCAATACTTTCACCCATAAACATTTGAATAAATTTCTCCCTTGATCATTCAAGGTGGATACAAAATGAGTCATAAACATCTCCTTGTTTCCACGATGGACGGGATAATTGTATAAGATCACTTTTACTTAGCATTAATAACTGTGGAAGTCATATAATTTTTTATCATATAATAAAAAAAGTAACTCTCGATAATTCTACAACGTGATGCTTAATAAAAATCTAACAATATGTGATCAAAGTTTTTCACATACGTTTTATTTATATTGCCAGTGAAATAAAACTCATGCAAATAATAATTTGTATACGTAATCAAATGAAAAAATGTTTTTTTCGCTCTTAAAAGTCGTTTTACGGTATAAAAATAAATTATTATAATTGCTGCAGATTGTAAAACCACAAGAATAACACAGCTAATTTCTCGAGATATGTTACGAAATATATTTTTCTGCAACAGAATAACATACTAACATTTTATTAATTATAACTCATGCTCTTGATCGCCATAAATTATAGCCATTCTACAATTAGAGATTTCCGCAGGATTTTTTTTTCGCAATTTGCGATGTTCCATTGGCCTTCTCCGCCATTCTCGATTTCATCTGGCGCCTCGGATATATTTACTATCTATACTAATGTCTATACCAACAACCGACTTGCATGGTGGGAAGAATTGTATGGGCTGTTTCTACATGCAAATAACACACGCGAGAAAACGTCTTTCAAAGTATATATAGAAACAAGCTTACAAAGTGACCGCGCCATTGCGTTATCAATATAATTAATTAGAATCGAGGTTAGCTAGGCGTGTGGTGAATCTTGTATTGCTGTTGATTTTATTATAATCGCGATGCACGATCGCGTCGATTTTCTCACTCCTCGAAATGTAATAGCTGTTTAATTTTACGTCAACTAAGAGTTATTGGTATAGTTGATAATATTGTGGTCCTAGAATTTCTTCAAAAATCATTTCAACTATCTAATTGCATTGAAAACGTCCTTTCAGATTATAATACTGCTTTGAAAATTTCATAACAATATATTATAAATAATAAAATTTCTGACACTTGAATATTCCTCATGAATCTTCATATATTATACACTTTCTTCCTTATCTATCGGGCGAAGGTTGCGTTTCCAAAACTTTCAACAATGGCTGCTTTTCTTTGTGCACTTCTTCTTACTTTTCTCTCCTTCTATACATGTTATCATTTCCTTCTTTTGTCGTCTTTATTCGATGGTTGTATATCATGTCTAGTTTCATATATTTCTTCCTTCTATTTGTGCCATTGTGTTATAAAATCGCTTGAATGCCAGCAATGTGATTTCATCGACCGAAATATTATACGGACAATTTATTTACCACTATTATTATTTTGATATCTTTTTTTCCGTTCTGGAATGTTCTTTTGATTTCATTGATCGTCGACGGATGAGTGAGCAAGGGAAAAAAAGAAACATCTTGGTGGTGATGGTGGTGGTGGTCTAAATTGAATGGATGTAGTCTCACACGTCACTCCATCGTACTTCACATGGTCATTCGTCACATGGTTTCATCATTGATCACGACAATTTTTTTCGTTGCGGCACAGGGGCACTGCTACGTTGCATTATCACCCTTCCCAATGTGGTTGCTGCTCTGGGGATGACGCAAAATCAATTATTTTCTTTTTGCGTTATTTTCACAGTGGTTTGTGGCGTGATGTACCGTAGTGGTATTTCTTGTGGCGACCATATCATCAATCAACGTATCGCATTCACTTCATTATTTATTTTATTGCACATCACTTTTATTCAATTTATCTAAATTTTATGTATTGATTTATTTAATTTTTCAACTGATACAGAAATATTTTATCTAATGAAAAGGTGATGAAGGAAAAATTATTGTAATAAATGTTTTCATCAACGCAATGATTTTATGTAAGTCGTTCATGTTATTTACTGTGAACAAAATACTGAAGATGTTTCAATTATGGAATTCTATGAAGTCGAGACGAGAAAAATCGTGTATTAGAGCAATATAATTCAAATAAATGTTTAGTCTTTGATGCACGGACATATAACGGTTCGATGAATTTCAGACGATTTTCAAATTGTTCAATTTTATCCTGCAATTGCATTCAAAATTATTGAGCGTTTCTATTTCATTTTTCTTTCATCTGTTTTTCTTCTTTTTCCTGGATTGTCTCGTTACCGTCTTTGCCGGTTGATTACCCAGTGCGGTTTCTCGGTATAAATCACTATACACCGCTGCTTCTCTTCTATACTATAACGGCTCTCTCGCGTCTGTATTTCCACTCATCTCTTTTTTATTCCCCGTGCACCAACAAAATGTGGATATTTCGATTTATACAAAAACATTTCTTGAATGTAATCAACGCAATGAATATTTGACACCGGGACAAACATATGTACAAATACACATGATTTATTCTACAACCAACATGAAGTTTCAAGTTGCAGCACATTGACTTGACGAAGAAAAAGAACTATTGTTTATTTTATATTCTGTCGGAGGTGGCGTTGCTATGAGTTCATTTTTTTCCCATATATATTTATTATTTTATAACCAAGCTGAATACACAGACAAAACCGAAAAGGGATTTGGCTTATTAATTTATTTAAGTTGTGCGGCCGGTACATAGACATGTTAGTACAAGTTTGATTAACTGTTATGTTGGTGTGAAGTATATACGTACATTAAAACAGTGTATAAATCCCTTTTTCTCGCTTCATTGATTTTGTTCAAGTCGTTAAATAAATAATTCTTATCTTGCCGCATAGAGTTTATACAATCGGGTATTTACCACTGATCTAGCACGTGCCTTGTCAGTATACTTTCAACCAGTATGCGTATAGACTCGGAAGTCGTATACTTGGCAAAAAAAGAATATATAAAAATATTGTACGATATATCAAACACTCTGCTTTCATTTATAATCTCATTAGAATAATTGTTGAAGTGAAATGCCTATTATCTTATATCTTCAAAGTTGATTGATCGATTCTACGCGTCGACGGGCGAATTCCGATGGAATATGGTTATTAATCGAACAATTATGGAAGCAACGCGAATCATAATGTCTCATTAGCTAAAAATTGAAATGATTGAGGTCGTGTATCGGCACTTTTAATTTTTGCGCTGAACATCTTGTGAAATATCTTACTAATTTTTCCAACTCAATAGCAAAGTCACGATAAAATAAAAGAGCCATTGAACTTATCCTCAGGGTCAAATAAAGAATAACGAAGTTGAAATATAGAGTATATACGAAATGTAACATACGTACATAGAGATATGTGCGCTTATTGGAACGTTCTGCTTGGATGTCTATCGGGTGAAAAGCATTTCGCTGTTCTCGATTGGTTATGGAAATGGGCAAGAAGTCGCATGGGTATCAGAGTGGAGTGCGAACGAGGTGGCGTACGAGAGAAGTAAAATAGTGGGCGCGATAGTGCACGAGTTTGCAGTGTTCGAAGTGCTAGCGCAATATGTACATATAGCTCTGGATCTAACGGAATTCCGGAAGCTTGCCGTCAGGACTCTCGCGCGTTCCCACTCCCGTTATCTTTAATCCGCACTGCACTTTGTTTTTCAAAATGGACCACCACCGCACGTTCTATCGAGTAAATTATCATTCAAGTTACTCGACGAAATGTTAAGTTGGTCCATGGAATTAGTCATTATAATACAAATTCCGTTAAAGTGAAATTTTATAATAGTTATTCTATGTATATATATCACGAAAATGGAACATAACGAGAGGAAAAGAAGGAAAGTAAAAAACGATTGCATGAACAAATGAACAAATTAGATTTTTCCTCTTATATATTTGTTGGTAAATTATTGTGCAATTTACGAGCGTTAATTGAGCGAATGAAAATGTTTGTGAGATTGCGTGATTGATGCAAAAGTAACTGGTAATGGAGGAGATTGCTGATGGTGAACGAATGAGAGATAAAAAGAGAGCGAGTCAATTGACGAGAGGATATATAGTTGTGCGCAAAAGAGCTAAAATACGCGTGACCGTGGCACGTGCTCTTGAAGTCCATCGTGCAACACAGCTCATTTCACCAAGTGTTTTGCGGAGGAGTTGCACACGTAACCTTTCCATGGCCCTGCGTGCTTCTTTAAACATCTATATAGGTATATTGAGCTGCTTCATGAGAGGATTTTCCAGATGCGGTGGCAACGAGTCTGTTAGCGAAGGCTTGAGTTGTATATAAATAAACATTGATCTATGGAAGTCAAATATTGAAATTATATATATATATATATATATATATATATGAATGGGAAGTACAAGTACATGTGAATGAACACTTTGAATATGTATATTGAGATATAGAAGAATAACCGAGGTAGGAAATTTATCATTCGAGGGCCAATAGCATCGAGTTCACCTAGTATAATTTGAGCACTACATTATTCAAAATTTTTGTCAACATCGGTGAGCGTCTCCTTTAATGTTTCAGATAGGTTCAACAAATATCGTATTATCTTTGTTCGATGCAATAAACATTTTACCAAATGATTCACTCTATTGCCATAAAGTACATCAGGAAAGTTAAATTTTGTGGACGTTCCACGTTAAATGTCTCTTCATTACGATCATTTCAATAAATTGAATTGTTCGGGTCATCATCCCGATGATCACCTTCATAAATCTCGACGATATTTATGGGACGCATAAAAAAATTATTCGTCTCCATGATAGTTATTCTTCTTCCTAAATACGAAACATTCGATTAATGATAGTTTCCATTTTGTTATTATTATTTTCGGTTAATAATATATTCAAACTGTGTAGACAGGCGAAAAAAAATATTGCGTGAGACAATATACTCTTCCTTTCTCATCCTTTCATTTTTTTTTATACTCGTCCAATCGTTGCCTTGTCGGTCACGCCTTTCCCTTTTCCTGGTGGAAGTCGAAAGTCGAAAAAAAAAAGCATTTACAGAGAAACGATTACAAGTGAGACGAGGCCGAGAGAAGTTTGTGTCTCGATATACACAAACGAAAATAACACAAAGTGATGTGTAATAATGTGCCTGAGGATATGTGGTAGGTCCAATACACCTCAAGAGTCTCGATTAACACATTTGTGTTCTACTGTCTCACTTTTCCTCCTCAAGATTATATAGATATATAAAATAATGTTGGACAGCACCTCGCGATCGAGCTCATTTCGATCGACCTCATTCTCTCACTCTATCTCATTTATTTACTCCCTCCAGCATATATTAAATACATATTCATATGTATATGACTTTGTAGTTCCATGTCATATGTTGTAGATATGATAAGAATTATAATTTATTATTGTTATCAAAAACATTCTTGCGTGGCAGAGTCACTCTTCATGAAATCCAATCAGTGAAATCGATATAGTATCAAACAGCAATCGAAAAAGAGTTCATTGAATTTATTATTGCGATGCTTTCACTCTTAATTGCACGATTAGAATTAAATTTATTGCAATTCATAAACTGGTATGGCTATACAATTCTGATTATTGTATTCTGTTTATTGAGTATTCTGCATTGTATAATCTTTGATGCCATTATATTGTTGACTAAATAAAAAGAATTGACATGGAAAAAATGAACTAAAAGTTAGTGGACGATATAGAGGAGAGAGACGTACGCCCAGTCACGACCGTCACGAAATGCCGATCGAATCTGTATCACGATTTCGTCCGGTTTTCTATATACGACTGACAGACATTTAATTGGAATGACTTGAAGGTGGGTCATCCACACGGGAACGTTGTTCACAACGGCGTTTACAGATCAATCTTCATGTTGAATTGACTCCATGTGTTGTAGTTGAATTTGTTTTTCTTCATTGAGAAAAAAAATGCTGTTTTCGAAATATCTTTCTCTTGATTGACACAATGCGGATAGGAAGGGATAATGATTGTTTTACACATGAATAATCAGGGATATAAAGTCAAATAATGGAGAGAAAAAAACAATTCCTCTCCGATTTGTCTTCTAATTCATTTTGCTCGATAGAATTATGGTAATTCATTCTCAGCGAATTATCAACCATTTAGCAATGGTGGACAGTCGGGTTGTGATAAATTCTTGAATGCAAATCGATCGTCGTTGTCGTCGAGCTCGCGAGCTTCACGTAGAAAAGCGATAGTGATCTTCTCTTCTTTGTGTGTTATGCGACGAATAATTGTGCGGAGGAGTGCGCGCTGCCTGCCATGTTACTGTGTGCGTGAGTGAGAGATATGAGAGAAAAACACACATACATACACCGAGAAGAAAAAAAAAAAGAGAATACGATGTGACAATCGTATATATTGTAGCAGTTTATAGTAGCAACCTGCGTGTAATGTTTCCAGAGAGAAGACAAGTCAGCTGAAACTACGGCCAGTTGATTCCACGTACGGATTTCCCTTCATGTACACCAGTCATGTATAAATGTGAATGTGGTTAAATTTGTCTTTGGGATAAGCGAGAGCGAAAAAGAGAGAGGGTGAGGGGGGAGGGAAGGGGAGAGAAGAGAAGAGAAAAGATGCATGGGGGCACCGTGACGGACACGAGGACACACGACGGACGTTAACTTTCATTCGACCAAGATAATAAATTCGCGTGCCGCGTTCCACCAGTCGCCCCAGGGCTGCACACAAGTAGTTGAGCCCTTTAAATGCTAATGTTCCACGATTCAATGTCGATTAATCGCTCCTACCGATTTACCTCAAATAACCCCTTTGGCATAAAACCCTCAAGTTAAAAACTCATCATTTTATATTTATTTATTTATTTCAATTTCATTTGCAATATCAATTTGATTTTACGACACCACTATATGTTATTGAATCGATAATGAGAATCAGAATCATGCCGATTATAATAATCACATGTATAATATGAGAAACAATTTAAAGGCAAATTTATTCATTACGGGGAACGATTTTATTAGTAGACAGGCATATTGATTGTTTTTCTAATGGGCAAAACTCTAAATTACCTCTACAATTAAATGACGTTCAAGACTATCTTGTTTTCATATCATTATTTATTCAGTTGTATCATGAGATAAGTGACTGTTTTATAAATGTCATATGAATCAGTTTTATCAAAAAAATTTATCATCAATTATTTTCAGATACATGAAAATTGCAGAAAAAAATCAAATTGAATTCGTAATATGCTTTAATTTATTCACAAACTCAACAAATTGATTACGATGTCAACGTGACAACGTTTAGTTCACCATAATATGTATGTCTATACGTTCATAAACTCCAACATTGTGTGGATACTTAGATTTATGTACATATGAGTTGATGGATTTGTCGAGTTTGTTCGCGCCCATAAATACATTAATCATCGTTCCACCATTCTTGATGGTATACACCAGGCAACGAGAATGTATTGCAATGCCAACGATGATGCACTTCCCATCCGCTAACCTATACGGTCATTTCCTACAACTGCCATTTATATATAGGGTGTCTCGTGGATTATGATTTCTTATATCGTCAAATATTTTGCTCGGTATAAGAAGTGAAGACACCCTGTACATATGTACCCGGTAACTACCATATATACCCCATAAGTAAAATAGGCAGTTATCGCGTGAGAGATTCGCTCGTGCGTGTTTGCCATCAGCATAACACCAATGACTATGTGATTTTGTATAGGTGTATATCTGTGTCATTATGTATTTGTGAAATGTATTCAATTTGAAAACAAAAATATTCATAAAAAAATGACAAACTTACACATGGTGTGGGCGAATACGTGCTTTTATAAATATATTATTATCTAAAAGTCGTGGAAACATATGTGAATGTCATTCTCCATTCCTCGCTGCCATTTTATCACTTCCTTTTATTTTTTTTCTTTATGTTACTTGAAAATATACTGCATCACTTATGAATTTTTATTTTCTGTGCATTTAATACAATAATCTCTCCCACTCTCTCCCTCACTCTCTTTCTTTTTTTAATCTCGCGTGGGTTTCATTCTCAGTACTTTTCATTTAAACTTTTTATATTTTTGCACATTTACATACATCTATATTATTCATGGAAACATTCCTTTTGTAAATGTGTATGCTCGTTCTACGGCGTTGCAGAATTTATATTTTAGTTATGTTGTTCAGTGGACATATACGATGTCGTGAGATTGGCTTCGAGAAGCAAGTGCCTTTGTATGTCCAGCGTATAACGTAACATGAAGCGGGCGGGTTACCAAAGGCATTTGTGTATGTGCGAGCGAGCGAGAAAGTGTAACTCTCGTTGCGATTAATCGATCTCTTGAGCCAACATATACACATTCAGCATGGGATACAAATGACCTTATCGGGTGAAATACTTCAGGCTAACAGTAAAAGATAACTCTCATACAAATACATTACACACGCGTATTCAATATAATTCCACTATATAATTATTTTTTTTCCCCATTTTTTGCATTACATAATAATTAATTGACTTGAATTTCAAAAGCAACTGTGATTACGATCACATCGGCGATAATACAATTGAATTATTTAATTGTTGATTTGAATTTTATTAAAATAACATTTTCATTGAACAGTTGAAAATGATATTCTCTGCGCGTGCAGGATGTAATGAATGTACAATCGCACATGTGCCATATGCTGTCACACATACACATGAATAGCGGGACGCAAATGCACGCGATTTCATACACCATCGTAAACTGAACATGATCCCAAAAACCATTTTACTATTCTACGTGTAAATTGCTTGAACGTACACCTTTGCATTCTTGTAATCTTATAGATCACGTGACGGTGAAGTGTGAGTGTGTGTTGGAGTAAAGATTCTCCCGATCGTTAGCTTAATGTGCATCAATATATAGGTAGTTTGCATCTATGCCCGAGGTACCCTTCAATTATTCGCTCCACCGCGTTATAATTGGAGTCGCTGGGTAATATATATACCTCCTATCATATGTGCCTCTAAATAGATATGTGTGTGTGTGTGAGAGTGGGTGTGTTGAGGGCATTTGAACGGATCTCGCCACCCTCTGTCGAACGTCGTTGCTTTGATCTTGATCGAAAACCCGATCAATTGAAGTCAATTGTAATTCATATCTAATTGCATCAAAGATATTTCAAGAACTCGAATATTTCTTATTTTTCGTTCAAAAAATAATCCATACTGGGTTCTTGCCGATACTCTTATTTTTTTTGTTTTTATGGAATTGTAATTGGCAAATGGAGTATAATGGGAACAGATATTTAAGCGCCATGGGAAACTGACATACATCGAAGTATTTCCATCTCTCTGTTTGTCTTTCACCCTTTCTCGCTGATGTCTGATGTGTCCAATTCGCTGGTTTGGTCTCGTGCCAGCAGACATTGTCACGAGTCGTAGCCAGCGCTCCATCTTAATTACTTCCTTACCCGCATATCAATTACTTATATATATCTTAAAATTTCAACTCTCTAAAGAGCTCTGTATAAATTATCCTTGTGCATTTATATATAGCCGACTAATTTTCATATAGCTCAAGTGCAACTTTGACATTTCTACCATCTTATTGCTTGCCTATAAGACCAGAAAGAATCTTCAACAGCAATTGAAGGCTGTTATTTTTTCTTGAGTTCTTTCTTCACCTCTCGTCAACCATTTCTGTTCTTCAAATATTTTTTTTCCTTCCATTTGACGTATATTTCTTGTTCACGAGGTGGCCGATGGTTATTTTTCTTCATCATTTTCAAATCTTCATTATGATATCTTCAAACATTTGCGTCGCTGGCATTGAACTTATTTTTCGTCCCTTTTTTCCCCTTTCATACTCTTTTTCTCTCCTATTCTCTGTAGTATCGTCGCAACGACATGGCCTAACGAGCATCCTCTGGACCCTTCACGAACTTATTATATTTACAGTCCTAATGAATCCCGGAAACGAGAATTCCGCTGTATATACATGTGTATATATATAAATACGCAAAGAGAGGGGTTAAGTTGGATAAGTATTCTGTTACACGCGATTCAACGCTTTTCGAATTCATATACGTTAATGAATATCTACCACGATAAAATTTACAATAATAGATTTTGATGTTAAATCACTTTACATCTTCATAATTATATGGTATTCCCAACATATTATTATCGCTGATAAGACACTATAATAATTTGTATGTGGACCGGATTAGGTTCATCCTATCGATTTGCTGAAAGAGTGAAAAAGTAAATGACTCCTTGAGAAAAAAATACTTCAACATTTTGAAAGTGATAATTGAATTGGAAGCAAAAGTTCAACACTCTCCAATCACAAGCCCAACAGACTGTATATATTTTTTATTCGTGAACACGACAATCAACTTGACGTGATTGGATTAAACGATTAAAGTGGTCGCCACGGGATAGCATTCACAATTATGATGATGTGTGTTGCCAGTTAACGCGATTCTTCTGTGTTTCAAAGGTTTCGTCATCTTTTTTACCCAATGGTACCCACACTCATTTTTTATCTCGCCATCAGCTGTTCAATCAGACAATAAATTGAATTGACGGGGCCCGCATCATAGTGAAAATAAACAAATAATTACGTTCATTCGCTTTCGACTTTCGATTGTTCATTCTGTTGCGTATGAAAAATACGCGACGTTCACGAAAGTTGCCTGACAGTTTTTCATATTTTCTCTCATAATTTTCAAATACTTTTGCACGGAGTTGTTCTTCCTCCTACCTCCTCTTTTATGTCGAACTCATTTGACTTCGAATTAAGTTTATGATGCAGTGGTAGAGACAGCAATAAATATAGGGAGGGAAAATATTATGTGTTTTTTCTGATTTGAATGATTCAGCAATGCTTCATCAATCACTAGGAAAGAAATTGAATCGTTTCAATTAATCACGAGATGGATGAATTATTATAAGCGAAAAAAGGGAACGAAACAAAGAACGCATTCATATGTAGCCATGTTACATGATTGCAAGTAATGAGTCAATGAATAATCAATTACAATTTATATTCATATACGAAGTGTGCGCATGAATTGAGGAAGAAAATAAAAGTATACATAATAATTATTTTTATTTTCACTCATTGATCAATCGTCTGTGCTATCAGTATTCTAATAAAATTTTGCACAACATCATAAGTTCTATGTATATATAGATATATAACTATGAATTCTTATATTATAATTTCCCCGCTCATTTATTCATTTATTCATTTGTAAGTAAACACATGAACCATGAAAATACGCAGCAGTTATCGATATATCCTCCCGCACGCGTATATATGCAAATAAATAGAATTTAATCTACGGAATGTCAAGGTTCTACTTGTCCTTGCCGGTAGCAATACTTGGCTTGCGCGAGCACACTACCTCATCGGGTTATCGCACGGTCGATCGTACGACGTATACGAACTTCCCAATTACGCATTGCTGCGAGACCATCGAACTTTGACATCACTCCAAAAATAATATGAAATAAGTTCGTTGCTAAAATTCCAAGAGAAATTCATTGTTATTTTGGTTAAATATATTTTGATTTGTTGATTGATTTTTTTTTTCTTTCTTTTGTACAAAATTCATGATGTGCAGGAAGAAAATGGATGTTATTCTATAGAAAATGATAGGATTTGTATAATGGAATTCCAGTGGTATTGTAGTATCTAACAGGTGAGCCAGTATAAAACTGATTAGTCGGAATTTATTTTAATGGCTAGTGCTCTTGACTGTATCCATATGAACTACATAAGATAGATGCACCTGTGATATATGTATATCGTCTGTGTAATAGAGTACCTACGATGGAGTAAGCCAGAAAAATTGGACAAGACAAAGAATAAGTGAGGAGATTAAAAGCATACACTCTCGTGTATTCACGAGGTTGCGTCCTTGTGGCATCCAAGTGCGGACAAATTCTTCTGCATACATACACATATATATATCTATATAAGATGGCGGAGATCCATACGCGCGCGCGAGAGCATTCGCTCGCCTGCGTTACTCTTCAAGAAAGAGAGAACGAGAGGGGGAAAAAAAATGAAGAGTGCCAGAGCCTCGTGGGATTACTGTCCGCGTGCTTGCATGATCCCTGGTATACTATGATCGTTCCTTTCATTAATGCAGGGATAATACCACGTGCACAGACATGCAAAATTGGTTGTATTTATTATCAGAATTTTTTTTCTCCATTCTTTCAATTAATTTTTATTTTTATTTAATCCCAACTTGGCAATTAATCATGAAAATTTATTCCCCAATGAATAATTGATTTCGAAAATAATTATTAGCAATATATTTTTATGTCAATGAATATTCCTAGAGTGAATGAAAGTCATAAAATTGGTGCTAGTTTTTATGTTGAAACAAAAATGAATTTTTTAAGGTCAATTTGTTAAGACGTGGGCTAACATGTCGCTTGTGTTTATATGTGAAAGTGAAATATACGAATCCTTTAAGTAATACAAGCTCTCAAGGCACAACGAATTCATATATACATATATATTGAAGCGTGAGGGCTCGCGCGACGACTTAAGTATCGGCTCACACGCGATAAATCTCAATTATCGATCCTTTTTCCCGGCATCGATCAAGGCGCAGTCGCGCGCGCGCGTGAACGAACGAACGAACGAAAGACGCGATTATTTCGCATCTCAGCAATTGAACACTGCCATACAAAAGCGAATATATATCTCTTGTGAGCGCGATCACTCGTGCGCATTATCGAGTCGCTTCTCGACCGCACAAGTTATACGAACAAATAGCTAGCCTGTATAAATGCTCACTCTCCACTCTATGTGTATCGGTATAAACTACTTTCTTCGTTGACCCACTGAAACGTTCGAATAAAATAGTCGCTTGTGGACACGTGCAATCGTATTTGGCGTGTTGTGCATGTCAATTGTTCAGCACAACTCGTATGCATAATGCCCTGAGAAATTTAATTTCTACTGTCGACCGAAATAATTGTGAAACCATTTCATTCCTGAGATACTGATATGCTATTTACTGGATTGATCATTGTTTGGCAAAAGTATTGTGTTTGGGTCGCTAATAAATTCTGCAAGCTGATACGTAGTAGATCGAGAATGAGGTGATAACAATCGTATTAATCAATAGCCGCGAAAGAATGCCAAAAGTGAAACAGACACAAACGCCAGACAACGATGATGAGTCTCATACTACTAATATGAATATTATCACTTCAGTGTAAGAATTATATTCAAGAATGTTCAAACAATACATATTTTCAAGGCACCGTATAAGTATGTGAAAGTTGTTGGTGATGATGTGAACTCTGTCAGGCCTGATTGAGTGGAAGTTAATGAGTGATGTCGAAAATTACCATTCGTAATATTTTTATGTATTTGTTTGATGTAAATTGTATACGAATATAAATTATAATTGTATATGGATAAGTACTATTTTTGTTGGTCGCGTGTTATTAGGATATGCAAAATTTAAATATGTGTTATTGAGAAAATTACATGTGTGAAAAAAAGCATAATTTAATAGAAATAAAAATGTTTAAATATATATATTCTTTATAATACGTTCAAAGGGATATATAGAAAAACGTAATGTATTTATGGCATCTTCATATGGTAATCACGCAAAGTGTTTGCCAGCTGAAAATTAAGTAATTACTAGGTGAGTGTAATTTAGTAATCGCGTGGACCGTGAATGTTCTCAACAGCAATTGCATTAATGAAAATGAACATGTTAAAATAAAACTATGATGAGAATAACAAATGGAACAAAAAAAGGAAATGTGCACTTTATATATTACTTTTGTGAAAAAAATTACTCAATGTAATTATTTCATCACTGTATGATAAAATAGTGAAGAATTATTTGCTCATGATGAGGAAAACTTCATTATCACTTTGAATGTAGGTCTTCATTTGGGAAAGAGCTTTTCATCGCGCTATATTCGACACTTTGTCTTTATCCTGATTGGCAGTTGATCAAGTTTGAATGAAGAAATGGCATGCTGATCGCACATTATCATTACCATTATTGAATAAAAATATGGATTGAAACCGAATTACCAATAATATGATCGAAATAATAATACCAAATGAAAAAAAAAGACATGAATATGGCAAAGTCAAATATGGTTGGTGTATGTAGACACGCGTAGGTGGATTATAGTGCACTGTGAGTACGGTACGATTTAGTAAAATGCGTCGGAGAATCATGTGGGTAATAAGGGACAAGTAGGTGGGTCAGCGCAATGCTCTGGAGAGGTCGATGGTGGGCCGTCCGCGGTCGCTGAACTTCCCACTATTTCTCTTTCTCTTTCTCTTTTCCCTATAGTTAGTTGTATGATTGCTGATTCATCGTCGAGAGTGAAAATGGAATTTCTGACCACGAACAAAAATTACTATAAGGTTCATTTAATCGTATACGCTTAACTGGGATTGTGCTAATGAAATGTTGGAGTTAATTTCGAATGTGTACGCATATACATTATACATACACATGTGTGGGCTTTAACGGTTTTGCGAGCGTATATAGGTAACGGGGTATATAGTGAGAAATTTGCACTCGGCGTGGGACGGTGATTCGTCTATCAATGACGTTTAATTCGGAGTTACTGCAGCTATAAAGTGCAATTGAACAATTTGTTTAACATCGAATGAGTTCACTTTTGAACTTTTTTCGGTCCATATGGAATTGTAATTGTAGATATATATGTTAGTAACTGAATTTTATCCTCATGCCACTCTTCGCAGTGAATGGGCATAGTCTAAAACATCAGTATATAAAACTTGCTCACATAATGAAAATCTTCACGGTAGTGAATACTCATAAAGCTATAATTGAGTTCACAGAACACTGATGGAATGGAAAAAATTATTCCTGATTGTTATATGAAATTATCTTTCACAACAACTTAATAAAATTAATTCAGCTGATTTGTATTAATGTTTAGATTACGTGTAAAATTATCACAATCCAGTTATCAATTTCTTATAGTGTATATATATCTATATACATATTGTATATTTATAACAGTTATTGTATTCACTCGAGCTTACGTGTTAATTCGAAATTTTCAGGGCGTTCAGAGTTTAGAACACGCGATCTCGTGAATAGACGAGTGAAGATTAGTTTCTCACGAAAGGAGGTGCAACAAATATACACGTATTACGTATGTACACAAAAAAATAGAGTAAATTGTTTCACAAATTGCAATTTAACCTTGGCCCACTGTCCAAACTTATGTTCGCCTTCAACATACAAATATTCTAACAAAACGTGGGATTAAACATTATTACACGCTGCTCTGAGATTAGGCAAGAGATTAGATATGAATTCCAAATGTTAATGTGATTTTCCCGGAATTCATATTCATTTGAATGGAAAAAACCTGAAAATCTTTAATGGAGTTTCACAACAAAAATTCTATTAGCTGAATACCTGGCAGAGCTCGATGAACTGAATATTGAGAAATCTCGACCATTCATTAAAAAATTGAAAGCGAAGATCTGATATGTGAATACTCATAAAATCACGAATAGCTCGAAGTCTTCATTAAAACTCCAAACACTCATCATCATTAAGTTTGACGCAATAGCAATTGTCGAAATGTTACATAATTTCTAGATTCATCAGTGTACTGTTGATAACATGAACATCTTTTTACCACTGTGATCCGTTTTATTGTCTTATGATTTATTAATATATCGTGGATTTTTCGAGATCGCCATCGCTTCCTTCCTTGAACATTAATAAATATTCATACTGAATAACTCTGAAATTCTCAACATCTTAAGTGAGCTTTATGGCTCTTGTATAGGCACGCGTCACTTATTATTTCACTTCCAAGTCCCTTCGAGAGTGTTTCGCAAGACTTATACACACAGCTAGGGAGGTTAATTACAATCATGATGGGAAATCAGTGTGGTAGTTATAATGCTGGTGTCGTGTCGTTGACATGGTGCGTTAGGAGAAAGTGTTGGGAACAATTTCAAGCATACACATGTATACATACATTTATATTTAGTTGAAAACTCACTGTCACTCTATGTCTAACTCGACTATTATCTTTATATGTACATATATATTTCGTTCATTAAGGTATGTTGTTTTGTGTACCATAAACGCCCACATTGTCACTTGAGTGCACGCAAAGCTGAACATAGTCTGAGTATCATGAAGAAGGAGGTATAATAATCTAAAACGAAATAGAAAAAAAAAAACTAACCATTATATCGTACCTCAAAGCCCGTCATCAAAGTGTCTGTAACATGTGATTGTAAACTTAGTCGTCATGGTCCATTGGTCCTTCCTACAATAGACGTCATGTTATTAATTCTCAAACCAGGAAATAATATATCTCTGTATTTTTCTCAACCATTTCATTAATTTACAGCTCTATCAAATTCTCTGAATGATCATTTTTCTAGTTAGATATTTTGCATTACATATTTCATCAACATTTTGACGTGAATGCTTGTCATCATCAGTATTTGACCCTTGAGCAAATTACCGAACATATAGAATTGATAGCATTGCAACGATTATTTGTAGAATGGAATAAATGTGAGCTTTTGTAATATGCATCAACCTTCGTCGTTGCGAAACAGATAATAATGCTCATCGTTTAACAAATGCACTTCCGTGTATCTCACTCTCTTTCTTTCATACACTGCTTTTCTCTGTCTTTTAGCATCTTCAACAACAGTCGTCTTGGCAGACTTCACTCGTCTCATTTCAAATGTCAAGAGCACCTGCAAACGTAGGCAGTATACAAATGTATCTCAGGGCATTATATATTTTTAACCACTCATATTCTCTTCTTTTCTCTTGTCTTCTATTTCATTTCTCTATATATACGCATATGTAATGTATATTCATTATTAATATATATTTGTTCAATGTATATAAATTCGAGTGGTACACAACATCTTTTTCTGACATTTCATAATGCGAATTATAAATAAACAGTGTGGTGAATACGTTTATCAATGATACTACACTGACAAATGTATTTAATATATCTATGTAGAATATATAAGTGTTGGTTCTTAGTACAGAGTTTTGTACTTGGTGGAATTATCAAGGTTATATAGGAAGTTTAATTCAAGTTTAAGTTCATCGTATACGAATAAACTTGGAATAAATCCAATACTAATGTGAAGAATTCACAATTAAGATGTTGCTGGTACATATGATGACATTTGTATATGTGTTTGTGTATCACATATTAATGCTTGTTTCTTGTTAATTAATTTGGTAATTTAAAACCAACAAGAACTGGAATAGATTTTTAGAATGTTGGTTATTTCTCTAACGCCAAATGGTGGGTTGCATCGGGTTCATGTTCTATGACACACTTACATTCTATACTGCCATACGACACTGCAATAGTTCAAATACAAGACTTGATACATTGTAAAATATTAAGAGCTTATTCATCATCCTATTATCTTGTGAGAAATCGTTATATCTCAAACGACTAGTTGCAAATGTAGTTCCGGAGAATTCTTCCGTTCAATTCCATTGCGTAAGTTTCTCCATCTCTCTCGTAACATTTTCATTCCTCAGAAATATTTTGAGAATTCTTCTGATGGGATTTTATTTGTAACATGTGCACAGTTCATTATTTGCGAGACACGACAACTTGAAAGAGTTCTTTCAATCTCCTTGGTTCTGATCACAAGGATTTATTTTTATTTTATTTTGTTATACCTTGGTGTATGCTCATGCGGGATTAGACCAATTCTTGGATTATTTTTATTTGAGCTTACAAGAGGTTTACTAGATCTCGTCAATTCATTTTATTCATATAACTATATTTTCCGTCAATGCTTAAGATTTCTTCTTTTCTCTTTTGCCACAAGCTTAACAACGCTTTATGGCTTCGAGAAGTAGCTTAACAAGATTCGAAATACTCTTTTTACTTTGAAGTGAATAATTCAATATACCATTGTATGAGTAGAAGCATAATTGTATTTATTATTGGTAAATTAATCTAATAAAAAATTTTGTGATTCATCTCTTTTGTTCCAAAGACTTTTAGTATTTTTTCAAGGAAATGTACTCAGACACAATTTAAAAAATGTAAAATGGATCAAAATCTGACTGGTCCTCATACTGATTCATTCAGTTTTTTTCCTCCACTTTACTCCACACATCACGTATATTTTTCCTCCCCCGACTTTTATTTTTATGTTAAATTCCACCGCCGCAATTTATACGAGGACTCGAGACTGGTTTCTTGTTAGTGGCTGTTCCTGCGCGTTGAGCACTCGCAACACATTGTTCTTTCCCACTTCTGGTTTTTTCTTTTTATTTTCCCTTTTTGGATAAACAAAAGAAACCTTTTTTTTTTTTTCCTACATATTTCTCTTAATGTCACACTTTTATTCACGTTGATTTTAGTCGCATGAACCCAAATAGAATGAGCACATGAGCTTCAATTCGGCACCTGACAAGCAACATATTTCTCCTTTTTCATGTCTATTCTGGTCTTCATCTCTTACATTTTTCATTCCAGACATTTGAAACTCCCTCAGACTTCGTCACTTTCACCTGAGATTATACTTTGACTCAAAAAATAAAATAAGAAAAAAAAAAGGACAAGTGTGTAAAAACAAACATAATAGATAATCGAAATTGTTCGCAGTTCAAAGAGTTATTACCTGTAATTTCACAAGATAAATGTATATATTACAGATATCAGTGTTTAAGGCACAAAGTCATTTCAAGCGTTGTGAATCGATAACGTAGAAAAAATATAAGCGACTGTGCAATGCGGAGAGTACAAAAAAAGAAAATTATACGTTCAAAAAATACACCCCCTCCCATTGAGCATTAGACCTGAGTCAGTTAGAGTTCCTGGCGTAAACTACTATAATTTTGTGCGGCAGCAAACTTTAAACGACGGAGAAAATTAGCACATTATCATTTAGTGGAAATACGCCGCGCCGCGTTTCAACTGGAATGACCCATTGATGTCAAATTTTATTATCACGCAAAAACTCACATCGCTACATACATATGTATATCAGACAATTTACATATATAGACTGTGTCATCTCCCCAGGTCCATAAGGCAAAGAGCTCTGTAATTCGTGTAACTTTGCGTCTTAACTTTACTGAATACATCAGAAACTTTTTTTTCACTATAATATCTCGTTTGATATACAAATTATATTCATTCGATATGCAAACATCAATACTTTTCAATATTATTCCTTTCTCTGAATATTCGATGATAGTGTTACGGAATTTTTTTATTATTAATAACTAAAAAAACAGACACACAAATAAAATGATATTGAAGCCGAAAACATTGGGCGTGAACAATGAATATTTTATTATGAAATGAGGTGATTTAATTTCGACTTCGTATCTGGGTCACAGGCAGTTTGTCATTCAATCTTAATACAAGTTAGCTCATTATCATTAAATATTGGACCGATTGAAAAAAAAGTTAGAGGTGACAATAACAGCCTGTCATAATTCATGTGATGTTGGGGAACTATTTTATAAGTATACTTAATGACAGAAATTTTGTGACAGGTATATACAACACACAATATAATTGGGCACATGTTTTATTCATTCTCTATTATAAATATTCAATTTTCGAGTGTTTTGAATATAATTACTCACAGGTATATGATGCAAACCCATTACATGTTTTTATTTTTCCATGGTATTTTTTTTCAAATCTATTCCAATTTTCTACCATCAAAATGTGGAAACAAACAACGAATATCCCAACGAATTATAAAACATCTAATCCGTAATTAACACGCTTAGAAATTTCTGTCTAATTATTGCTGAAATTAAGGTTGAAGATCTCAATGAATATTCCTTTTTCTTTATTCATTGGACTTCAATGAAAATGTTGCCCCATCCATTAATACCAAAATATTGGTCACTTCACAAATATATTACCAACATATGCTGGTAACGTGCATATACATGTATGGTAGAAAATAGTGTGCTTTGAAGCAGGAGCCTGAAGGTACTTTGAGTTCCGTAAATGGATTACCAGACGTTTCCACGTTGACGTAGCGAAACGCTTGGCGCATTGTACCGCGTCTAGCGAAAGAGGAAGTTCACGACATTGAGCCGGCGTCTTCCGGTTTCTGTAGAGTTATATACTTGAGTGTGTGCATGTATAATATGCTTTGTATCGTACATATATGTATTGGTAGCAGAATCCTATGCGTTGTGAATCTTGTGAGTGGTATAAGAATTTCTGCTGTTCGTGGTGTATATACTTATGATTTTGCTTCGAAATTTAACACTAATTGAATGTGGAGAAAATTTTTCTAGTTAATTGAAAATAATAGAAAGTGCGTAATCAATACCGCTTTAATTATACTAGACAATTGTGACAATTAGCAAACACTGAGCACACAATGATAATTCATTATGAACTGCATGAACGAAGAAAATGAACATTTCAATAACTCATTATATATTTTCCGTCCGTGCTATATTCAGATTAAATTTCTGACATGAGTATATATCTATATATATAACTGAAAAATTCTATTTACTTATTTTATTATCTTGCAGATGTTGCTGTATAATTTAATTACAATGTAATTAGGAGACGGCGTTTCTACTATACATATGGTGAGTTTTAATTTCAATTACATTGTTGCAATGATAGATGAATTGGTGAATTCATACATTTATGTCAACGTGATGATAATATATATCTCAAATGTTATTTTTATTATCATTCTGATGAACGAATGACAAGCGCGCGTCGTCAACTTAATTCTACACGCCGCACTTTGACCTCACTGCACAATTCCCCTCTCATTTCACTGTGTCCGTATTTATACATATAGCGAATAAACATATATAGTTGTATGAGTGTAAGTGAGGGGTGAGCGACCGAGACGCGCGCCGGAAGTAAAAAGTTCTTTTGATCTCAAGACAAAAGCTCTCCCTTTCGCGCTCCTCTCCCTTTACTCTTGTGTAAAGTGCGCGCGCGCTCGATGCCTCACCAACTACGGCAGTCATGCGATTGCTCAGCGACCCGGAAGACACGAGTTTAATATATATATATATTAACATAGTTATAAACCCATGTAAGATATGCCCTGATGCTATGACCTCACTATCTTCAATACATAAAATTAATTTCTTGTTAAAAATGATAAAAATACTTTCTATTCACTTCAAATATTTATTTTATTTTTCAATTCATATGCAGACGAAAAAAAATATTTTTATACGATAAGTTGTGTTTATTTCTGCGTAAAGGAATATCAGAATGCATTTACTATAACTCGATAAAGTAAATGTGAGTACACATACACATTTGTGTGTTGAGTCGGGTGAATGTATCTCGTGAAAGGGATGACGTATACTGACCACAGATACTCGACAGTTTTTAAACGACACGAAGTCACGCAGCATCTTTGCTCACTCGTAGCCCGAGGTCCGGGACAACGTCGTTGGGACACAGAGAAAGAGTATGGAACGATTGACTGAACGTATCTCTTACCATCTGACCCTGTCTCTATCTATCTATTTATTTTTTTCGTCTCATCTTTTCCATGGTTGTCGTCGTCGTCGTCTACGTCTTCGTATTCTTCTTCTTCTTTCTATGTTTTTTTTTTATTCACATCGTGCACCTCCCGTAGTTTTACAGATATTGCATGGCACAGAGTCACGCACCATCAGGCTTCCACAACTTGAAGAGATTAATTTTTCTTTTGCAATATATCAGAAGATGTGGTCACGTTTCGCGCCATCTATATACATTAACGCCCTGTGAATCAATATACACGTATAATATTGTGTTCATATATCGACATAAGTATGTAGTTTGTGACGATTCAGTACAGTTGCACGTTTGCCTTCAATTATTTGTCACATATGTATGTATACTTGACAGGTTTTACCGGATATTCTTGTCCAGTTTTTATTAAAAATAAATATAATTTATTGACAATAAATAAATGAATAATTCATAATAATGGAATGAATTTTTGTTTGAAGAAACAAAAAAAAAATTAAATTACTGCTGCAATCATACGAATCTTTTCTTCAGTTCACTTTTTTCAAGGTCAGTAACGAGACGACTGTTTAATATCTATCAATTCATAAACATACAATACGTATGCGTGTATGTTTGTGATTCTATATGAAAGAAGTTATATAATATTTTGCGTTGACCAGAACAATTCACAATTAGTTCCGCCAAGGAATTTATATATAGAGGAGGGGAAATATTTAATTGTTATACATCAACATAATCGTGTGTGAGCATGTGTTTATATGGGGATATAGATATTAATCTGAGTACATCCCGTATATGCGTATATACAATTGAGGATTCCGCCTGACCTACCGCTGCGCGTAACAAAATGCGAGAGTCAAACGTAACGCCGCAAAATGTATACGACAGAATCATGCACACACATACATAACAGTTGTGCCCAATGTCTCTTGTTCGAAGTTGATCGGCATCCAAACGGCATTATACATCTCAAAGACACCCCGACTAGAAGGCTATGCGCCAACTCTTGACTAGATGACAACGAAGAGCAGTGTCAGCGTGTGACTCTCTTGGAGAATACAAATTGCTCGTGACTGACACTCGTGGCACTTCACTCTCCCTATCTTCCTTTCCTCTTCTGCTCTACCTTGCAATATCCAGTGATGTCAACTGACCCCACACTCAGATTTATCGCCTCTACACACGTTCTTACTCTCACACACTCTCTCTTTCAATATATTCAATTTTATTTAAATTACTTTCCGTGGATTCGTCTCAATTTTATTCTTTTGTTTCAGTTCATGATATTTATTTGAACAATTCAATGCTATGGGAATTACTCATAAAAATTACTGATTTGAAAATGAACTTTGGTGACATCTGACGAAAAAAAAAAAACATTATACTATTACACTGGGATTCACAAAGTTTATTTCACTTTCTACTCTATGTAGATGCATAGATATTCATGTTTATAACCTGTATAGAATCTTCGAGATCACGATAGGACTCGCCCACGTCGTATCGCTATACAGATTCGCCACATATCCTGATCCCATCTGTATATACATTGTACATTCATATGTAGGTATATGGAAATCAAGATCTACATCGATGCATCTCGATAATACTCGTCGCGGTGGCCGACAAATATTTGCACACCTTCTGCCTCCTATCTCGCGTCATCATTTTATTCTCATCTTAATTTAAAACAATTCAATTTTCATCTCATGTGTGTTTAAACGAGTATAATTCCATCATCAAACGCCAGATACATATACAATTCATAGTTATTAAACTGATATCAATCAAATATATTTCATAAGGTTAATTTTTTGATAAATGATGATCACAAAATGGAAGAACAGAAAATTCAACATTGAAAAGTTGTGTGCAATACAATCTGTACACATACACAATCTCTTAAGGTCTAAATATACACATATGAAACACATTCTCTTGTCACTCGATCCATCATCATCATTACTCTTCTTGTATATGAATAATGGGATATTCATTTCTCCTTCATGTTTCATCTTTCTTTTTGTATGAGCTTTCTTTTTGTTAATTGCGCCTGTGGCAATTTTTGTCGCTCCCAGCAACGCATGTAAAGTCGAGCACACAAAAACATAATCGATAATATATTTTTGAGGATCCAGATATGAGAAGAAAGAGTGTTGTGAGTGGATGTTGGCGAAAAAAGAAGTTGAAGGGTGGGAGGATTGTATCTATGTGTGCACATATACATACATATATCTTTCGAATATACTTGCACATGTATGTGCCTTAGGTGGTATCGTGGTGCACACCACACACGGCACAAAACCGGTCCCTTATAATTACAGGGTCCACTGAGTATTACCCATCAGGATCGGTCAGGCTGTGGCGACGCGACGGAGAGAAGAGGGTATATATTCCACCCCGGGCACCAACATCACCACCAACGTCCATGTCGACTCAATGTTTCGACCACCGGCGGAGAAACGGTGTATTTTGTGTCTCCGTGTATGTATATATTCATACATGTGTATGAATATGCACACGTGACGAAACGAAACGTGACTATAAGTAGTGCTTTGCAACACTACCGAATCCGATGATGAAACGAAAAGTATGGAAATCAGGTAACCACCGTGGATTAACTAAAAAGAAATATTCCAAATATCAGAGACATTCATAGAATGAACATATTCGAATTTCATTTGACTGCTCCGATGGCTGCGATCGGTTCTCTACGCCTTGATAATGAAAAATAAATAAGGCAGAAGAAGAGGTGATGAATGGGTGTTGATAGGTATATGAACGACGTTTAATACGTTGGCGTGAATGGCTGCTTGACGGTCTTCTCATCAGACTGAGCACGACATGAGATTATGTCGAATTTTGGGACTTGTCAATGCCGGTACGGGATTAACCAAGCGCGAATGGCCGATAATATTGTATCTGTATATATATATATGGTTTGGAGGCATTTATACAAATATCAACAGACACTCACGTGCATTCGAGAGGTCCAGGTAAACAGTTACAACGCGCAGAAGTTTACTGTGTATAGTATGTGTATTAACAAGAATACGGTGGACAAGATTTACAATACTGATAAAAAAATTTGCGCGCACAATCTACGATGTGGAGAACATGACTCGATTGCAGATCGCATGAGATCACTCAGCTTATCGTCACTATCACAATACAGGATATTTCACAAACTATCATTTCGTGCGATATACGTCGTCTCTACACAATCACACTTTGATACTGCTTTATAATTTGATAACGGGCGATCGAATAAAAATTATGATGGTTATAGAGAGGAGAAGGCATAAAATAGACTTCATGTTTGTCCACAATGCCACGATCAGCTTGGAGATATTTTACATCGTCCATGAGCCAATGCCACCAACTTACCGTCCACGTTTTCTACTCCTCCTTTTTCTTATCCGCAACGTGTATATATAAATAATCCTCTGTTTATATACTATAGAGAGAGTGTCGTGCCTCACCATTAAGGATCACACGTGCATGTCACTACACACGCTGTGTTGCATCGTCAAGTGCGCACGACTTTACTGTGTGTGGTACTGTCATTGCACGCTTACTACTACTGTTGTTGCGAGTATCGTGAACGTGAAACTGTCATGTACGCGGGGAAAAAAAAAATTACGAATAGCAATTCATTGTTAAACAATGACTTCCACATTGACATTTTTACACACATTTCTCAAATTTATATTCGGGATTTATTTCGAAACTTTATCCATACAAGTTTTGTGATGAAGGGAAATCCTTCTGAAAATATTAACCATATTTTGGATATAAATTCTGAATGGCTATTTATCAATTAAAGATTGATCAAATTCGACAGGACGTGATATTTTGAGGAAGCGGTTGGTCGGACTCTTCTTTCTTGATTCTCGTGAAGCGTATATCATGCAGATTTATATATATATACGATCAGCCGATCATTGATTACAAAACATCTATGGCATACAGTCAAGCTTGAGTTCCACCTTCCCCGCTGTGCCAGAAACGTATCTACAATTTAAAACGTGTATTTATTTATATATAGAAAGATGCGCGCGATGTGTCTTCTGCAAAGATAGTTACATGCATATTTTCTTGTCATGACCCCTGGCAGAATGTTATAAAGTGGAAGAGAGTAAAATCGCGTCGTGCACCAAGAGATTTAGTGACTTATGTATACACACACGTACTCAACGTCTATGAACGAAATTTTTTACATTTATTCCCGCACGCGCTATACTTGGAGAAAGTAACCCTGTCGATTGTAACACATGACATGTGATATAAGAGAATACAAGAGAAACGTAATGATAATGTTCAACGATGAAAGTAATATAATATACTTGGATTTCTTCGTTGAAAAACCTGAAATTATGATTTTTTCCTTTTGTATATTAATAATGTACTATGAATTCACGCGTTGGCGTGCACACAATAAAATTAATAAAGCATAGGATTCCCATTTCCCGTTTGATTTCCAACTGGAAGTAGATAGAAGTAGAGGTAATGCGAAATTGCCATCTGCTTAATTAATATTTGCACGGGCGGGTAAATAAATCAACGGAATTTCCTTCCCTCACAAATGTACACATATTGTGCTCAGATTACTAGAGTCAACTAAATAATTAACTAATTTATTAATTAGTCAATTTATCTGTCATATGGGCGGGAATTCTCAACCGGTTCATAATTCTCACAATAACAGGTATTTAATTATACCATCATTGGTACTATCATTATCACTATCGAGAATCTTTTTACAATTCAATTAACACACTTAATGAATCACATGGACCAAATTTAATAAATACATTTGAAAATTGTCGTATCACATTCTTCATAGCGATGCCCGGGTTAATATTTTGCATAAAATCAAATGCGACACTCGATGAGGAGAGAGAATATGAAATAAAGTTCTGTTAGTAAGAAAGAAGAATAAAATGATATCGCATTTGAAGTTAATTTACTTGTTTATCATCATCGCCATCATCAAGCATCATTGGGAACGTTAATATTCCCAATCGATTGCGTCATAAGCCGACGGGAGTCTCGCGATCGGTCTGCAAAATAGGGACAGATGTAAGTGAGTGAGTGAGAGGAAGAGAGAGAGAGCAAGAGAGAATTCCGTGGCGATCGTGGCTTGCATACCGCGACCGTTGCCCGCGGATAACCGGTAATAGCCGACGGTAACAGTAACAGTAACTGACCTACAGACTGCTGTGGTAACACGCCTGTCCCGTGGCCGCAAACCCACCGCGCGCTTGACTTGTACCCGAATGAACGTAAATATATATATATTGTATCTGCATATATACGTATAGTGTGTACGCACATTATAGAGAAAGTTTTTCACGTGTTCCCGTATGTCCCAACCTACCGGCGTGTAGCTCATTAGAAAATTCATATCAAACAGTACATATTCACATTCAAATATTAATTTCTCTTTAAAATCATATCCAATAATGTTTCTCACTCCTCAATACCCCATCACATTTGTTACGTATACATCAGAAATAGTCACTCTTAACATATATGTATATGCATCATATATAGCAAACATGTGCAATGCTAGAGATATTTATTGGTTTTATAACGGAATAATAATATATTTGTATAATATTTTGCACATTTGCACACTGTAAAGCAATGTTAAATATTAGTTCTGCTATGCAATTGGAATTATCTTGTTAAAACGACTATGTGACGGATAGGGCATTGAACATGGTTGTTCTATAGATGCTGTAGCTCATACACAAGAGTGATATACGCAGCACTTGATGGCGCCGCTTGGCGTTCGACTCAATTACTAATTACTACTAATATTATTTCCATATTCCATATTCTCACTGTCACTTCTAAATTAATTTAAATGCTCATATGTGTATAGGAGTATGAACGATTCGGCGGAGTATTCAGCCTGTTTGTATTCAGATGTTAAGTATACAATTTATCTACTGGCTGTGTTGAATATAGAGTTTCGTATTTGACTGTATATTCACTTGGTGATTCTCAATGTAGAGATAAAGCGTAGCTATGAATATTTGGTTACGCATTGTTTAGTTCACTGTTGCGATCGAGTATAGGGTCTGTTTATATGTGTATGAATTGTTTATTATGTGTTCGAAATGTATTGATTATGGATAAAACATTTGGACAGAATAGCAAGCAACATTCTCACAGACGAATTTCCAGTTTAATTTTTTCTCTAACACTTATAAGTTATTCAAATTGTGATGCTGAATATTAATTGTGAGTAACAGATGTTCTCTGTTGTACTAAACATACAAAAGATTCAGTACTTTTTTTTTATTCTTCAATGTGTCCCTGTTGTATATATTTTTTTTCCATTTTTCATATATCTTTATCCTAATTGAGTCTGTATTTACATTTTTCGGGTATTGCCTCTAAGGTTTCTCTACATTAATGGGATAGGGTGTTGTTTGGTTTTCGTAGTCTTACAAAGTTATATTGCCTTAGGGCTGATTTTCTCGTTTTTGTGCATCTTTTTTTTAAACTTAATTGTAATAATAGTATAAGGGGAATAAGTTGTTTAGGAGGGGGCCCCCTGTTATTCGGGTACAAGATTAATCCGTGAAGAATTTATTGCATCAATAGACAATAAAATATATTGTATTTCGATCACGAAAAATAAATTACTCTGCTGTAAAGGCTATTGTAAAGACGAATTGTATCACCTATTTTCATTTTTTTTTCTGCTTTTGTCTTCATACTCGCAATGGTGATGTTTATTTGCAGTACGTGCATATATACGTATATATAAACGTAAGTTGCTTTGACAAGAATATTTACCACGGGGCATTGTGTACATTCCTCGGCGCTCGAGCCCCATGACTTTCATGACATAACCGTGCCACGCATACATATACTATATACGTAGCACATTATTATTACCTGCCCTCCGGGCTAGAATGTTGTCCTGTGTCTGTCTGCGTATGTGCATGCGTATATTCACTCACCACCATTCATTCATATATGTGTGTCAAAACCCTTATGCTGTGTTTGATGAAAAAGAAATGATGAGACATTTCAATTATTTCCCTATTATCACGAAATGACAATTATTGATAATAATGAACTCAATTTGAAAGCTTACCCTATTAGTTGACGGAATTTTATGACAATCAAAACATACTGGAGTCAAATTTTAGTATGTTAGACATGTACAAATACGCAAATCCAAATGCAATTATTCAAGACTAGTTATTTTTCCACAAAAAAATTTGGTTGAATTGTTCTGTGGGTGAACTGAAGAATGTCTGTTTTTGATTAAGTAGAATGTCAACTCATATATATATAATAGTGACACTTATGCGAAATTGAAATACATGTGGAGCAGGAAATAAATGCACCAAGTGCCAAATACCAGCTGACCTGCTTCTGTCGACTCTCTCAGTGTCAACTCTTTCATATTTCTCTCATCCTCCCAATTCCATTGCAAATAGAAAAAAAAATGAGATGCGATATTTCCGGTCTATATACATTCACCCACATCTGTATATATCATTCATATATGAGAGTAGGTGCCTTCAGTTATACATATGAATTCATGTATATGTGTCACCAAGTATCTAACATGAAGAGATAGAATGAACCACGAAGTATTGAACATAGATATGTATAACTATCTGAATACTTGCGTTGGAATAACTTATGAATGAATAGGTTTTATAAATGGTGAAAATAAGAACGAGGTCGAAGATTCTATACATATATGTGTATATACTCTTCTCAACACAACTCCAGAGTCATTTCCGGATAAAATCCAAAAGCACTACGCTCATTGACGACTCAGAGGCAAACGAGAAACGACAAATCAATATATCGGTTATGGTGCAAAGTGGTTTCGCTCCAATTGCGCGACAAGCGCCAACCGGTAGAGCAAAATTGAATGTCGTACTTTCTGGCTTTTTGTATCTTTCATGAGGGGGAAAAAAAAGTCTGCTTTCATAATGCATAGGGAAAAATAGTTTTGATATAATGAACATCATCTGGAAGATCCAATTAAAAATGGTAGAACCAATAGTTTGGTTTTATCCCTCCAAGTTTGAGTTCTTCACTTTTTTTCATGCGGGTCAACCGTTGCATTATCATTATGAACATGAAATCCTACGGCGACTCTTGCTGATCCCGATGAATGTATATATATATAGACACATATGGAAGAAAACATATAGCGTGACACATTCGAAGATAGATCAACATAAAGAATCTTTCGTGCACGAGATGTATAGTGCATTACTCTATGTATAAAGATAGAGAGAAAGAAGAGCAAACCCGGAAACTACGTGAGTCGAGACGTTCTATAACAACTTTGTATCACGAAGGTAGAAAAAGGGGAAGGGACCCCTTCGGGGTGGCGATATCTTTCGTTGGCAAAAGCCATGATCGAGACTTTGCCCAGGTCATCAACCATCGCGAGCGCGTCGTGAAGCGTGTGGCAAAGCAGCAGCAGCAGCAACAACAGCAGCAGCAGTAACAACAACAACTACAACAACAGCGGCAGCGGCAACAGCGACCCACCATTACGACCAGATCTAATTGAATCCGCGAACCTCGAGGCCACTATGACCACTATGATGCTCTTCACTATAATGAAATATATATATTTATATATGTATATGTGTATGTATGTGAGTGTTTATGTTCGAAAAGAGATATATGAGAGTCTGATGGGAATTGCCTATAATAACATTCGACCGGCCTGAGTCCAGAGAAGATTATATTTCATCAAACGAAATTTTTATCCTCTACTGTGATGAAATAATTGATTGAATGTTTTCATATCTGACAATATTTTTCAATTTCTAAAGAATTAATGATATTTTTATTTATACCTGCAGAACGTATATATTGCACCAACAATACTCGGAAATTTGAGTGCAATGGTATTGAAATATTGACATAAAATTCTTGTTGAACTTGCTGTTGGAATCGGTCGAATCATTGAGTCGATGGTATCTACATCAGCACACCATGAATTCGATAACAAATAATCAACGAAATTCGTTTGACTGATATTAATGATGCAATGAACACACACGTATTTAAATATTAGTTGACTACAAGAACATAAAATTCACTCATTCATCATAGTATAATTACGTATATAAATATGTATCTATTTTATTTGCGTGGAAAACCTCTCAAAGTTTTCCCACAGTAAATATTGGCCCAACTGTTCAATTTATATATTTGTCCATTTGTTTACCAACTGACGCCAATCAGTTTATCGGTAAAAACATTTCATTTTTGGTGATGTAATATTGGCGATGAGCCCCCTCGGGGCTTCGTTTTCGCATCTTCTACTACTCTCGTTAAATATATGTCTAACATGAGAGGCAAAAACAAAAAAAGATAAAGTCGACGTTCCCTTTGGGAAATAATGACGAATGAAGTCGTTGCCCATTGCATGTCTATCAATTTTTCTCTTTATTCCACCTGATCTCGCTTTCAGGATTATATATATTCCATGGCGGAAAGTTTCCGCCTATCTTTATGAAGTCCATCCTTTGCATTTAAATCACAAATTTGTCTACCACAACGAACCAGAGATGAAAAAATTGAAGGAATATCAATGATCGAAAAAGTTAAATAAATATTCCCCATATTTTTTTTTTACTTCTGATTTATTAAATTTTTTTATAATCAGCTCCATGTTCAAACAACTAATCAGAATGTTGCTTTTTGAACATTGTACCATTGTACAGCAGTTAAAAAGCAAACTTTTATATTGAGAATGTTGTCAATGTCGATTGTCATATGCTCGACCTAATTTTCCACGTTTTTATTTTCTTACTTTTCTAAAGCAAACCACGATTGAGAGATTCCGAAAGCAATGTGACCTGAAACAAAAGTACTGCACATTCCATGTCTACCTTCTTCATTTATATATTTCGCTTTTTATCATGACAAAAGAGAAAAATATTTTTTTTTCTTCTTCATATGCATCAAAGTACAATTGTTTATTTCTTTCTTCCATTTTTTTTTTTTGTTATTGCTATGAAATATAACTCACGGAATTTTGTATTCATCTTTGTTTCGTTTTGCACATAAATAGACATTATGAATCATGGCGAAACTAAAGGTAGATAAATAGGGAAGCACAGGAAGTGCGAAGAGTATACGAGTTAATTTATTGCCACATGAAATTCGCCTGGGGTTAATAATCCAGATTGCCGCTCCTGGTTCACCTTCAGTATTCACCTTCCGCAATTTTCTTTCGCTCTCACACCTGCAGAGAGAATATAGAGTGTACGAACCCCTCACAGTATATATAGTTTTCTCACTCACGCTTTCACCCTCCACTATATCTATTGGATCAATAGTCTGGTCCAGAACAGGGCCGTGATCTCCTGGCTGGGCGCGCACATTAATTCTTGACCAGAATTCATTTTCCAATCTTTTCACGATCGGACTCAATCAAAGATGAAAACAAGTAGGGTTGTTCTTGCTCGCTCGCTCACGAGCAGAGTGCCCACAGTTAGCAGTTGGTTTGCTTGTGCTTAGTTACCGAATCACTTTTTCATATTTTACACCGATCTCAATAAAATTTACACATTCGCAAACTCATCACTATTTCCCTCTCATGCTCTCCATGGTGATTGCTCTATCCCTCGCAATGATACATGGGGAAACAGCAAAAACAATTTATCCAACTCTGGATTCATTTCATAGTAGCAAATTGGTGTTTTATTTTGTTTTATATTTTTAAAAATTTCTTTTTATTTTCCAACGAATGACCTTAAGTCGACGAAGATTGTCCATGCTCCGCCAGACTGTCGTTAGCCACCCGTGCGCCAAAGCTGATAGGGTCGTTAATTAGCAGTGAAATGGTCTTCTTCGTTATGTATAATTGCAAAGTGGGCATACATGTGTACATCTCAGTATGTGTGTAAGCGCGCGAGCTCGTTGTCTTGTTTCACGGGATAAGCCATGTATTTATACACATATATATGCATGTGCAATGACTAACAATGTAAATTGAGTATTTATTGTACGTGAATAGATTCAGGTTATGGTCATTGCCATGTTGATACATAAAGCAAACTCAGGAGGTTTCATCATACATACATTTGTACAACATATGACCTTTGATTGTCGCGACAACTTGAGTTCTCCAACACTTAAGGCCAACTTCGTAGTCACTTTGTTATAGTCTCATTTTGCTATTAAACTCACCTTCTAATTTCTTTTTACTCCACATATTGTTGAACAATAAAAAGAAGAAAGTTTACGACTTACAATTTTCAATATTTTTTGCTTCTCTTTCTCGAGTGATAGAAAGTGTTGTAGCTGTCTGATATAGTGGGGTATAATACATCACAGGAATATATATAATCATTATCAACCCATAAATTTTCCTTGTTTATTACTATGAAGGATAAATATATATTTTGTTATACATTTAGTTTTATGATGTTGTCATTAAAAATGACAATTCTATGAGGCGCTTTCACTAGATTAAAACACATAGTTTTTCGAGCTCTATGTATGAAATATAATGATGATTATAAATCAGAGCATATGCATATGCAATAGCAATAATAGAAGGATGAAGCGCGGAAGTGTTTTTGTAACAACCAATTTGGTATGAAGAAATGGTCTTTTCTTATCTTACGATCTCTGATGGAATAATTGCAGTAGTTAAAGGGTAGTGAAATTAGCAAAGTGTTATTCTATACTGTAATTCTGTATGAGGGTCATAAGTTCTCACCCTTGTACTTCTCACCAACGATGACTTGTATGGTGGCAAATAAAACTTACAATATACATAATTTGCAAATAAACTGTTTTTCATCTAGAAATTTTTTTGTAATTAATTCAAAACATTTTGGAAGAGATTTTCACTGTCAATAGAAGGTTCCATTACGTTCATGTTTGAAATATTTTCTACTGGCATATTGAAGTTAGTATTAAATCAAAAGTATTTATTGTGTCTGGAATAGCAGCAATAAAAATTATTGTAAATTTTGAAGTTTGCATTATTCGTGTGAATACATCCGTGAAACTCAGAAGCTCTCCCTTCACCTTCTACGTATTGTATATAGTATAGAACTTTTGTAATTTATAACTGGCATATCGGCTATAAACCAGTCTGGTTGGAATTCCCCTTGTTTCTTATTCTATTACCTCTATGAATTTTCAATCCGAATTTATAGTTTGAAATACAACAAGTCTAGTGGCAATCTGAATGAATGTAATTGTTTCAGACGACAAAATTATAATTATCTGTGACAGATATTAATTCAATGGTATAATGAAATTGATTTGCTACTTATTGTGCAATATCTATTTTGCCCAAATGATGAAAAGGTATGAAAATCAATCGCCTCTATAACGTGTATAGGCCAGTTCAATTTGGTCGGTATGGCCACTGTTCCATGAATGTTACATAAACATTGAAGGATAAATATTTTTTTCATGATGAAAATATTACAAGGGTGAGGAATATTATGATATTTTCGTTCATAGTTACCTCGTTCACTCTGATTTTGGGATTACTTTTAGTTTTCAGAGACCATCCTATTATTATTTTTTCATCTCGTGTGATATGAATCATTATTTTTCGTTGTATCCACCCCGTCTTATTATATACATTCACATCCCATCTGAAACTCAGATCTGCATTCTACGAGCATTTTATATACACGCCGCGAGCTGAAAATTCATGGAGAGGTGGGCCCCGCAATTTTAGAGGAGTCGTGAGTTCATCGGGAATTCATCCACCAACATTTCATCGTGTGTATATCGAGAAAATGTTGTTTACTTCGAACAACGAACCCACCACCGTACGCACAACCTGCGCACCCCAATACATTCAGGGAAAGACATTTGAAAAAACAAAAAAACAAAAAAATGTATTCATATAAACCCAATAATATTCAACAAATTAATAACTAAAACAAAGAAATAATCACTTTCCACACAGAATTATTCATCGTTTAGGAAATAATTTATTATCATAGTGGAAGAATGTGGCGAATCAAATGTCAGCCCATGTAAACTCTGGAAGTGAAGCATTGTACAATATAGTTGTAATGAACGAAAAAAAAAAAAAACTTGATTACGATAATATCTGATGAAGGATCCAAGTGTGTTGCGTAGCACACACCTGGGATGGCACAGACTCGTGAAACAGCAACATGAGAATAAAAAGATAGGGTAAAAAAGGTGGCACACCCCGCTGCCACACTGACTCCGATATACCTTCAAGATATCCAAGCGAGATTTAGTGCACTCTTGGTAAGCTGTTGGCTCTGTTCGGCAACGCTTAAAATCAGCATTGAGAATCTCGCGTACAACCGATCGAAATGTTTCTCTCGTCCTTGGAAACAGAACACGCATCTCTCGGGGGTGGCTGTATGGTATGGGAGTTGGGTCCACACACAGTCAAAATGAAAAAAACCACCACGAAGCTGATACAGCCACCGAGTAATCTCTCTTTCTCTCAGTGCATTTACTCTTAGATTGTATTATACATGTGTGATTGTGTGTCAGTATCGCCACGAAAGAAAAGGAGGAAAAAAATTCGTGAAAAAATGGGAAAAAATGCAAATAAAATGCTATAAATAAAAATAAGAAGTACTACAGTGTACAGAGATCCTCGGCCGATATATTCCACCATTGGGGAGGGAAGGTGAGGTGGAGAGCACACATACATACTACACTGTTGCGAGAAATCCGATACTAAATAACAGTAACGATCCTGGGACACGAGAAATGTTCGGGCTAATTTATTTTAATCGCTGGAAAAGCAGAAACACGTCCGCTTTGTTTCCACCGAATATAAATGCTGCTGGCACAATGTTTTGCGTAGAAGAGCATCATTAAAATTACTTATAACCCGTATTTGTTTATCACACCGGAAAGTTATATAATATACTGACTAATCATGTTGAAACAAAAATTTAATAGTTGTAGCGAAAGAAAAATATAACATGATATGAATAAGGATACCATTCTATTATTTATTTCGCACTTCAGGGATCGTGAATTGTTGGAGATTCTCGAGCGATACTTGTCCGAATAATCGATCGAACGATTCTCAGTAGACAAGATGCTTCGACTGAGAGATAATTTCTCGTTAATTACCCAACGATTAATATTAACGGCGAGCGCACACATCGACACAAGATCCTGTACTTCTATACACTCCTGCGCTGTGAAAAGCATCTGGTATGCAATCCCTCGGTGTTAGTTTGTTGGTAGCTGTATGGGATAACAACGGCGGCATTGCTAGTACATAGCTTATTAGTTATCACGCCGTTTATAATATATATTCGTGTTTCTGTCATTATACAATATATCATCAAAATGTATAGCACTTGATTTTGTTCTATAATGTAACGAAAGAAAATAAATGAAGCATAATAATGCGATATACAGCAATTAATTTCAATGGATCATCAGATCAGTTAGTATGTGCACACAGATGCGAATTTTTAATTCACATTTACACTTAGCACGTACGTAGCTCCTAAAGCGGTTTAGAGTAAGCCGATCGCTTGGTTATAGACTAGGAGATTTTACATAGAGACTTGTATTCATAACCAAAGTGGAAGGCACGAAGCGCATTCCCACTGAAAGCGAATCCTGGTCGGGTGATATCTCGCACCATCATCCGCGTGCAACACTCGCTACAATTTATTTATTTTTCACCCGCGCTCCGTACACTGTATAACGTAGTTATATCTGCTGTTTCCTCTCACGACTCAACGACGCTACTGCCTGTTCCTTCCTTCCGTCTCTCCATTTCTTTCTACAGTAGACAGTGAAGTGTATCCGATTTTTTTAATTTTTCATCATCTCCGTGCGGTTTTATATTACACAAAAAGAATGAAGAATGTAAAGAACCATGAAATCTTATATTAAAACGGAATAATAATTACCACTCGTTGGAAAAAAAGAAAAATCCCAGTGAGAAATATACAATTTTGATTTAATTCTAAATAATAATTCGAAAGCTAACTTTAAATCATTCAATTTTTTCTTCGATGTACTAATTTCTTTACATATCGAGAATTTATACATATGCGAATATATGGGACATATAAATACGTAAATACACATAGGGGGAAAGAGAAAAAAATGCGAGGGGGAAAGAAATATTTACACTAATGGCATTTGCAAAAATACGACGAGAAATATTTTTGCACAAATGATTTATCATTATGAGCTTCAACAGGCAGTGACTAATGCCTTGTCCACGCCATTCATTAAATTACCACCTGGCGAGTGCTATATACTGCACATTCTTCACATCAATTAGCTCCAATATTCTGTCATACCGACCATAAATAAAATCTCAACAAGACACCCTCCATATGATAATTCCATGAATATAAAAGAAAACCAACCACAAAACAAAGAAACTCTATTCAAGTTTTTCTAATTGAAACGGATAAAAAAGAATTATTCAGAGCCGTGAGAAGTGCTAGAATATCACACATTTTGCTATTGCGGAAATGCTTTGGCTATTTTATAACAGTCAGTGCGCGGTGTTGATCTCCATCATGAGGTATTTATCATGATAAGTAGCTAAAAAGAGTCAGGACTGCCCATGGAGAATTAACCCTTTTACACCTTTGCATGCTTTATTTTCTGTTTCTCTTCTGCCCTTTCCTGTTCACCCTCTCTCTCTCTCCTATCTTCGTGCACCATGCCGATATTACATATATATGTGTGTGCATGCGTGTATACAGCAGCCGCAGCTCCTATCTTATTCTATCTATATTCTTCAATTCCTCAACCACATGCGCATTCGTGTTAGCTCCTCTCAAACCCTCTTTAGATATGCATTCGTTACTTTCATATTTACCTTCCACTTCGTCCTTCTCTTTCCCTTTCATATATACATGCATCCTCCCACTTCTCCATTTCTCTGCGTGAGTATTCCTCTGTACACTTCTGTATATATATTTAAATGTAGTCTATGCAAAATGCCTCCCGGCAATGAGATAGGTCGAGAAGTGGTTTGCACAAATAAGGCTACAGCTACGCGTTTACATAATTTAATACGACTAGTTCCGTCCATCATGGGACGTTGAGTCAGGCTACTGTTGGATGAAAATTCACAAGCAAAATTGGGAAAACAAAAAGAAAACAAAAATAAATTCAAATTCACACTTTTTTTATGATATCGAAACGTATGTAGCGATAGTATGCATTCATTTATTTAGTGTTGGGTTAGATAACAAATGATGGAATACGGATGTGACATGACCTTGCTTACAATTGCTCTTGATAATGCGATTTCATATAAATGTATATGAATGCATGTAATTGTATAATTGAATAACTTTATGTTCACCTACTACTGATTATTGAAATTTCATCAATATCAATTTCACAGTATATTAATACCATATCTTTTTTATCCCTTCCTGTTTCGATCGTAATTATTTAATTTCTGTCATGTTTCTTCACATTTATGTCGCCCCGATATTTTCCCCTATGAAATACGACTACGAAGATGAGCGATACCGACATCAGTCGTTCAGTCACTTGCATTATGTAGGGGATATATATATATATATGTATGTATTGCGTGTATATATACATACTACGTCAGTTGGATCAACGCCAAGTACGTGATGAGAATGAGGACGAAGGGTACATTGGTGTCCAGGAGTCAAGACACGGGGACGAGAGAATGTCTCGCGGATCTTATCTATCACGGATTTTTTTCGTTTTTTCTTTCCTCTATTACGATGATGTGATCCGGAAGGAGGGGAACGACAGCCATCAAAGTAAAAGAGGCTTCAAGAAATTTGCTGAGCCAGTTGGCTTCTATTATTCTTGTGCTAACGTCTATCAGCATTTAATCTAGATCTCCTTATCCGAACAACAATTATCGAGTTGACCTACTCTGTTCGCATGCCAATGAAAAATTGAATCAGCTGAGCCTCGTGATTATTCAGAAAACTGAAATAGAAAGAGGGATTTCGATAACCCATTTTGTTGAGTGATTTAAATCGCTGAGATTGATTATCACACAGGGATATTTTTGGACAAATAATTTTTCGTTTGGCAACCAGAATGGTATTAGAAGGCTATTTGTAGAGACTGTATGCTGTGGGAAAAATAATTCGCTGAAGAAAGCAATCAGAGTATTTGAATAGTTGAATATGACCCCCTCATATTCATACATATGACTCATATAAATGTATATAAAGTGCATATATATAAAGAGGGAGTGAACGTCATAAATTATTATTGCGCGCTATGGGATAATCGATGATCATTTCGTCGTATGCGGACGCAGTCATTGCATAAACCGTAAAGTGAATCGCAAGTGGTCAGCCGCGAGGTCATGAGAACACACTGCAACGTGGTATAATAACCAGTAACCCGTAACAGCATGTGCGGGAGAGAAGAAGGAGGGACGAGAGTAGATGCGAGCGATAAAGAAAGAGCGAATGCGACTACTCGCCGATTCTATTGTACACGGTCGTGGGGTCCTGGATCCTGAAACTCTCTCTCTCTTCTCCATCTGCAATGGAATTCCATCGCATGCCAATAGCATCGCAACGCAACCAGAATGAAAAGAAGAGGAAGAGAATAACTTGCACGGTCGGGCATGACGACACGACGAAGCGGACCCAAAGTCGCCGTCCAATACTTCTGCCTTTATACACTTATTTTTTCTCCTTTCTCTTTCTCTGTTGGTCATCTCCCTTTTTTTTCCTTCTCTATATTCACTCCTTATAGAGAAGCGATGGCTCATTTGAATACTCTCATTCTCAAGGAGAGAAATGATATTATGAAGCCGACACGGAGAAAGTGCCGCGCCCCCTTAATAATCCATTTTTGAATCACTTTAGATCAAACTCTCAAGTCAAAACTATATGAATAAACATGCGCATATCTTATTCTTTATAAGTTTTTTTTTTCCATCATAACTCGCTCACAGTTTGACAGCACAGAGTTATGAAAAGTACTTACTTGCGCATAAAAAATTTATTAGTGATATGATCTTGAGATAAAAGAAAAAAAAATATTTTTTCGTGTGGTAAATAGGGAAAGGTTATGAGCCCATCAAGAAATTATCAATAGGTTGATGAGGTATACCATGTTTTTCGAAGGATTGCGCGTTTAGAGTATATAACTTTGATATTTAAAACTTCATAACATTCAACGTGTCACTTCTTGTCATATACAATGAATAATTAGTTTCCAAATTAAAACCATTTGTCGTCATGCATGTTTCGTCATAGTGATTTTTTCCTATCCGCACACACACACAACTCTTCTATATTTTCCTCATAAATTTCATGCCCCAATGGACAAGCTGAAATATATCTCATACGCATGGTACGATCGAATGTACCATTGAGTATAAGAAAAATGTAGAAGCAGTACATAAGGTATGAAGTAGCCACGACCAATATGCCGATATGTATTTGCTGTGGCTTCAGTTTACCTATATCTTGCAATACACTTCGCTCCAGCGTATGTACCATTATATCCATATATATATATTCATACATATATACGTAAGTAGATATATAGAGCTCACCCGCATTAGTGCAGTGCAACAACTCTCAAGAAATCTCTACAGTGTAACAATACACGAACAGATGCAGCTGCGTCAGAAAATAAAAATCAACAGAAATTCATGACTCATATTTCGTATGTTCATATATATTTATTTGCATTCTTCTTCCCCATCATCTTCTCTATCTAACCCTAATATATTTCACAATTTTTTCTCAATTTTATCATTCATTTTTTACTATATTAACATCGCTTTTATTTTGTACCGTTAAAAAATTAACGGAAGACTTGTGAAACCTTCAAGGCGATGTCCTTGTTGCGCAATCAAGGCTAAATGCATACACACATACACCTCTCATTACCTCATTTGTATCGCTGTCTCGGTCAAGTTCAAGTTTAATACATGATTTCAATTCACCGCGTGAGTGAGAGACTGAAAAGAAAACAATCTGACATGAGATAATCAGCAGCCGATATTAAAATGCGGAAGAGTTTATTGACAATAACACCACTCGAGCGGAACTCCGCCACGTATTCGAGGTTATGGCTCGGCTATTTCTCTCGTCGTGGAGGCCATATATATACCCTATACATAAATGAATATATATATATATATATATATGAGTATGAAATTGGAGATGTTCCTGGAAGGAAAAGGAGAGACAGAAAGACCCAATCGGGCGTAAGAGAGGTCGCTTGCAGTTGTACATGACCATGCTCTCATAATGTGCCTTTTGCTTCAGTATATTGTTAAATGCATATATGCTCTGTGAAACATCACCTGTACAGCAGTAGATTCTCGTGAGCTGATCGTCGCTCACGACACAACGACCCACGATGTCGGCAACATCAGGATGAAGGCGAGAGTGTGGGTGGTTCCAGCACCAAGATTTTGTACATATATACATTGGTGGGGCACATGTATATAATGTATACAATCAACTCATGTAGACGACACGACTGACTTCAGTGTCTAAACTTAGAATATGGCACGCTCAGAGAGCAGAAGCGGTGGAAGAAAGCGCGAAACGAGAGAGTGACGTCTACGGTATATGAATATACTCACCCTTTCCACCCTAACGAGATGCAGTGCGATTTTGTTAATGGTCACCAGTTTTCTTTTGCTACATTTTTCATTTCGCTTACTGTTATAATTCCACTTTGAATGTCATGTCTACTATCTCTGATTTGGCGTTAGGCTTGCTCCTCTTTACCTGCTATTGTTGAACTCATGTAACATTGATATAGGGGAAGCTGCACTAGCATAATCTTGCATTCATGAAATAGCTACAATATACCTGTTTGAGATTCACAGAGTTATATTGTACAACTGAAAACATTTTTAATTAATTCACTCCGACAAAATTCCTTTCTTATTTTCCGGAAATAATTCAGAATTAAAAAAACTTCCTTCTAACTTTATGGTCCAAGATAAATTTACTGTATAATCAACTTTAAATATTTTATCCTCTAACTTCTTGGAATGTTTTATTTCGAAAAGCATTTGAAGACTTTTATACGATAATATATATTGCGACACGTGTACACATCGTCGGGGTGGAAATACAGACAAAAGTAGAAGAGTCAGGCGGAGGGTATAACCGATAAAATATATGGGATATATCCCTTGGCACAAGTGCTCGAGCATTTCAAAACGGAAAACGTAACCCAGAGACTTATAGACAACGTGCGCTCGGATTTATGTATATGTGAAAGAAGAACTATCACAAACTGTCTAAACTTGTGCAGCGAAGAATATAGAGGAGGGCTATGGAATTGGAGGAGTGTGAGAGAGCAGTCAAGAAAAAAAAATAGAAGATTTACCGCGCGGGGATGCAAACTGTTTGTTCGTAGACATATCAATATTCGGGGACGAACAGTATAGAACAGAATGGGTAATGTGAGCGAAGGACATTAGGGGAGCCCTTAAGCTTAATGCTAAGGTTAAATGGTTCCGGTTTAACTACGCAAATAGAGTAGTCAAACGCGTACATCGCATCCTGTGTAAATTATTGAAGCCATGTGGGAGAGACGATGAACTGGGTAAGCAGACATGCAGGCAGGCAGGCAGGCAGGCAGTGACAGGAGAGCAGATCATCGCCATCAGCCGTTACGAAATTCCCTCACCTGGAATCGAGGTCACGGCGACAAGGCACTAGATAAATTAACTCAATTCAATCAGGGGCATTCAGTGAGTTAACGAATCAGTTGGATGCCCCTTCAGGACCCAATTTTCATTTCACCTCTATCCTCTTATTTATTTATTCGAAGGTTTAACTTTATCGAAGAGATAAAAATTCCCACATGCGTTCAATTGTCATGAACAATGCCGGACCTTGTTTCATTAAGATTAATTAAGCGACTCAAATTTTTTGTTCTCGATGGTTGTCAAAACCTTGACTGCGTATGTATAAGGGTGAAGTATTAACTGCATCATGATTTTTATAATATTTCTTAATTTCGGGGCTAGAACGTTTTCCTGTGTTTTAGTTTTTGAAAATACGTATAATTCATCGGTAGATTTACAATGAAAACACCACTACGCGTGTTGTATAATGGCTAAAAGTAACGCCCATAAAAACATAATGCGCACACAACCTACGTGCCCTACGTGCTGAAGATATCAAAGTGCGCGCCGCAATGAAGAAGTACGTATACTTACATGTACCCACGCGGCATTACAAAGATATTTCGATGCACACACATGCCCAATTACGTTCAAACACATGCATACATAAATATACACACACACGCCCAACTTTACACATGTGAAGAAAAAGGAACAAAAGCTGTAAAATGATCCCCCTTATATTCTTATATATACTTGCTACTCATATAACATACATTTGATATATTTCTCGTGTTGTTTCGTCCCATTTTATCTCCATCGTGTTTCTTCGTATATTTTGTTTCGGTTTCGTCATCGATTGCTTATTACGCTTAGTCAAAAATAGAATGCGCACTAGTTCAGAATTTTTGCGTAGTGTTTGAGGACGATATAAATACAAGACGAAAAAGCGCAGATGAGTTCAGAGATTGGAGAGAATTTTTGGGGTTGAGGCTATGCGTAATTGAAAACATCATTCAAACGATGAGGGTCTTGAGCTTCACAATGGGGGGTTGAAACGACGATGCAAACGAATACAGACGTTCATTATACTATGGAGAAATTTGTTAAGAGACGAGTGGATGCTTGATTGCATGGTAGGGGCTACCATTCTTTATATTCCATCTTGAATTTATAATAACACATATTCATATCCACGCTTGTTATTTTTAATCTTCTATAGATATTTTTTAGTAAGGATTATTATAATATGAAAACTTCTGACATAATGGATTCGTACGTAGATCGCCAAAAATTTATATTTCATTTTTGCAGTTTCATAAACAGATCAGAAATTGAATTGGGAGAGAATATAGCCTAGAAAAATCCATTACTAATAACAATGTATATTGGAGGATGTTTTCGTACAAATGTAGATATTGAAAAAATGTCAACTGTGTGTGCTCCTTACCTAATTCAATACAAAATATTACTTTCCCCTTCTGGTTAATTACATTCTTCCCATTTACGAATGGAATATATTAAAAGTGGCCTGCTTTTCCGCACATTCGCCGTGACGAAATAAAAATTCATACACACAAATAAAAAGGTTGCAGAAGTGGAGATGTAAATTTATTTTATGAAAGATGACTGCTCTTGAGCGCACTGTTCCACACACACACACACACAGCAGCTGTACTACGGCTTTTCTCAACTTATCCCATACATTCCGTATGAGCATACACGTGTGTTTATGAGGACTAGAATAAAAAATATTTTTTCGACAATATGCGAGGAAAGAATTTGCAATTTCCATTTACATACCATGAATAAATATATGCATCACATCATAACACAACAGGGATTTCAATACTGACATTTATTTTCTAGAACAGTCATGTGACATCTCTTTTCGAGTGTAATAAAAACACCAAATATTCTAATTCTTGTCATATCTACATTCATATTGGAACATAACTTGCTTTCTTTCCCCTTTCATCATATTCCCCTTGCGCTTGGTGCATACAGTATGGACGATTTAATTACCTCGTATAATTGAGTGTTCTCTATGGACGGGACAAGCTCACTTTACGCAAAAACTATATTTTGTGTGAGATATATCGTGTTAGCAATAAGTAGACTCACATCGAAATCAATATATCGATCACTTTGTGCCAAGTAGATGAAAGGGAAATAAAAATGACTTAAGGACGAGAAGACCGAGCGCAGAGGAGCTCAATTTTAATCGGATTGAAACTGCTCACATCGATTAATCGACTGAAGCGACGTGAACTGTTTCTATTGAAGTGCGACAGGAGAGTAATATAAGACAAAATATTCTGACTTTCTTCGAGAAATCGTCTTCGACCTCATAAATGTTTGAGCATCTTAAATAATTCCCTTCAACATTGATAAGTATGTAATAACTTTGATTATAAAAATTCCAGAGAGTTTTTTCTGTTTTTTGTGATGAAGAAATTCGTTTCAATGCAATGCAAAAAATATTTATGAAATGAGGGTAATAACGTTAGATGTAGATTGATAGAAATGAAGAAGAGGATGAAAGCAAGGGTGAGGGGTGAATTGTGAACGCGCAAGTGAGCATTAGCATATTTATACGTTTTATCATGATGAACTTGTAGCGTCAAGTTAGTGTCCTCCAATACCCAACCACTTCTTCATACTCCACCACCTGCTGTATGCTATGGAAAATTGGAAAAAAGGGAAAAGAAAAAAAGATGTAGGTCGCACAAGTGTACTGCCGCAATATTTCATTTTGTTCACTTTCAACATCAGCTTCATAACGCAAATATTTCGTCGAGGTCAACAATTTTACATACATGCGTATGGCTACTTCGTAATTGCGTATACACTTCCAAAGAATGAAGAAACAAATCAAAATAATTGAACGAATGAATAATAAAATGAAGCGTGATAAATTTGCAACGAGATATTTATAGCTTACGGTTGAGAAAAAATTCCCAACGAATTAAAGCTTTTTTTTTCACTGCGAAAAGCTTGATTAATAATTCAAATCAGTGAAATTAAAATTCTTCTGAAAACTAATTGCAATTCATTCAGTGAATCCAGACAATTTCTTGTGTTTACCTCACTCTTTCGAATTTTTTCAACACATCTCACTCTCTTGGGATCGATAAAAGGGTATATCGCAGAGTAATTTGTACCCATAACATACATCCAATACTATAAATATCCTCACAATATGTATACGGCTGAATGTAACCCATACATTTATCTACATATATGTACATATATATACCTATATATGAATGTCTTTCACATAAACAACTTGCTCGATACAAAACCCGATATCCTCGAGAATTTCCGATGACGTATAGAACGATCGTAAATCACCGTGAACGCCGATGGATCGATCGTTACGGCAATTTTTACTTTATTCACTATTCTCATTAGCGTCTTCAACAACACTATAGTCCATAACTTGACAATAAAAAAATGTTCACTGCATTAAAAGACAAGTTAATTATGAGTCACAACATCGAACTTTTGTTTTCATTTCTTTTTTTAGGTCATATAAACGTAGTGAATTCAGTGAGGAAAAATATATACCGCATAACTATTTAGTATTTTGTTCTTTCTCCTTACGATTACGTGAGTTAAAAGAGATAGAATAGGAAGTAAGTTTGTTAAATGAGAGATGTACAAAGGTGGAGAAAATTCACGGGAAACTATGAAGAATACATATTCCAACTTTGCAGATTCTACAAGTTCTTGGATTACCACGATGGCTTGTAGTCACCCTGACAAATTGAAGACGTAAATTTGCCATTTTGCAGTCCCATATAGACATAAAATTAAATTCTCACCTGCCTAACAAATATTCTTCATGAATAAACCCGAGAACTTGATGGCAAAATTAAAAATAAACTTGAAATAATCAAGAAAAGATAACAGTTTGTCGGATACAGTTTTTTTTCCGATTCATTCCGCCTGATAGAATATCATCCAATATTTCCATCCTATTTTTGTTAGAGAATGTATTCAATAGTGAAAAAAAAAAATTAAAACAACAATTTTAATTCTATACTGTCCCCTACGCATAAAAAAGTTACTCAATAAATGACACATGACAGAGGGAATCTAAAGTGGCAGTTTATCCCCTGCAATTTTCATCAAAGCTTTACAAGTATATATTCCCACGCAGTTACTGTACCACACAGCATTTTCCTATCCCCGTATATCCATATGTATAAGTATATTCTCGCCCACTCACTCGATCCACATACACACCCACATCAATAGCCATTTAACCGTCATTCAATCTACCTGGGAAGTAGATAGGCATTCACACTTATTCAGTGAACAAAGACAATGTGAATACCCAAACAATAGAAAATCACACATATTCATATGTACAAGATTGAAAGAAAGAGGATATATATGTTGCTATCGAATTACATGCCGACATAAATTCAACCCTCTTCTCATCCAACCAGTCGGATAAATATATTCAAACTATCATAATTCCATATCTACAAATTCATGACTAATCAACATGGTAAATAAAAATCATTTGTTGAACCGGTAAAAAAAAATAAATCAATGAAAAAGAGAATATCTCGCGATATGTCTGTAACTGGAATTACAATCATATTTCAATTCACTACAACTTCCGGAATTTTATTGAAACAAATCCATTGGATACGATCCAGATTCTTTTTCTTTTTTTTTTTCCCTGGGCGTAAACCGAAATAATTTCCAAATAATATTTCAATTATAATTTACACTTGTTGACATTTGAACAAGAGCAGAAAGCTCAAAAGGACAATTCACCCTCGTATCAAAAGCGCCGCGCAGAACGAGAGAGAAAACGCATCATAGATGTGTATATTTATATGAGTAGTGAGAGTGAACTCCGTACGTATATGACGGTTTGATAGTGCAGGGGTTTACGGCGTTTCTCTCCCGGTCGATCTCGTGTCGTTGCTAAGCGACCGGATCCACGCCTCCCAGCCCCTCCGGCCCGTGCACAGCCAGTGCGCCGTGGCGCCACCTGCTACCCTCCAGTATCGAGATGCGCCCCGAGTGAGACTGATCGAGGCCCGGCCTCTGCCCGTGGCCGTGTTGGTTCTGTGGTGATTCTCTTATTCAGGCACGCTCACACCCCGCCGAATAAAAATTATCTCTCATTTGTATCGCACATTACATACCTTTCAATTCGCAATATGGATATTATATCAGGGGAGTAAAAGTTTGAAAAGAAAGTCTTGAAAGAATATACAGTGTGATAGAGTGAGAAAAAAAAAGTTGTGATTCGATAGAAGACCATCCACGCCCGTGCAACAATGGTATCTACTTGCTTCATTATAATCTATCGATCGGCTGCTGGCCACTTTTATCCCTTGTTGATGTAGGGGTTGTGTCTAGTTATTATTATTTTACATGTTATGATGTATAATTTTTTCATTTCTGTTCCTTACACGCCCTCTTAAAACATTATCAACAGACCCCAACGTGTTATACGTTTTAATCTGTGTGTGCTCACTCACATGCATGTATGAGTGGGGTTGATGGCACATTTATATATATTTATAAGTATGTATACATAGACAATGTATCTATGTCTGTATGAACGACGGGTGCGCTGCTCTTTCTAGGATTATTGGCAACGAGCCTATGCGGGTGTTTGTCTTGTCTGCCAATGATGAAACAGTGTAACACGTTCATCATCGCTTTTTTTTTAGTGTTGATTACCATCAGTTAGAGTGCTGTTGAGTGATGTGGTGATGTGTATTTAGAAGAAGGCCGTGGGGAATTTTTTATTTTCATTCTCCTCTGCTGATATATGTAATACAAATGGAGAGGTGTTATTAAAATGGGATTGTGGGTGTGGTGATTACCCGATTCATATTATTTGGATCGGCTTTTCATAATGCAAACAAATCAGTCTGTCATGTTTTCTACATGTGCAAAGGTAACTTTAGGGTGAAATTTTTAGTTCAAGTCGAAGTTTCACTTATTCAATTTTTTCGTACGGTGCAGTTTATGTGAAAAGCTTAAATATGTATTTTGATAATATACATGAATAAGTAACCCACAAATAATAAAATGGAGATGGTTGAGAATGAAGGAATGGAGGGGTAATTGTTGACAAAGTGTGCATCAATGAATGGTGTTACTCACACTACAGATACAGAATGTCGTAGATTTGATATTGTACGAAATTAATAATCCGGGTGGTTGTGTTTGATATTTGTGCAATCATGATCATGAGTCCTTTGAGAAGGCTATAACGGGTGGAAATAACTTCATACCGAAGACAAATATATGAATACAAATATAGGTATGTGAAACGCGCGTGTCATCATTCATCTGCACCCTGACCCATTGGGCACGTGACTAGGCAATTTCATCGACGATAAACGAAAGAAGATAAATAAACAAATAAAAATTGCAGAGGGGACCGCCAACTCCATTTCATTCTATCCAATCACGACTTAACAACATCTTCCTATTTATTTATATAAGAATAGAAGGGAAATCATTTTTATAAATATTCGTATAAGAATTTCCAACTTTCTTTTCTAATATCCCATTTGATTCTTCATTTTATTGATATCAGTTCCCAATATTACTTGGCAGCGAACAAAAATATTTTCTAATGGAATTTTCGACTGATGTATTTAAGGGAGCGTATAAACGGGAAAGATTTTGCTACGTTATCCTTTTTTTATTTTCTTCTTTTTTTTCTCATCGTAGTCTCTGCATTTTATTTAATTCTTTTTCTTTCTACACTTTTCCCTTTTTTTTCGTGAGAGTTCTCTTTAGAACGTGTATGAATATACTGTTAGCTTGTTCGCCAGCAGTCTCCACACTCTTCACCATTTTATTCGTCGTCGTCGTTCCACCCTCTGGTATTTTTTTTCTTCCCTCATTCACTTGCTCGGCATGTCACTTTCACGCAAAAAGAGGGATGCGAATTGCGACAGAGCCCATCCTGCCGCCATCATATGACGACTTGTTACATATGACGTCAATACGACCGCACTGCGCATATATATATATATATATATGAACCATTACACGCCCTCAGCTCATTCTCGAGATTCCTGATACTTTCATATGTAAATTTGACTGACGACGATGAAGCGATGAATTCTACAGTGAATTTTCAGAAAAGAAAGGGCAATCACATTTTTTTATCCGAAAAATTTTCATGTTTTTAATGAGGTTTATTTTTCAGTGGCCATTTATTTCATGTTCAAATCGACGATGTACGAAAATATCGGAACTATTTGTAGATGAAAATTAATTGAACGAATAAAGATATGGAAATGTTGATTCCAAACTTGGAATTTGAAGATGACATCAAAAGATCGTAGCGACAATAAACACACATACAATCTTGCGCAATAACTTGCGGTCATGAATAATAACCACAGAGAGCGCGCGAACCACGGAAAATATTGCACTCAACTCTTTTCGAGCTATAGTCACATAATAAACTTGTAGGAAGAGATCAAGGATCTGACGTGAATTCTTTTTCGATTGACCCAAACCAACGTGAAGTACGCAAAGAATCATCAAAAAAGAAAAGGAATACATGCTACATAATATGAATAGATGTATACATATAATGTAGAATATAAAAGCATTATTACAAGCAAGGCGAAAGGTGGTCGAGGCCAATGATTTCGTGACCACAACTGACTATATTGTGCGAAAATAAAAGTAGATGTATAACGGACTTGATGCAAGGAAGGGATATTGCGATTCCCCAAGATTATTACATAAAAAAAAAAAAATTAACCATAGAAGGTGGATGAAGGAGAGAGAAAAAGTATCATGGGAGGAAAATAAATAATGAATCAAAAAAAGAGGAGAAAAAGTATTATATATATATATATATTATTTTTTTTTGAGATGTAAAGGGCAAAGTGGAGATGAGCAAGACGTGCCTTCACCAAGGTCTGTATCCTCTTGGAAAAAAATATAAACCTAACAAGGGCGATCTTGCATTTCTAGTGTATCCCAAAGAGAGGAGAAAGAGAAGGGATTTCCCTTCATTTCGATAACTGATTAAATGGTATGACATTCAAGAATTAATTTGCGTTCGTATCACGAATACTGTTCTTCGAGGGGATGAGTAAGAATTTTTGTGTTAAAAAATATTCACATTCCAATATTGATAATAATGAATTTGTATTCAATACATATTTATATATAGAAATCACGGGGATGTCAGGATTCACTCTATCTGACAAAACGCTTTATTATGAAAATATGAAAGCCAAATGTTGTTAGACACCCTCGGAAAAATAGTACAGCAGATTTGAGCATATATACGTACATATTCATCCCAGCGAATTTATAAAAGCGGAAACATGGGGAAAAGATAAGAACAAAACTCTAATATTTTTCCGTCACTGTTCTTCTTCCAGGACTATAGCATATAAGGCAATGAAAAAAAAAAAAATAATTCAATGACAAAACCCCTCGATAGTAGCAGATTCAAGAAGAGAAAAAAACGAAAAGAAGCGAAAATGCGTACCTATATATCGTGGTGGAGGGGTTCGCTCTACCATATAGAATTCCTGGTTCAGCTCCCCATAATGTAGTCACTTTCTTGATTCTCGTCTTTAGATCCTTGTTGGCACCATGTGTGTGTATATGTATGCATGGATGTGAGAAAGCAAAAGACAAAAGCCTCAACAATATGTTACCCAGAGTCGCAACAGGACTTTTCTACACCATTCGCAGCGAGGGTGAAAAATGTTCACTTTGTTATCAAGGTAACAACATACATGAGTTTATGCCACTTTTGCTTCGATAAAAGCGTCCTCGCATCTACTTGAGACTTTGACTTTGGTCTAGTACCAACTAAAGTCAGGAAATAAAAAAAGAAGAAGCCGTCTCAAGTTCATTTTACTGTGAATAAAGAATATATAAATTGCAATATTATGTTCGTACAAGAAAGTAATACGATCATTATCATGTTTCGCATATTCATTTATTAAATTCAGCGAATATTGATGTCAATAATTTCGATGAGCACAAAGAAAAGACTTCATATAAACGATTTATAGAGATAAAAGTTAAAATTCATGGCACATCTATATCCTGTCGTGAATTCAATTGCTTTTTTTTATTTTCATCCCTATTAAAACTTACCTATTATTTTTCACTCACACTCTTTTTCCCCAAGTACATATGCACATATATATGTATAGGTTTATTTATTGGCGACGGCTGTCAATAAATAAATGAAGGAATAAACGGAAAAAAAACACAGAGGAAAAAAAAGTTATTGGGAAGCCATGGAGTGCGCAATAATATTCTCGCTATTATTCGACTGGTTTTCAGTCACGTCCGGCCTTGATTTTAATTACATTCGAATCACCATCTTAACTACTACTGCAACTACCACCACCGTACCCATCGCCGTCTTCATCGTTGTTTTCGTCGCCAAAGAAATTTTCTCATGCTGTATGTGCGCGCCACGCCAAGGAGGGCGAAAATATGAATGAGAAAGAAAGGGATAAACAGGGTGAATGCATATATTGGAGTAAAGAGATGCTTCTGCGGTCTTCATATACCAATACACATGTATATTGTATGTATGTATGTATGTATGTATGTATGTATGTATGTATGTATTTATGTATGTATGTATGTATGTATATATGTATGTATGCATGTATGTATATATATATAAGAGAGGAGAATGGAAGACGATTCACAAAGCACTTATGGCCGCCCGTAAAAGAAAACGCCCACGCTTCTGCGCCCAATGCGTATATATATATATATATATGTATATCATCTGAACCGTTTGAAGACATTATTTGATATCAACTGGGCATTTCCATGACTTTCGGTCACTTTCATGACCGT
>JAPYZF010000166.1:0-173267 GCA_030523045.1 Meteorus cinctellus
ATGAAGATGGTGCTTTTGTTGCGTCCATGATTGACTTCAGTGTCCAGTATACGACATAATTGTGTCTCTCTGTGTATTCTTGAGAGATACATGCTGTCGCAACGTGGTATGAGTTCTCTATTTTACCACATCCTTTGGAACACAGTTTGCGTCTCTCAGGAATAGCACCCAGCCCCAGGATCTGTTCTTCCATTGCTGCTCTTAATATGCATGACACCCAGGTTTCCATGTGGATGGAGTCAAGTGCAGGGATCGATACATTTTCACACTTTCCTAGTATGTTGCCATATCTAACGTTGGCGTTTCTTATCGCTTGTCTGCACTCCATCTGTTTGATTGCGAGGTTATTTGTCGTCGACTTGCAGGCGTTCATGGAGTATTCGCTGGTGTTATTATATGGATCTATTACCATTTGAGGTAACTCTACTCCGTATTTGTCGAGGATCCTCTCGGCGTCTGTGATCGGGTTTCGCCATCCATATTTTTTTAATCTTTGATACTGTTCCCTTTGCTTATCGAGCTCTGGGTGTATCAATAGATATAGGCCTTTTCTGACTTGTTGTTTTTCAACTTCGTCAGAGATTGACTTCAGGCCTAGACCACCTTGGTTAGATGGTAAATATACTCCGTTCGTCGACATCGAGTATCGTTTTAGGCCTTTTTCCACTAGGATCTTTCTAATTTCTTTGTCAATCTCTCTACATTTGAGCAACGATGTTCGTTGCTGCTCATCTGGGTAGAGGTTGCCAAGAACATATGTCGCTGCGGGAATCAGCGCGGTGTTAATTAAATGGATCTTCTGGCTTGTAGCTAATCTCGATTCTAAGATGGTATGTATTTCTGCAAGTATTTTCTCTCTCGCTTTGATGTCGTTGATGCCTGTGTCTCTTTCTAGTTGTGTTAGACCGAGGTATTTGTACCCTTCGCGGACTTCGGGGAGGAATACTCCTTCATCAACCACATTATCGGGCCTCAGTAGGTCATCTTCGCTAGAGGTAATATTGTTTGAGTTACTTGCTGTGTGGATACCGCATTTGGTGTTATTTAGTTGTAATCCAATTTCGTCAGCTGTTGACTTCAGTACTCTACTTAGTACGTTTATGGCTCGTTGTGATGCCGCGTGGCACTTCAAATCGTCCATATACGCGATAACCAAGTGTTTACCATGCGTAATTTTGTTTACTTCTCTATCATTTTTGAGGGCATTGATTATACTACCACTCATTAATATAAATAATAGGGGGCTGATTGTGTCGCCCTGGTAGACTCCTCTCGCGACTTTTATGGGTTTCGTGGATTCTTTTCCCACTTGTACGACGACGCTCCATCTCTTTACTGCAGCCTTGAGGGTATTTCTTATTCCTGTTGGGACTGGCAGCACGTTGATAAGCCTAATCAGTTGGTAGTGGTACACAGAATCGTACGCCTTTTTAAAGTCGAACCATGTAGGGTAGTTATATGGATCTTTTTTCCCCGTTTTTGTGGCTCTAAGTCTTGCGGCCTGGGTGAATCCTTTATCGATCAACATTCCATGCATTGTGCCCCATACGCGTTTCCGAGCTAGTTGTTCGTTTGGGATAGCCCAGTCAGGTAAGTTTCTCATTACTATATTGTTGATTACACCTGTAAGGATTTTGTAATCTGTATTCAATATCGCAATGGGGCGATAATTGGCTGGGTCGGTCTTGTCACCGCTTTTATGTAGCAGAATAATTCTTCCTCTGACATCTGTTTCGGTCAATGCGCGCACTCCTGTAAGTGTGTTGAATATATATGTGCATAGATATTTTTTGGCCTCTCTGAAGATTTTGTACGCTGCTGTAGGCACCTTGTCTTCTCCCGCGGCTTTCCACGGTCGAGTCTTCTTCAGTACATGTTCGACTTGTGTGGCAATATCCTCATATTCTATGTTGTCGATATTATTTTGACCTTGTGTGGGATTTTCTTCCTGGTGTTCACGGTGTATTTTGAATTTATTGATCCATGTATTATACATTGGTGTATGTGGTCTGTTGGTGCTGTTTGATTTGTAGAGCTCTAAGAAATGTGTCGTAACAGAATCTATGTCTAGTTCGCATTTGATTTTGTTATCGGTGATGGTACGTTTTGCTGGGTTGATGGCGTATTTGTTTCTGACAATTTCGTTCTTGTGTTTGTCCATTTGTCTCTCAGCCCGTATTTTTAGGTGTTTGATTCTGTCTTGCCATGTTGCGATGTAGTTTTTGAGGCACGTATGTCTATTTTTCAGCTCTTTTATGATGTGTTTTTGTTCATCATTTAGTTTGGACCGATATTTGCGAAGTGATTTGGCCATTGTTACTTTTTCTTTCAGCTTTTTTATAGTTCTGTTAGTTTTAACATAGGCTGGTATTCTTTTTGTCTCATTGTTTTCACACTCGTTTTTCAAAGTGATTAATGCGGCAAGAATTGCCTGCTTGACACTTGTTCTTTCTCTTGCATCAGTCAGATTTTGTTGCTGAATTTTTTGGATTTGCTCACCTAGAATTACATTTATCTGCGTAGTGATTGCATAATTTGAAACGTTTGTTTTGATTTGTACTGACCTGGGTGGAGGGCCTTTTCGTTTATTCTTTAGGCCCCCCAGTATTTTATTATAGTGGTTTATTAATGTGTTAGGAATGTTCGTTGCGTTTGTGTTGTTCTCTGTTTGCGTGTGTGTTGCGGATGCGTTATCTCTATTAGGTGTTTGTATTGTCCCGCCTTCGTATATTTCCCTTTCCACGTGTTGTTGTGTGGTGCCCTCATCGCACATGCCTTCTGTCGTCGACCTGTTAGGTGTTATTGTGTTGATTACTATTTGTAATACTTCGACTGACCTGTTTGTTGAGGGGGGGGTGTCCGAATTTTGCGGTTCTGTATGTGTCGCAGTTGGTATTAGCAGTCTTGTTGGTATTGCAGCTTCCGGCACCTCATTTCCTTCCGGCGGTTCTAGGTGTTGCGGTATCCGTCTTTCTCTCTCGCGCTCATTCAATTGTCGGTGGTAAACCTCTGGGTATTTTGTGCGTAGTCTTTCTGTTAGCGTTCCGACCGATCTGCCTGGAAATTGTTCAGAAATTTTTTGTATTTTTTCTTTTTTACTGGAGCCTGACACATTCATGAATTGGGTGAGCAATCTTTGCTCTTCCTCTTCAGTCCATCTTGGCGATCGCGCTCTTTTCACTGCTCCACGTGGGACGTCTATTACACGTGCCGCTGTTCTAAGTTCGCACGTTTTCTTTTTAATTGCTGCTACTGATCGCTGTGGTAATTGTTGTGAGAGGTTTTGTAATTCCTCTTGTGTGATGGGTGTGTGCTCTCTGCCTTCCAGAAAGTTCTGGAGTATTTCCAGTTCGTTCGTTTTCCACGTGGTCATGGCTGATTCACTCGTTTACACTTTAACACTTTAATTGTTAATATATCACAAGATCTTTTAGACAACTCTCCTATATATCCTGAGTTCGACTCTTATTCAACGATTTTCCGTTTTTTGTGGGTTTTTTCTCAGGTGACTATATCCGGATTTTCCCGCTTTCTCGACTTTCAATAGTAAAATTTCCGTTTGCAGGTAATCTCTATTGATCGATGTACTCGGTACCGTGGTCCGGTATGGTCTAGTGGCTAGGATACCTGGCTCTCACCCAGGAGGCTCGGGTTCGATTCCCGGTACCGGAATGTTTTTTTTTTTTTTTTCGTTTTTTTTGTCATATTATAAGAGGAAAAAATCTGAGTTTAGATTTTTCATGTTTTTGTTTCAGACCAGACGTTACTTCGGCATACTTTTTTTAAATCTTCACTCGTCTAGTTTTGATACGTGCGTATCACTTACTATTCTTTAATTTTTTTTAAAGCTATTCATTTTCTCACACTATGTGTTATTCGGAGATATTCAATTATAACCTTTCTTTTATTGCTTGACAAATTTGGTGGGAAAGTAGCAGTTGTATAAAACCCTCGGAAATCGCAGAAGAACCGGTGCATTTATTGAGATGTAAGTGATGTTAATGCATGAGGATTTTTCGAGCATTTGTAGACGGTCGTGTCATCACAATTTAATCATAATGTGAGCTACCTATCTCTGTATGCAGTTCTTGGAATAAAATTTCGAAATTTTATGTTCTATTATCTTTTAGTATACAACTCGAAGATATATAATGTCAACGCTCATATCTCAGTGGAAACGACGGTTCTTGGCTGATCACCGAATGTAAGCATTGATGGGCGCGGTCAGTACTTGGATGGGTGACCGCTTGAGAACATCGCGTGGCGCTGACTTTTTGAACCCGATGATGTCATGCCTCACCGTTTGATGATAAGTGATCGGCTGAAGCGCACGATCTTCAGTCGATGAGTTGTCGGTGAATGCTGCTGCAGTCTCGTGACGACTGAAGGTCTTGTACAATCGATCATAATCTTTCTCATACTCAGCAAACAAGTCAGGTTCACTATCCATGATAGAGTACATTACTCATACTGGAAGTATTGATCAGTCCATGGCGAGATGTGATCACAAAATGATAAAATTGCCCAGAGCATCCATGAAATTCATGAAATATGGATGAAGAATTATAATAAAAACAAGCTCCTTCTGGTCCTATGGAACTATATATTTCTTCTAGTCATAATTTGTTTTCAGTGAGTCCGATATTCCTATTAAATCAATGCGAATCATATGCTGATTCTGATTGTTCCCATCAAATGAACAATTCACACAGTGCGCTGCGTAATACGATCCTCAAATGCAAAAGGGAAGAAAAGGGGGAGCCCACCAACGACTAAAAAATTGTCACGGTCAATTTCAATTTTCGAGGGTTGGAAGTTGTCGTATCGGGACATTCATTCGCTCCCACTCAGTCATTTGCATTGTCGTGTGCCATGTTCGAAGCCACTCAAATCGTTTGTGCAACAATAGTGTCGGCGTTTGAGACCTACAAAGACTTAACAGTCACACCGCCATTTTGATGCCTACCGACAAACGCGCCGCCATCTTGATTTAGTGACCGCAATTGTCAATAGTCTGATTGTTAGCAAAAGGGGCCATGTCATATAATAACGTATAGTCGTCCACGTATCCTTCCGTTTCGTTTTCTGTATACTACTACTGCACTTGTGTTTAGTTGAACCGTACCTGCGGGTGATCTATAGATCCTGCGTGCACATCAAGCCCAGATATACCTCGTGGGAACCTATCTAAGTGTAATGTAGATGTGATGAATATCCGGAAAATAGATTCCAAATTATGCGACATGGGAAAACTATCGAATGCGGTTTTTTCTAAATATGAACTTCGCAGATACTGAAGTAGCAATCACTCGACGATGAATGAAATGAGCTCAGTGTCTATATGATCAGGCATAATATTTATCATAGTTATAAACCCGTTTCATCCTTTTCACAAGTAATTGAAACCCCCAATCTATTTAGCACTGCGTGCCATTCTGCTTGACACAAAATTCCCATTCATATTATACATACATTTGATAAAATATATCCTTTTCAAGTAAATGTCCATACGACATATAGCATCATGTTAGAAAAACATTCCCCACATATTACAAGCGCATGTCTTTAATTGCTCAACGACGAGTCGCGAACGGCAGTTCATTCCCTCTGCACGTTTAATTGCATCCAATTATCATAAATCTCACGGATTTGTGCGCATATCATGTAGATATGCATACTCATATGGATAAATTTTTTCATCAACTTTTCTGTCGTATCCAATCAGTAATAATATATAACAATGAATTTATATTTCATATGAATAACAAAAAATTTAATTAATCCAATACATAATGTTTCTAAATCACCTTCCCTTATTAATCATTTCCATTAACACAATAATATATCAGGTGAAATTAAATTTTTCATGTCAAGGAGTTTATATCCCGAATAAGGATCCAGGAAAAGAATGGGAGAATGGGAGTGAAGCGCGTTTGGCCATTACGACTATGAGCACTCGCGCCTCTTACCGTGGCGGTTTGCGGCGCGTCAAAGAGTGCTCATTAAATGCCGGCAATTAACCGCGGGCCTTCGAGTTGGCCCGCGGACGAGTGTATGAGTCCCCTAGCCTTTGCGTCGGCGGTTCACTTTTTCTCACTCTTTTTCTCTTTTTGTCTTTGTCCCTCTCGAAAGACTATCGTCGCTCTTGGAAGTCTTGCACGCGCGTCTTGAGAGAAAGACTCTCAGGTGTAAATGTGAACCCACTCGTCTCGGGGCCCACGTAGATTTAATGGGCCTTGCCAACAGGAACGATTGGCATGCGACCCATCTATCACCTCTATATAACCACTTTTAGTATCTCAAAACGATCGCGATTACCGTATGTACATGTGTGGGACTGTATTCGAGAATAATTAAATACATTTTCCTCAGTCATTCGTTAATACGTAAGAGATTGACATGAACGAAAATTTGTGTGTTCCGCTTAAACAATTATCGAAAACTTAAAAAATGTGAACACGCAACTTTTTTTTCATAAACGAAGAAAATTTTTTTGTCAAGAGAATTTTGTTTTAAATTACAGTGCTCCAATATAAACAACGTTTCAATTTACTATATCAAAATCAAACACTTTTAAGAGGATAGATCTAGCAATGCACATAGACCTTGTAGAGAAGATCTAGACTAATTCCTTTATGGTCATCAATGTAAAATTCTCGGATCCCATACGCCCCTTTATTTCTCTGTCACACTTCATCAACAATTCTCGCTACCGAGAACTCTCCGACATATAACTTAGATATCATAATATATATTCCGAACTTCTGGAACACGAAAAATACATTTTATATCCTGCCACTTACATTCTACGAAGAGTCCTATATGGGAATTTCCCAAGAGCAAGTTCCATCATATATATACCAGCTTTATCACGCCCGTTTGTCACAAAATCACTCTCACCTCCGGTGTCACGTCTCAATCCCTCGATTGTTTAAATGTCCCTCGAGCAAATTTCTTTTCTTCCGGCACAACATTCAACGACGAATACATTTATTGAAGGCATTGTGGCTCCCGCTGACTTGAGAATGATCAATTACCGATTCCCAGGTGGAATACACAGACGACATCAAGCAAGAGAGTAACATTTGGTTGACTTCGGTGAATCGGTCTTGAGTTCAAGAAGAACCAAGAGAAACCAACAAACAGTGATTGGTTGTTGCTGCTGAAGTAGACAATTCATTGGGCCATTTAACATCTTTATTACAGACTTTGTGAATAGTTTACCTTCAGGTACCAGTCTCTCACCCAAGGGACATATGGGCTAGTCAAAACCGAGTGAAGAAGTTCAATTTGCCATATAGTACACATCTGTTAGTATAGAGTATCGTCTGTATGAGAAGCATCGAGTAACATGTCCCAGAGGACACGATTCACCTAATTGTCTCCATTGAGCAAAAATAAGAGGAGGATCTCAAAATCTTAGCCATAGAATCTGAGAAAGATAGAAAAAGGACCCATAAATGTATAAAGTTTTACGTACAAAGAAAAAGTCAGCCAACTTTGCTCGAGGATATAATGGTATTATTGCATTTGTTTTCATTCATTCACCCATGTTTTCCTGCCCTCATTTTCACTATTTTTTCAGCATCGGCACAACTATTACTCATGTATGCATTGAGGTATTTTGACAAGTGAATATAAGAGAGGACAGTGGCGAGAGTTTAAACTCCTACATTGTTCAATTCCATTGGGCTATCAAACAATTTGCTCGAGAACATTATGTGGGCGTAATTCCATCATGTATACAACGATTAATGTTATAGGTGGTATTATGGTGTTTTATGCATTGAATAGACGAAGAGGAAGTAGTTGAACAGTTGTCAAGAGTTGACAAGACGTATGCATATACTTCCTACAGATTTGATAGTTTTATTTAGACGTCATTGTGAATATTTAATTGAATAATAAATCGTTGTGAATCTTGAGGAATTGTTTGCTGGATTTATTTATAGGTTTTGAAATTCAACTGAGATTCCTATAATGAATAATATATATGGAGAGATTTGAATGCTCAGTGGGTGATACCGCTCACTCATATTTCTATTGGCTCTTCACAGACTAGTCTCATCACAAAATAATTCACCACTTTTCAATTATCCTTTTATTCTCCTTCAACATTTATTTTTTGTGACAATCTTACTGATATTTTCAAGTTTTTAGAAGAACATGAAAATCCAAAATAAGTATATATTATTTTTATCATAATTCGATCAAATTGCCTACTTACAGAATGTAAATAATTAGAAGAAAGATCAGGCGCAATTCAAGTTGCAGGTGAGTAAACGATTCTGACGCATCATAAGCGTACACGGCCGAACAAGAAGCAGAATTTATATGCTCAAACTCGTTACATCGCCATACACAGACACAGCAACATGTGTTTTGTATGCGACCAACGCCAAGTTCCTAATCAGATACGGTGTATGAGTATTCATGCATATATACACAGCAGCCTGCGCACACTTCTCATGATCATTACAGCATAATGCATATCTTAATGATTACGAAACGGAACATATACTGACATGGTGGTGAGTGAAGAATATGTACATGAATAAACTTGGCGAGAGAGATTCAAATAGTGTTCAGATATGAGAACGCATTTATATGGGTGCAGAGTAAGGGAGAATGAAGGAGGAATAAATATACAAAAGAAAAAGAAAAAAAGAAGAATGAGAATGTGAATGTGAATGTATCTATGTAGTGAATGTGGTGTGGACGACGTCAGCACCCGACCCACGCTTCTCCAATCAGCCCCACATAAACTACAATCACGACACGTGCCCCTTATATCGCATCTCTATACTTGTACTTACATGTAAATGATTGTTTATACATTTTAATCCTGGTCTATATATATGTAGCTCCTTTTCTCGCCGCCATTTTGTGTTGCATTGTTCTAAATGTACAATTGTGTATGATGTATTAGATGATTATGAATTATATATTCTCAATTGAATAAAAGTTTTGTTAATGTATTGAAATGAATTGAATTGTGTTTTCCTTTATTTTTTTCGTGGTTTGGATTTGATTCGATAATATTTCATTTTTATTTTTCACTGGGGCGTTAGTTGGTACAGATTTATTAATTGCTGGATAATTTTTCTCCTGTGTAGGTATGAGAGACTATACAGTGGCGGTTATATGTGTTGTGTCTCGGACACGATCCACGTCGGAGTGATTACACGGAAATTAGATGAGCTCTGTCGGTCGCGGCAGGGGACCACGTGCACAGTCCCAAAATTCGTCATCAACATACCTCTCTATGCTCATATGTTTGTGTATGTATATGTATGTATGATATTTTATGATTTAAAAAAAAATATCGCGTTTAATTTCACTGCTGGAATCAAAAAAAAAGTATCATCAAATTATTTCTTCTCGTTTTCTTTTGCAGAATTGTGAGTGCAGAAAAAAGGGAAATAAATTTGTAAGACATGTTAATAAAAAAATGACGGCAATATATTTGTTCCTTTCACAATTTTTTTTTACCGGTGCATTATAAAGATATAATTCCATAATTTTGGTAGTTTCTCTTGTTTATAATTTCTCACAAAATTTTCCTAGTGATTTCATCTTGTTCATTATGTTTTCGGTGTATTTTTCTCTGATTATATGACCAAATATATCCGCATCCAATACTTTGGGATTTTCTTTGTCGTCTGTAAAAAGATTCAAACTTATAGCAAGTGGCTATGAACAGATTATTACGCCCAACAGAAATTATCGGCAGAATTAATAGAATCTTGAAATAAATAACACGTTTGCAAAAACTGTGAAATTTTATCCATGATAATTTAATTGAATTACAACTCTGAATTTAGATAACATTTATCTGTATTTCCAAAAAAAAACCTGCTAAATAAGATGAACCAATAATATATTTATCGCACAATTTAATCTCAATCAACACCAAAATTAACTGAGAAAGAAAAGTAGAAAAAAGTAGGACAACATCTCACCTCTCGAATTGTAGAAAAAATAATCGATACTTATAATATATGTTTAAGTATAATTTCTACCTGTACTCGTACAGCAGTAAAATACATAAAAAGTGCCGCATGTGCACATAGCGTGGGAGTAGGTGGAGACGTGTGTCGGGCGGAGCAAAATAAGCCACCACCTCTCAGTTTATTTTAAATGCCGCTTGGCTAACACACGTTGGACGATGGTCGCGTGGTTGCACCTCTGATTTCCATCAGCAACACATACACATAACTATACACATATACTTATATATATAACTCTCATCGTGTTTAGCTTTTACTTCTTCTTCTTCTTCTCATTTTTTACGACCAAGCCACCACGCGCATGTTCATCTGTTCATCTCACAGAAAGAGGCGGAGTCTAATACTTCTTTAAGGACGCGACTGGGCTCACCTTTTTGCCACGGTGTGGTCTACCCTACGAGACCACGGGATTTTACTAGAGTGAGCAAGTGAGAGCAAAACGTTTGTGTACTGGTCGAGATCCCACTTCTGAATCCACAGTTGGAGTTGAGACCCCGAGAGGACAACAGGTCCGCTTGTCATTCAAACAACTTGGACACGTCTCTCAAATTCATTTTGATATATAATACAAACATATATACGTGTATAAACATATACATAAATACATTTATATGGACTTTGAAATTTATTTTCGCCTCAGAATTTTGTCGCGAATTTATTTATTGACTCATCGATCTTATTATTGTCGATTCATTATCCTTTCTGTTGTTTTAGTTCGGAATTTTGGTGCGGATAAACATTTTGTGCAATTTATTTGAGTGATTGCTACTGGACTTACCCTCGTCGGTTTCCTTTTTTTTTTTTTGGTTAATTTGCTTTAGTGTAATTAACATTCGGAGATATAGTGATTGGTTTTCTCAATTTTTTTTTTCTTATTCGAACAAAAGACTTGGGCTATAGATGGCTGTCAGCACACTCAACATGGCACCATACTTCACTGGATATCCTTTTCAAGGTGAGCTTAGAGTATTTATTACATTTTTTTAAATTCAATGATGATTATGTATAGATTTGACAGTTTTTATTCATTTGTGGTGAATTTTATTTATGTTATTTAGTTTGCGAGGGATGATTCGTTATATTTGTTGATTTGTTTTGGGATTGAGAGGTGAAACGGGGATGAGTTGGTTTATTTTTTAGGCTGAAGATCGATCCGACGGCAATTTTTTGGGGCAGGACATTTTAGTTTGAAGGAATATTTGTTCCCTTTGTTTATACAAGATAAATCCGGTGCATTATCAGACAGTATAATGAAATTCTACTGATGTTCCTGAGACTTCGATTTGGAATATTCTGTTGTCAATCACACGAGCTGATACAAAAATGTGCATGTCAATTATTTTACCCTGACGTTATTAAAAATTAGATCGAATTTTTATGAGGATGAAGTGTATGCAGTTATTCTCGTGAAGCGAAGAGTTATCAATTATTGATCGGAAATGTATTGGAAAGATTAGATGAGTGTTAACATGAAGATATTTACATAGAAATATGAATAGACAAATAAACAACTTGGGTTGTATGAGGAATTTTCTACATTCAGTCACAGATGAATCGGTGAATTTTGCACCAACGAAAAGTCAATATTTTCATTCATTACGGTTTGAATTAAATTCAAACTTTGTTTTTCTTATCCAATAAATATGCAAAGATGAAAAATATTTGCCTCATTTGGGCAACACTATAATAAGACAGAAGTTGGTTCTCCAAATGTGAACAGTATGAATATAAGAAACCAATCAATTGAATCGTCAATAGATCAAATATATAATGAACATCAGTGTTTCATCTCATCAGTCTACATTAAACAAAAGAATACCACTACACTCTCTCATTATATCACCAACATATTCACGACGTGTTAATTTCACATCTCCAATGATGCAATTTAATAATAAGAAAGTTTCTTAAAAATCTTTTTTCTTCCACAGAAACTCAATAACGTAATTCTTTTCGTAAAACAATATAATTAATAAATTTCACTATACAAACATCTTTATTACTTAATCATCTAAATGAATACAAAAACAATTCTTTTCACCATCCAAAATGTCCAATCCTAGAAACAAATTAACCCAACAAAAAATATCAATTAAATTAATTTCGATGTGAAACTTTCGAAGGAAATTAATATAAAAAAAAAGAACAGAAAGGTGATGAGACATTATTTCATAAGATATAAAAAGTTGATACACACACACACACTCACACACTCATACATATGAAAAGATTCTCATTCTGCAGCGCACATCAGGTAGGTTTTGTACTGTAGAGTACAACGTCGTTGGTACCACCACGGTGGGCGTTGAAACGGCGTGTTCAGAACGTGGGGTATAACCTAATGTCTGATATCGGATCGGCCTCCGGCGACGGCACGTTGATTGAAGCCCTCGCGACTCGCAACTCACGCCGCATATCTACTAAGTACATGCGCGTAGATAGCGTTTAGTATTATATCTATATATATATACCTGTACAGAAATTTACATGTATATATCTGTATGGGGAACTGTGGATAGCGCTCTCGATACGGTGGTGATCACATCTGTCTACTCCTACACACGTGCGCAAATTTCCATGCCCTTTATCCGCATTGATGCATTACTGATGGCTTTTCAATTGATTCTCGTCAATGTATTTTCAACTTTATATTTTATTGAAAGGAAAAAATAAATAAACTAAATAAGAATACAAGAGAAGAGAGCAGACGAATTATTATACGAACAATATCAATTGAATTTTATTCTGTGATAAGGAATAATTAATTTTTTATTTTGAAAGAAAATTCTTGAGTATTGAACTCGTATATGAAATAAACAAAAGAATTGGATAATTTATTTTTCATCATCATAAAGATGAAAAATAAGAAAAGGGAAATAAGTTATCGATATTAATGATAAAATATTTTCTTTACTTATTTGGAAAAAAAAATTGATATTATTTTTTTATTATTCATAGATACAGCGGGATACTAAAGAAAGTAGAGAAAAAAGTTTGTTCCAAGATACTCCAGGCATGAATTCAAATCACGGAATTCTCCCTCAAGGTTTTTTACTCATTCCCTATATTTTGTACATAAAAATATCGATACATATATTTTTATATGTGAATAAGAGAGGAGATGCTGTAAGGTGGAACACAAAAACTCTTGAGTATGTATAGCCCACCACCATTTTTCACGATCACGAGTATTAACATGATCGTTTTGAAAATCAATTGCCCGTAATCAATAATTCATGCTCCAAATTATTTTCTCGCGCTGAGGCACTTTATAAAATGCACCTTCAATCACGCGCACATACTTTACAGGGTGGTCCATATACATACATATATACATAAACTGAACATATATTAATGTTCATTCTCGTCTTACACTCATATTCCACTCTCTTTTCATTCCAATCCAAAGAGCGAACCTACCACATCAAAGACTCTATATGAATATACACTTGATATTCGTTGTGTATGTACAAAACTCACACTAAAGCCATAACCTAATTGCGGAAGGAAGCGAGAGAGCGAAGCGCACGGCCCTGAAACCATCGAACGCTTGTAAATTCACCGGGACATATATAATTTAACGCCAAAATAGCCCCGTAATTATATTCGCGCGTAGTACGCGAGAGTTATATACTGTGGAAGGTAATTCACTATGAAAAAAATAATTCCAAGAATTTTATTATCATCGTTTTTATTATTTTTTCATTATTATAATTACCAATTCATTTGATATCCTTTATATATTTCTTGTAGTTCAGTCCATAAATATATTTATGAATTTGTAAATGGTCGAAAATACGATGACATTCGATGATTGTCTTTGAGGACAGAAAAAATAAAGAGATGTTGATCAAAGTGGTCAACTGCTGTTTCATTCATTTTATTTTTCCAATAAGTTCAAGTTTCCAATATGAAATTTGACAGATACAATCTTTGAACGACGTTTCAAAGCGATCAAACATCAAATCAATTTATTACAATTGCCATAATAAACAATGGCTTAATATTATTATCAACAATATTTTGCATATTTGATGAACGATTTCATCAAGCAAATGGTTCTATAGAGAATAATACAACTAAAACAATAAATTCTTGCACAATTTTTTTCTCTTTTTTTCCAAGTGACAAAAGAAACAGAATTCCAATGTATCGAATCTCAAAAACATAATATAAACATGGAGATCAAGTGGCAATAGAAAATATTTATAGAGACTCATAGATTTTCTATGGATACATAATAATAGAATGAGGGAAATCCGGATCGAAACAGCTTGGGCGTCATCGTTTGTTGTTGTCGTGGAGGTTGCGCTTCATGTATAGACACAGTACACACATATGTGTATGTATACAGCAAAGCCATTTGGCTTTGGGCCCACTTTGGGTCAGGCGCGCGCGTCCGATCCTGTGCGCACTGAGAGCGTCGGGCGGTGCCTTTTGATCTTGCCTGTAATCCCGGCGGGCCCCGCGGCCTCTGCACTGACGTCATACCTTAGGTGTCCGTTGAACGATTCTACGTGTTCGTGTGTACTCACATACACAAACATATACAAGTGTTTGTATGTATTTTCTTATTCGTAAAGTCCGAGAGCATGTCAAAAAAATGTTACAGACACTTCGGGCTCTCTTTTTTTGTCTTCTGTTCTTATTATTTTTTTGACAGCGCATATATTTCTGTATTGGTATTGATAGATAATAGAAAATAATTTTCGTTAAAGATAAATTTATTTGTGTAACTTTTAGTGTTTGTAGATATGTATTCGTATGAATGAGTTTGTATATATGAGACAGAGAGTGCGAAGGAAAGGAGGAACTTTTAAAAGTCTTGAACGCAATTTTTCACGGCGCACTGGACAGGTTCATAAAGCACGCCGAGTATATGGATAAACAATGGCTCTTTATCGTATCCAATTATACTTGGCAGCCTCGTAAAATTTTCAGAGTGATAAGTCTGTCTTTGCTATTAACCCAAAGAATTATTTAAAAATCTTTCCTATGTATATTCTTCAAAGAGATCCTTCTTTTTTCTTCTGCTTCATTTTTATGTTCATATAAAATTTAAATCACAAATACGTACATAGAAGTGTATTTCCATTTTTTTCCATCTGTAAGTTTTAAAATATCTCGTGAATAATTCGATGACAATTGTTTAGTAGAATATTGTTGTTTTGTTTTAAGTTCAGGTGGATGAGAATTTATTTATAGATGTGGACTAATATGTGTGGAGTAAATGAAGCAAAGAAAAGAACGGAAACAAAAGGGAAGTTTACTACTCGAAGCAAAACCACGGCCGTAACTTTACGCTGCCGCCTTTTGCAAAGAGACTGACAGAGAGAATTCATATTTTCTCGCCGCGTGAATCCCTTTAAATATACACATGCACAAAACCCACACTATCCGGTGTTAGTGTCATTCGTGAAGTCATCTCATGCACGCGATTCTTCATCTTCAACACTGCGCACCCTGTCTTTCATGTACATTTTTATGCATGTGAGTGTGTGTGTGTCATTTTCTTTCTTTACCACAACGCGCTCATTTGCCGTATAATATTTGTTTGGTTCTTCGCAATTATAATTAAGTTAATTAACCGGACCTCATTACCAGTAATTAGAAGAGCGTTTGAGCGGCACCTTGCGTGTCATTTTCAACATAATATTTGCTAATTAAATATCTATATGGCAATAGATAATTTTATATATCTCGGATGATAACGTTTGTATATTAGGACAGATAATCAAATCGAAATTGTGACGGAAATTGATATAATACGCAATAAAAATTGTCAATTTCAATACTGAATAGAGTGCAAATTAATCAATTTAGATTTATTAATTCGTAATTATATAATTTGAACTATTGTTTCTTCGAAGGACGACAATCTAATAAAATGAATGATTCTCTTGTCTTTTCAGGACAAGGACGAGTAAATCAGTTGGGTGGAGTTTTCATCAATGGTCGACCACTGCCCAATCATATCCGATTGAAAATAGTAGAAATGGCTGCATCTGGTGTGAGACCGTGTGTTATATCAAGACAACTTCGTGTTTCACATGGATGTGTATCCAAAATACTCAATAGATATCAAGAAACTGGGTCAATAAGGCCTGGTGTTATTGGCGGGAGTAAACCGAGAGTTGCTACACCAGAAGTTGAAGCGAGAATCGAAGATCTGAAAAGGCAAAACCCTGCAATGTTCACATGGGAAATACGAGATAAATTAATCAAGGTCTGTTGAATGAAACAATATTTTATTACATCACAAATGAATGCTTTTTTAGTAATTTGTAATTAATCGAGAAAGTGTAAAAAAAAATTAGGACAATAAATGATGACTTGATCGTAAGTTAAATGCAAAGAAAAAATAAAATATACTAACTAGTCCAATGTGGTTCTGCCAGCAGGATGGAGTATGTGACAAAGGATCCGTTCCATCAGCATCCAGTATATCAAGGTTACTACGTGGACCATCAAGCCAAACAAGACCTGGCGATGATCCACGACGTAATCACTCCATCAATGGAATTCTTGGTGAGTCGTCAATATCTTTAAACAAATAACAGTAAAAATATTCTCTTCCAATTTTTTCTATATTCTTTCCAGGAAAATACTTTCATGTTATCATTTCATACCTACACACGATCATATTTCTTTATAAAATATCTCGAATAATAATTATATTTTTTCGAGAATTCAGCGCAGAAATATAGCGAGTCGGCATATTCTTAAAGAGAATTCTGCATTTTATTTATTAGGACGCACCGTTGGAACAGAATATTCTCTGGCTTTCTCTTTATCTCTTCTCTTCACCAATTCTCTCTCTTATTCTTTCACAAACTCTCCTTCACTCTTCTCTTTTACGCCAAGAAATATATTAGGCGCCCCGTCGAGCGCGCGAATGTCTCGAAGTTTATTATCTTCTCACCTGGGAGTTTCACATTTGATTAGGAGAATGGAATAAGAACCAAGAGAATAACTATATACATATGTATTGATTATATACTTATATCTATATATATATATATATATATATATACATTGATGGAGACATTAATCACCAGTTTTTTCTTCTTGTTGAATATTCGAACGTTGCAAAATATTTAATTTTATTCAGTCTTTAGTAAAAATATTTTTCATTATTCTCAAGTAAAGAGTAATTATCAGACGTTTACTTTTTTATTTTTCATTCATTTCTTACTCCAATTAGTTTCCAAATAAAATACACAAAACTACACAGAATTGTATTATGATACAAAAAAATAGTTGAAAGAAGAGAAGAATACAAAAGGAAAATTAGAGCGCGCAAATATCAGCTATAAGCAAAGCAATGTCTATAATATATAAATATATTTTTGTGCGCTTGATGTTCAACTCTGATGGAGAGAGTTGGCGCGGCGTGTGGTCTGTATATACCATCTGAGCTCCTCCTTGCACCGCGTCTGTGCCACCTCTAATCTCGGATGGTGCGCCGACGAAGAGTATACAGTATAATAGAGTGAGCGGTGCAGTTGCACGAGCTTGATGCTATACACCAAGAAAAATCAAGAGCAAAAGTTGAACGATAAAGAGTTCAGGTATATTTATATTTATATATAGTTAAAGAAGCACCAGAGAACATGAGAAAGAAAAAGGTGCGATGAACAGCTAATATTCTGTTTTCTACAATGATGAAGATGATGACTAAATATAGAAAGAACAAAATAAAACTTCAGTAGAAGCTCTCGATCATCTTTACTTTTTGCTACTACGCGCGCTCATAACTATACCACTGTGCTATTGATTTAGACATATTTCTCCTTGAAAATTAGTTCCGTAAACGTCAGACAGTTCACCGCAAAGAATATATAAGTTTAGTTATAATGATGGAGTTTAACAATCCCTGAACCTTTATTCAAAAACATCATAAAACTTTTTATCTGTTTCATTGTTTCATTCGGTATAAGAATTGTTGTTAAAAATTGAGGTGAACATCAATATTAATCAAATACAGAGACAAATCAATAGAACGTTAATATTGAATTTAAAAATTAATTATTATTGATCGCAGATATTCATTCGCTTATTCTAATAAATAATTATTCAATCCTTTCTCCTCAACAATACAAACTAATTTTTCTATTCTATTTATTTTCCCAATACTTCCACAATGTTTACAATATTTTGAATATTTGTATACGATATGATGGGGTGTTCGGAAGAGAAATGGCGATATTTCGTGGCGTCGATGGATTGTGGAAATCGTCAGGCTTCACGTGAATTATTCAACTTAGGTATACCTATATATTTCTTTGTACATGTATATATATATATATGCCCTCGAAGCGTTGGTAAGGATTTACGACTACCGCCGTAGCCTTTAATCTTGCAAACCGCTCGCGCGAGCAATATAATGCAACCCTTCTTCGCTTTTCTGTATGTATACATATACCACCTATTATATGTACATTCAATGGTTACTCGCGCGCCCTGGCATCGTTCCAAACATATATATGAACATTTATGCATGTGTGCGTATACATATAAACTCACATATATAAAAATTAAGTGCGCTATTGATTTAAGCATTTAACTCTACTGATAGCTTCATTCAATATTATAATAACTCTTGAAAAGAAATTTCTATTTTTCACTCGACAATTTATGTAAATTTACAACTATGAAAGTTTTTCCGCTTTTCTTTCCATTCTTCTTTTTCTTTCCTCCTTTATCTAGTGGGGCAGAGAAATTTTTATTTAATTTTTTGGACGTCATTTCAGTGGTTCTTAATGTTTGTGATTAAAACAGTGGACCAGGTGGGAAATGTTTATTGTGTAAATGAGGGCGGAAATTAATTTGTTATGTTAATTTAATGGGTATTATTGATTTGGAAATGATATTTCTCCTTAATTAATTAACACGACTATCCAAAATTATTTGTGATGGAAGATAATCAATTTTTATTTTTCTCAAGTTACAATTTTTGTGTTGTAGTGAATAGGGCAAATTATTGAAAATAAGTAATTGAATTGTTTAAATCAATACACTAGCGGAATATCAATTAATTCTCAAATTTTCAAAGTTCACTACTAAAATACAAAGATAAAAATAAAATTGAATATATTAAACAAATAAGAAACATCAAATTATCTCCAGTATAAAAATATTGCAATTGAAAAAAAACGAGAGAATTCTACGTAGATAATTCCACAGTTCCCGGATATTTTCCATCAATATCTTTTCTTTTTTCTCTATCACTATTATTCAACATGTATATATATATATATATATAAATATCGATTGTATATCTATACAGCAAAGTACATGGAAGGATCATGAGTATATCTACATGTCAAAGAACTTAATTCGTGTTGGCGCGCGGACCCTAATTTCTTCGGTGTTTTAGTTTAGTATAGGTTGGCCAAGCCAACGGCTGTAATCACGGTGGATTTAATGGTGGGTTGCAGACTCGGGCGTGTGAACTGTGGGCGGGAACAACTCGCTTCCTATCTTCGGTATCTGACGTCTAGCACGTGCTGGAACAGAAATTCCACTCTCGAGCAATGTTTTTCCATCCCTCTCCACGCTCCTCATACTTTTTCTTCCTCTTCATTCAATATTTTTCTTCTTTTATTTTTTATTACTTTTTTTTCTATTCTCCAAGTCGATTGCGTGAGGAATGTCCACTATGCTACGCTCCTTCCTATATGTAATATATTTTTTTTAATTTTTTATATGAAATAGTTGTGTGTCATTAGCTAACGTTTTTCATTTCTTTGCTCGATCACGTGGATTCTAACGAAGCGTGGAATTACATACAATTTTACGATTTACTTCTCACTTCCGACGACAGATGTGTTCTCGACTAGTTGACAAGTGGAATCACGTTTATACAACGATTTAAATCCACTTCTGTCAATTTTTTATCAACCTTTTCATTTTTCTTCATCTGTTGCTGTCGTTCTATATCTTTTCTTTTCTCATACACTTTTTTCTATCAATTCATTTCAACTTCTTGTTGAGACATTTATTTATTTCTTTTTCGTTTTTGAATTGTTGACATTCAGGTGGAAGCAGTGGTGATGATTCTGACACTGAGAGCGAGCCTGGAATAGCACTGAAACGAAAACAAAGACGTAGCAGAACGACCTTTACTGGAGAACAGTTGGAGCAGCTTGAAGCTGCATTTCTTCGTACTCAATATCCTGATGTCTATACAAGAGAAGAACTTGCACAAAAGTATGTATTGAGAAATGTATTATTTTATTGCATTCAATGACAAATATTATACCAAGTTACAAATGTGTATAATCATTTGCAATTTATTATTTTCTTTCTCTGTATTTTCTTTGATCTTATATTTTTATTATTTTTTTCTTTCCATTCCTGATTTTGCAGAACAAAATTGACTGAAGCCCGTGTTCAAGTGTGGTTCAGTAACAGACGCGCACGTTTACGTAAACAACTAAACAGCCAACAATTAAATGCCTTCAATACAATGAGTTTACAATCATTTCAAACTCAACATTATCCAAGTGGCGCTGAGAGTTATCAGAGTTATGGTCAAGCATCAGTAGCTGCTGCTGCAGCAACCACCACAGGTTATCCACCACAACACTACAATTATGGCGAGAATTACTACAGTACGCAGCAACAATGGCCCCGAGCGACATCTGAAAACTATGGGTGAGTCATTTGGATTTATTCTTCCGCGCCCCTCAATGATAATGAGAAAAAAAGACAACGATCGTTCAACTTAGTGTTTCAATCTTGATATAAATATTTACACACAAATACTGAAATATTCCAATCTAAAATCGATGAAATTTATCATGAAGTGAAATATTTACAAAGTTGCTGCCAGATATGAACTCAATTCAATCTGAACTTCTCTAATTTTATTAATTGTCTTTTCTTCCGAGCTGACTTGGAACTGATGCAACATCTACAGAATAAAATAGTGGAAAAATTGTAGAACAAAATGTAGAAAACGGAAAAGACCCCCCGGGATGTCCAACGGTTCATTGATTTTGTATATGGACATGCGGCAGGTCCATACCTGACTCTTTCCCTTGGCCATTTACTAACACAGATATAAATAGAGCATATGGCATGTGGGCATTTCTCTTCGCATCTCTTTTACTTTGTCGCATTACTTCATTCTCTTCCTTGCAGTTATTTTCTTCCGTATATATAGTTGAAGTATTTCTAACAATTAATTCAACGATTGTGGGCTAATAACACGTTTGAACCATGGCCACTTGCAACGGTACATAAAACTATAATATAACATCTGTGTAGGTTTATATATGTAGGGCGTGCCACCTTATTTCGCAAACTCTATTCTCATTCGCCTCAAGTATTTACCAACCAATTGTATAGCACGAGCGAAACTGAAACGATTCTGTGTATTTATATTTACGTCTATGCGTTTGTGTTTGCATTCAAATGTGTGTGTGCTTGTTGCAATAGTCCATTTGTTCAATCGACGTGTGGATGCAACATATTTTTGTCCGCACACACGGCGGTCCAAGAGTGAGAGAGATTCTTTCTATATAACATTATATGTAGACGCGTCCGCGTGTGGTCCGCAATTATGTTGCTCAGCCCCATAATGAAACGCTACCGGCTAATAATCAACTTCGGTTGGGTTCGTCGTTTTGAGTTAGGCCGAGATATCAGAGCCCTTCAGAACCACTCGATATATATGTATATCATCTCAATTTTCACATTACAAAAAAAAATTGAAACATCTTTTTCTTTTCTATTTGTATTGACTCATTAATTTTTATTTCTTCATCGATGAGGAAGCTGAATTGTTACAGAGAGTGATTTTTAATGGTGCAACTGAATATTTCTGAAACTATGCATTCTACAACGATTATTCGAAGAAATAGTTTTACAATTTTTGGAGCTCTGTAGACCTAAAAATTATAATTCCTGGCATAATTAATATTTGTTTATTAAATATTTATCCTACAAAGATTTGAATTTCTTCATTTTTGGTATTTAGGGGTATTTCTTTCCAGATTAATCGACAGTGTACGAATGAAATGAATTTCAGTATACATTTTTCGTTATTTGTTATTACAAATTTTCAATTTTCTCATCACATCTACAAATATGTGTATATAAAATATTTTTTGATAGGGAAATTAGTTGGAACGTTTTACGCTGTGGAATAAAGAGTGATGTCTTGACATTTAAATGCAGAAATAAAATAAAGTCGGTGCGATTTAAAAGGCTGTAAAGAATCAAAGTGTATTATGGTATAGAGTGTATATAAATACTGAATGAGCTTAAGAGTGAAAGAAAAAGAAAAAAAAAAGTGGTCACACACGCGGTATACACCAGGCGCCCGTGGAAAGGGCTGCTCGTCACGCTGCCAAACCAATTTTTATATAGTGGAGGCTACGCCGGCGACTATCGGTTCGACTGTATCAAGTGTCGCATTTCATAAACAAACAATACCATACACTACTGATTGCCACGGCTAAATTAACGGATTACGTTTCCCCACGTTCCGCGCGGTAGCTTTGAAAACTTATTCTTTACTCTCATTTGTTTTCAATCTTCATTTTTCAATTTTATTTCATTTTTTTTCATTCACTTTTATAATATGTACATAACATCGATAATGACATTGCGGCAATTTTATGTAATAACCCTCACAAAATTTATTCGTCAAATTATTTATTCATTTATATATTCATTTATTCATTCGCTAATTTATTATTTTATTGTCGTAGCTCATAAAAAGTTTTTATTCTACATTGTTGCAGGCTTTTCAACAGTTCTCATTATGGATCAACCAATCTATCGTCAAATTTATCACCAAGCAATTTAAATCTTGGTGGATTGGCTGGTAATGTGAGTCCAACTGGCGCCAATATGAGTGCGTGTATGGTACAAGGAGCTACTTCCGGTGTAACACCAACAGCATCTGGTATGGGACATCATCATGTCACTCCACACAGTCCAAGTGAAGCAAAAAGTGGCTATCCATATCTTGGAGGTATTGATTCACAAGTTTGTGGACGGGTTCATTAAATATTTAAATCGGAATAGGAATTTGAGAGACAAGACAATGAGAAGGAGAGAACTAATTAAAAAGAGTATAACAGAGAACAAAATTTTTTAATCAATTAAATTTGACAACGCGTTAGAGGAAGAAATGAATTCACGGAGTGACTTATTTACCTGCTGTTGATTAGATATAATATTATGTTAAAATTATTTAATACACAATTTTTAAATTGTGCGAGAGGTTCCTATTTAGTGCCTTTGATAATTATGACCTGCAAATATTGCCTTATGAATATATATTAATATCATTATCATTAATATTATATGATACATAGATTTATCTAGGAAAATTATCTGAACTCACCATGCTGCTACTTCAACGCAATCAATTCGCTTTATATTTATAGACGCGTTTAGCTGGTACTTTTTGTTCTGTCCTACAGAATTTTTTAAATAGTCTAAACTATAAATGTCTACTCGGTCGATATAAAATTGTATAAATATAATAATTATAAATGATCGCAGAGTGTAAATAAATGAATATATATTTGAGTGTGAAAATATATAATTTTGCTTTTATTTGCAAAATACAAAATGAATTTTGAATATTAATGTGATTTTTTCTTGTTTATAATTTGTTCAATGGACAAATCCATACTATATGTAAATATTTATATCTTGCGCAAGGAGTTTGGATAGAAAAATGACATCGATTCGATACTTTTCGTAAAGTTGATAATTAAAAGTTGCGAACATTTATGAGGACAAGAGATGATGAATAATTACTTGACAGTAACTATTAACTTAAGAATCAACTCTTGAAAAATTACAGTGATTATATTCGTTACTTCCCAATCTTCTCAACAGAAATTTCACATAAACTATCAAACAAAACGACAATTCATAAACCATTACATATTTGTACTCAAAGATATTGTAAAAACTATACTTTTCTGTCTTCAATTTCAATTATCAAATTTTATGTACTTCATAGATGTTCACAGTGTGTAGTAATTAATAAACAAAAGAATGAATGGAGAAAAGAATAATGTTTTAATTTTATTGCCCAACTGTTTCCAATTCTCTCGATGTCAATCTTCAGTTATTACTTTTCAGTAAAGAATTTCAACATGAAGAAAAGGAAGAAAAAATATTTTGGAACATGACAGGAGCATCCACTCGTCAAGTCGCGTAAAAACGCGTGCATAAGTATATTTTGTGTATATGCATATACATATGTAGAATTTATATATAGCAACGCCTGCAGATTCGTGCTCAGCACGACAACGAGCAATCAGCTTGCCGTATATCTGCCGCTTCTGTCGCCACGCATTTGTGGCCTATTGTGTTGCCGAAGTAGGTGGTCGACCAGAGCGGCTTCTCTCTTCTCTCCCACTCTATTTCCCTACCTATCTCTCCATCTCCATTGTATATATGTATATATAGTATATACAATGTATATCCACACATATACGTGCTTGTTCGTCTCATTTTCGGCCTTTTTGGTTATACAAAAGGAAGTTAAAAGTCGGCAAGTCACGTTTTTGTCTTTCAACTTTTTCAAATCGACTACCGTTAACCAGAGTGAAGAAAGAAAAAACGACTACCGATGCACTGATTCTTCTGAACTAAATACAGGATAAAATCAACGCGGAAAAACATCAAAAAGTTTTACATGTTTTTTTTTTCACTTATAGTGCGCGCTTTTTTTCTTCTGTAGCTTTTTTGTGTTTCAGTTTTTCGTTTATTCTTAATTTCTTAGGATAATGGGATGAGATTTAAGTTGAAATTTAATACTCTCCTTTCTGCGTAGTGATTATCTCATTATAATTAAATGAGTTAAGGGAATGAAAGTAAAATATAATCGGAAAAAGAAGGAATTGATATAGAAAAATTTTGTAGTCGGAGTTTGCTGACTTTATTCAATGAATCAGTATAAACAATTCTCAAGTATTAAATTATTTGTAATTAAAATTCCTCAGAAAATATTTTTCTTCAGTTCCATTCTCTTCAACTGATGAAGGTCTTTGTAAATAAAATGAAGAGGTCAATTGTTAACAATCATTAATTGGAGGAAATTAATGCCATTTTTCAATTTTCCATTTTTAAATTATCGCGAATGGACAATTTACCTACCGCATCAGTGTGGTGGGACTTTAGAAAATCTAGAAATGATGAAAAATAAGAAAAGGAGGAGAAAACGATTGAGTGGACGTATTGAATACGCGAGGATTGGTGTGGATATGAGGGTGAGAAAGAGCTGGCGTGTATTTCAAAGGAAGCCGCGCTGATGAAAAGTTGCCGAAAGTCGAAACTTGAGTGTATTATATATATTACAGTATGGCAATAGGGGAAGATAGAAAATGGGCGGAGATCGATGAATGGCGAATCATGAGAAAGAAAAAAAAACGACGATATGTGGGGTCTTTCACAGAGTGAAGAGTCGGTCGCGCCTCCTCTCATCGATCGTTCAATGATTTTCTATTCCGATTTTCAGAATGGTGGAATATCTCATGTTACTATCGGAGAAACAAAATTTTTTTACGATTCTTCAACGTTCTTCTTCAATTCTGTAAAAGTCCATTCAATTCCAGTCTCGAAACGAGAATGGGATCATCAATTCAGTTGTCATAATGTGAAATAATTTCTGTCTTTTGACACTGTTGAAATTTTTGCCAATCTAAAATAATTTCCAACCTCAATATTCTTAATGAACTAAATTTTTCTAATCGATTGTTCACATTGTAATTAATCTCGATGTTTGCAATAAAGATACATACGGCATAAATATGAGGAAAAAAAATCAAATCGGTGGCGCAAACTCTCGACAGATGCATCGGCAACGACAAAGTTGATAGGCGTGACGGCCTCCCAAGCTCAAAAAACCGCACCCCCGTGTCAGGGACAAAAATCTAGGGGCGGCGTTTAGATCTCGATTCCCCTTTTATTATTCACATATATATATACATACAATACATTCATACATATTTTACATATATGTATATGCATGTACATAAGCAGGGATATACAACGCGCACGCTTTAATGCGAGGCGTTATTCACAGCTCTCTCTCCTCACAATATATCTTTAACTTCGTTTCACCGATATGTTTACTGTACCACACAAGATTTTTCTTCCTATTTTTTTCTATGAAGCTTATGTACAAAATAAAGCGGATGTGACCTAATCCTTAAGGACAAATACACAGTCGTATTCCGCAAAATACTTTATATGAATAAAAACTCATTTTATTTCCCGTAAAAGTGCAAGAATTAATCATTCGATACAAACATTCGTGATTTTGTCATCGTTATTTTGTTGTTGTTTGGGTGAACGTTTAATAATAAGTTACCAAATTTTCCGTATAATGTGAGAAGGTTTTCCGCGAAAAAAATGAAATAAAAATGTTCACACTCATGAAAAACATATAACGACACAAATTTAAATTCGTTTTCTATTATTACAAATCGTATTTATGAAGTGAGAAAAATTATAACAATCTTCTGAAGCCATTACATCGTTTGAAATTCGGTAGAGGATTAAACGTGTGCGACAAAAATAAATCGGATGGAAATAATGAAAGAGGAAAAAAAAAATCAGGCAGAACGGTTAAATTATAGCTTCTAACATTTTCTATTTCTATATATTTTACTTTCTCTCTTTCTTTGTCTTCGTTTACAACCCCCTATTGACTATAATGCAAACGCTCACGTTTAGATGCCTCATGTACGGATGGGTTATTGTATATTTGTATCTATAGATGCTGTATATTATACAACCAATAGTAAAAGAGCCACGTCGTATTCTTGAACAATAGAACCAAGCGAATAGATTAATCAAACTTAACTGAGCCAATGAAAACCGTGCAAATTCACCCCTCTACAGGGGGTTACACTACGTAAAACCGTTCACAGAACATGGATGTATTTATAGTTAGTGTATTCACTCTTACACATATTTTTATTTACACTCTCTTTTTTTACTTTCATCAATGATATATACGGAATATATATTTTTCTATACAACTTTTTTCGCGTTGTCCCACATAAAAGTATAATGTGTATGAGAAAGAGTACTCAGATGTGTAACGAGGGAACTCTTGTCTGTGAGAACATACACGCTTTATACATATCACTGAATTTTGCACTGTTGCGAATTTAATATGATGACTTTTATAAGTGATGGATTTAATTCACCCTTCGATTTAAATTATTAGTGTACCTAATTTTCATTCACATCTGATCTTTTTTCAGGTTTTAAAACGTAGGCGCAATTAAAATATTGCACAATCGTAATGTAGTTAATGTAGACATTGACTCTTCAATTCTTTCTCTAAACTCATAAAACTGAATATGAGAATCAATAAATTTTGTTCTATTTAAAATTCGTTCTATAATTTCACACTGCAGTTGGATAAATTCATCAAACTCCTTCATTTTTCGACACAAAAAAGAAATATGTTTTTTTTTCATGTAATAAAATGGAAAAAAAAACGAGTTCAGTTTGAAAAAACCTTCACAACGAACAAAAAACGAAATAGGAAGATGTAACACAGTCGAGCCGGAATTTTTTTCACTTAATTAAATGATAGATGAAGATAAAAAAAAAAGAACACACACAAAATGGCTGCCATTTTTGTCACCCATGCGAGGGGTGTCAGTGGTTTTATATTTCCAGTTATCCTGTGTGACATACGCACAAACACAGATTTATATACATACAAAAATATATATAAAGTGCGTGTGTGCGTAAATATAAAACTATAATAGTTGGAGGGACCGGGTGCCAAAGCGAGGGGTTACCGGTCGTCGGGCCCAAGGGTCCACCCCTCTGCACACGATCTATACGCGTATCGCCACGCAAAAGATCAACAAACGCGGCGTGATGCGCGACCAATCAGCGCGGCGAGACCAGCTGCCGTCGTTGTACAGCCGAAATATAACAACGCAGCTAACCAAAACTGCACATTATATTATATAGAGAGTGTATATCATGTACGGAGTGTCGGCCCCAAGTTGGCTTTGATAGTGTATAGTAGTATATGTCTATACACAAGAACACAAATACACACAGAAATTTATCTACATACAAAAATTCATTGGTTCATTTATCACGCTGCTGGTTATGTGTGTCCCACGCGAGCACTTCCCAAATCGTTTTCCTGCGCCACTCGATTTTTAAACCATTTGGTATCACGACACGGCCAATCTGTCGAATTTCCGTTGCAACGAGATATCCCCAATTTTTTTTTTCCTGGACTTTTAGTAGATATTCGTTTCGTATTACGATCTGATGGATGTCGGTGATTATATAAGTATTATGCTAGAATTATGCCATCGTAATTGAAGATATTATTTCTATTCAGTAGGATAATTTTACATTTTCTGGGAAATATCCCATTTTTGATACTGTTGGATTTAGGAATAAAATTTAGAGAAGAAACTCTAATTTTTATCATCGTATGGATAGTCTATCTATTGTAGAATTGGTAAATATTTATTGCGCATTTTTTTCTAAATGTTTTGATATTCTAATTTGCATTTCAAAATGCAAAGCCAATGAAAAAATTTTTTATTTGTGTAATAACTTAATTCACTTAATTGCGCCCATCTGCAAATGTATCATCGACATTGTAGACAGAAAATTTAATTGAAATGTCTCATTGAAATGTAAATGAGTTCACAATTAAAATTAATAAGATACCTAGGTATGTGGAAATATAGGTAAAATTTTCTGGGTCTGACCCACAAAAAGTAACGTGGCAAATCAAAATTTCACGTCAAGAATTCAAGCACGACCGAATAATTGGCCTGATCAAATTCTCCACCATTCAACGACTTGTGTTATATAAGTAAATGTTGAGGTCTAAAAACTAAGTTGTGATGAGTGTGCGTGAAAGCTGTGTGTTAGTGCCATCATGTTAAAATGCATATGTTGAATAGGGTAAAGAGGGTAGAATGATAGAATGAGTTGATTACTATGAAGCGCGTTCCAAATGTGGAAAATCAGATTGAGATACAGTTGCCATGTTGAACGAATTAATCAAATTATTAAGCCTAATACGAATGTTATATTACAATAAAAGGCGACACTGATCATCGCCGAATGTTCCTCGTTCTTTTAATTGAATAAAATGATAAATCATTGCATGATGCAGAAAAAGTACTGAGATGTGCGCGAAAAATCTTGATGGAAAAACCCTTGGAATAGGCGAATCGATTTATTGAATTTATCACTTGTTCGAGAAGTTTATTCCTGATTACGCGGACCTAATTGGATTACACTACTGTTAAAAAAAAATTATTTTTAGATGGACAAACTAATTGGGTCTGCCAATTAATGATAATAATCCAATTTTGATTTGTTATCAAATAAAGTTAATTGTTTGACCATGGACAAAACACGATATGAAAGTAGAGGAGAAACGTGCGAATAGAAACGAACGCACAGTTCGTGTTAATTGTGACTCGAGATACAGTGACAATTAATTGTGATTGAAACAAACTTGATGGATAATTTGAGATAGAAAAAAATTGGGTGTGAAATTACAAATGATCTAATAATTTTCATGACTCATCATTTCAAATTGATGTTATTGTTTTTGTATCGTTCAAATAAATTGATTATTATTATCAGTAAGTGGACCAGATTATCACACAATTACTAAGATCATTGAATTGGGTTACGAAAGTTTCTATTTTTGAAGGAACGAGAAATATACTTCTAGAAACTTATATATATAAGTGCAGGATTCTAACTTGAGAAATCAAAAAATATTTCCAACATTGGAAAGAACCTTTGTGGTCTGTCATTTTTGTTGCGAATGTACTTGCACGTGAATATCATTCAAAAAATGTATTTTAGTAGAGTTATATTATTCATTGTAGTTATGACTTCTTTTATTTGTGCGTATCCATCATCAGCAACAAGTATTGAGAAGCACAGAACTACCTCACATCCGTTTCTGAAGATAAAGGCAGATCAAACGAGGAAATGTCAATATATCAACAGAGATTTTGATAAGGTCAGAATAAATCAATTCATTATCAAAAAAATGTTCTCAGAATGATATTTATTGGATTCATAGTTTTCATTGAAAAAAACTATTGTTATTTAGTTGAATGGAATTTGGTATTATGTGTTGCGAACAGTCGTTTCTAAAGCAACACCTATGATTCGGTGTGGACTGATGTATGTACTTGAAACATCAGCAAATGGTTTTGAGGCTGATATGGCATACCATGCATCTGATGGAGAAATTATCCAAATTCAATTAGCTGGACAATTTGTCAATGAGTCTGTGGTAGAAATTCCTGCAATGAAACAGTTGATAACAGGGAATCCAGAGTGGAAATATCGTAAGTGTTAATGTTATTAATTAAGTAGAGTTCATTATTAAAATCTCCTACATTTCCTTTCTTCTCAGCATTCACTGTAGAAATCGGTATTTGTGATGATGATTCTATATTTTTAATCGAACCCATACATTATCTCGGGGGAAGTATTGTATTCACCAGAACCATTCCGCAAAGTCTGAGTGCAATGAAGAAGCGTTTTGGAACATATGATGAGTACAGTGGTAAAGAACATACAGTTCAAATTCAACTAAATTGTGAAATCAACTAAATGTGATAATGACACAACAATACTGACAACTACATAATTTACGATAAATGAATTGAAAAATGTCTATAATCCAAGTTTTTGGAGTATATTTAAGTGAATTTGTAATTTCCAATTCAATTGTCAAATATATGAATGATAATAATAGAACACATTAATTTTATTTAAAATTTGACTCTATAACACTTACAAAATAATTAACGAACAAAGTTTCGACTAGTTCATTGAATATCATGTCGAGAATTTCTCAATTTTATGTTCCATTCCCAACTAATTATGAAAATATATTGACTTTGTACTTGAGCAGAATAAACTTCTTGTTAGAATGAAGAACCGACGAAAGAACAGAAGAAAACTGATAGCCCTGACAGTATCGAAATGTTTGCTCCAAAATGACAAAGAAGCGTATTAATTCTAGATCAAAATTAATATTGTGTCAAATATTTGTGAGAATTAACTGCATATCACCTAATAGCCTTGAGTATTTCAACACTGTGGTATCAAGCTTGTTAGAGAACGCGATAAAAGACCAATTTTCTATTTTATTTCTACAGATAATTTCTATATATTTTATACCATTACATAGAATATGAACAAAAGAATAAATGGACCTCTCAGCTGGCACTCGTTTACAAGAGTGAGCATTACGCTGTGAACCGGCAGATAGTTCGATTCGTAAAGTGCTGAATTGGTTACAAACTGCCAACACGCCACGATATCAAAATTCGAAAGTTCTCAGAATCAGTTACAATTTCTATCGAAACGTTGCATTCAATATGTCGCTCAGAATAGTTATGATATTTACTGTTATGAATATTATTTTTGTTTTTAATACTGTCAGTTCAACTGACAAGAAGAGTCAGACTACTTCATTAATATTTACAAAGTTGAAGTCGAATGTAAACACAAATTGTCAATACATCAACAACAATTTTGATAAGGTGAATAGAAGTCGATTTTCCATTAGGGCAATATAATTGACTATATAATATGAGTACGGGAACAGAAAATTCAAATGAAAAATATTTATATTGTGATTATAAGTGTACAAAAAAAAAATTCAAGGATACATTCATACCTTTGTCTCCCTCGAAGACTTATTATTGAAATTGTTAATACTGTTTTTCTATCTATAACTTTCTGCTTACATTCACTGTTTCTTTCAAGTTAATTGGAACCTGGAATCTTATACTACGAACAGTAACTTCCAAAAGTGTACCCAACATTCGTTGTGGAAAATTCCGCGTATCCGAAACGAGTGAGACCAGTTTCAAGGCTAGATTTATATATATTGATGGGGATGAAAAGGTAGAGGGATTGACGTTAACGCCACAGTTCATCAATGAAACTGTGGTGAACATTCCAGAGTATAAAGAATTTATAACAGGAAATCCGGAGTGGATATATCGTGAGTACTAGATTTGCAGAATCACTCTCAATCATTGGCAGTGTATTTTATTCATGATCTTGTTTCAGCCGTTTTTGTGGAAATGGGTATTTGCGATAATAATTCTCTATTGATCATTGAACCCATACATTATCATGGAGGTGGAATAGTACTTTCTCGTGATAAACCTAAAAGTGTGATTGCACTTCGAACACGTTTTGCAACATATGATGAAGAGCGTGGTAGAGAATCGACAGTCCAAGTCAATTCCAACTGTACACGAAATTCTTACGAATAAATGATTCCTAAATCTTGCTATGTCCCAAAAAATTACACAAAGAAACATGTGCACTTATATTGGCCAATCATAGTCATCATCAAAGCTATTTGTAACAATTAACGATAATAATTGGGGACGTAACTGAATGAAATAAATATTGGAACCAGACTGCAGAGCTACTTCAAATCAAATTTCATTTGATGATAAGATAACGATCACGTGACAATCTTTTACTCAGGAAAATGCATCAATGAATGGCTTTTGAAAATTCAATAAATGAGATAACAAAAATACCAGCCCAGAGGTCATGTTAGACTATAACAATAAGTCCAATTCACATCTTATCTTTATTTCCTCTTTCAGACAACCACATGAAGTTATTTTAAATTTGATTGTATTAAGAAATAAAGATTAAGATTTGGAAAATTCATTCGCAACATATTGTTTTTAATTTTCCTATTTTTATATCAAATCCAACTGCTGCACAACAATATTCTAACTAAACATACAAAATTTTCTCTGTAACATTTGACCAACACTTAACTGTCAAAAAATCATGGCGCAGGTAATGTAATCAAAGCGTGCAGTGAACCCAGTGTGAACCATGTCCCTACAAAAAAAATATATAATAAATACTACACAAATACAAGTTATACATAAATATCCCTGTATAATATAAAGATCGAGACGAAAAGGTGAGACGCTAGGAAATCATTTACAGATGAATGTTCATGTTCACCCGCAGTTTATATTTCAGTCGAGTCAGCGTTAAAATGCAGTTCCACGTTAACGAACCCCATCGAAAGTAGCGCGACCACCCTACGTTTCTAACTTTACACAGATATGTATAGGCGTTGTGAATTTTTGTTTCTTTTCAATAAGTATACCCATGAAGTATTACAAAAGAGAGAAACGGCTATGGTGAAAATGGATACAGTGAAACTAAAAGCGAAACCTGCAAATGAATAGGGAAACAATTATAGAGGGATGATACGTTTGTAGTTGATATGATGTACTTCATATATGTTATGGCAACCATGTTTCTAACCGTAGATATATTTATATAGACACGGAGTAACATCCCTTGTTTGTTGCTTTAGTTAAGCTAGATGGAAACGTAGTATATTCCAACACTGAGATTAGTTTCGATCAGTTATTCTGATGTTGGTGTTAGACACGCAGATTCGATATTCCTTGTTAGTCTTGGCTATGCGAATTTTCCAAATATCTTAATCTTTATTTGAATCAATCAAAACATTACACGCAAATTTTTACCGAAGATGGATTAATTGATTATCTTGGTCAGGTCTGTCTGACCAAAATGAAAACAAATTTATGATTGGTATTCATTTCTTCGTTCTTTCGTTACTGATTCCACTAGAGAATTATTTTCCATCTGTAATCGGAAGAGGAGCATATTACATATTCAATTTTATTGATCGAATGATTATTCATTCCTATCTAACAGTTTGAATAATTGGGAAAACCCGAAGAATATTTTCATACATTTTGATGGTTGACTTATAATTTTTTCATCCGTTTCGAAACCGATTCATAACAGACAATCAGCAATTAAAATCTCATGAAAATTATTCGTTTTATAAAATAACGCAGGGACAAATTTGATTTATTTTCGATATCGCAAGAATTTTTATCTTCTAAAAATTACCACAAAAGAATTAATTTCACCAAGAAAATAAATCCGAGATGGAGTATTTTCCACGAACAAAATCATACACACGATGGGATATTTCGCGTCACTGTGTAACGTGTCAAAAATCAAATGCTCACAGATTTTGGGCTTGGTTGGTTGGAAGACGGTAAATAAACAACGGTTTAAAAAGTCACATAAGCGACAAGTCGGATAACGGTGTTACTGTCAAATCGCTTTCAGAACTAATCCTCAACCACCATCGAAGACTATATGTGAAGAAGAAAAAGAAACTAAGTCGTTTCACAGTGAGAATGAATAACAAAAAAAAAAGGAGACCAAAATAACGATTTTTTTTGACACTGTCACTGGGGTAGCAGAGCATTATCTTACCGGGGGGTCAGTTTTGACCTTGTGGATGAAGCAACGATTATCTTCTTTCGTGTCTTTGCTTCACAGTTAATCTAATCCAACGTGTGCCACCGGCAATGTGTTGTGCTCTTTATAAATACCAACGATTATGCTCACGACTGCACTAAAGAAACTCTTTTCACATTTCTTTCTTATTTCTTTTTCTTTTTGTATATATACACATATAACTATCAATGTAGGTATTATATACATTTCTCTCATCACCCCCGCTGCTGTTTTTGTTGCTCAACCGCTACGATCCTATCGCCCCTCGCCAAAATATTTGCTTGAGAGGTATATGCACCTCTGGCACAGCCTTTTCACCTGTCACGATATTATCTTAGGCCAAGGTGTTACTTGATCCTCGTAGAGTTGTAGAATAATATTTTTTGTTAGATTTCATTGTTGTTTATATATACATTCATTGAATCTTTATACATTCATATACTCGCGTATTATTTTAGGATGAGTATTTCCAATGAATGTCTCTCTTTATGAACAAGCTGACTTACTTGCCAACATGTTTGATATTTTTATTTAGTCATGACAATTTTCAAAGAAAGATGTTTGATTTTTTCGAGTTCTTCGATAATTATCGATACTGAATTGATACGGGTGATAAATTCATTGAATAGGATTTTTTCTTATGTTCATAAAAAATATAAGGGAGAAATTTTCATGTAAGAACTAAAGTGATGTTTTTTATTTCAGTGGATGAATAATCCATCATTACGATAAATTTTGATGTACAAACATTTATATTCGTTCTTTTTTCATTCATTCAAATATTTTTGGTACATTTTCAATAGACTAAACTTTAAGAACATTTGTGAACGTCATCGCCAGTGAATTATAAAATTACAACGCACTATTCAGTTAATCTGTCCGTCGCAGAGAAGAACAAGTCTCCAAGGATGCAGTTGATGATGAAGAAGAATTAAATTCCTTTTTCTTACAATGTACATTAGTCTTCCTCATCTTCGTATACTTTTTTATTTGGTGAGATATATATATATAAAAATTCATAGATAGAATTCATAGAAAGTAAAATCGTCTATAGATTCGCAACGGTTTGCTGACCTCAGCTGGCGCTGGAAAAATTCTGTATGCCCAAATTACCAAATCGGTCGTTTTCACATCTCAAGACCAAAGTTCTAAGGCGTTTTGGTATCTTCTATGGTGGTCATGTATATATTTGTATATATAGATACATATGAGAATGTCACTGTGTATGGTAGCGTCGTGTCATCTGAATTTTGGAAAAAAAAAGAGGACACGGCGAATAAATTGGTAAATAGAAGCGAGTCGCGAGCGCATGACACCGGGCCGCATCAAATCTGACTCACACATAGCAGTCCAACTGTGACGAAATCACGTCCGACCTATTTGTGGAGAATTCAGAGGTTAAATTTTGTTCGTATATCGTTGTGTGCATATGGATATATACAAAACGCGGGCGCCGATATCATTACAAATTTTTCATTTATATTTTTCTATACATGGTGATATTTGTTCGTGGCTCGTGGACATAAAGGATCATATGGATTTATTTCTTTTTTTATTCTTCCTTTGCCTTTTTTTCAAGAAACTTTTGACTTCAGCCGACCCCACAGCAATAGAAAAGAATAAGAGTGTGATGGACAATACTCCGGAATTATAAAACGATTTGAGGTTTCTAAGTTTGATAAAATTTGTGGCGGAAATATGGAATTAATATTATTTAATGCTCCAAATGGAATTTTTTTTGGTGGATTTCTTTATGATTTTTCGACAATTCGTGTAAATACAAAAGCAAAAAAAAAGCCAAACTATTTCTAATTAAACTCAAGATATTAAAGTGAATATAAATAATTGTGATAAAAATACAAAAGAATTACAACAGTGAAATAAATGTACCTACCTGGCAGTACATCACATCACACTGAGTTCCATTGTCTACAGAGATAAATGAAAATGAAATGTACGTAGCGTAAACGCGCGTGGCTAGTTTTTCTCTTCGCTCCATAAACTTTAGAATGTTCTGCAGCGTATTCATATCCATACATACCAGTAGCAATGTGAGATGGTGTAGCTAGCGGGCCCCATTGTTCCATTGGGCCAGAGGTTGAACGTATCGGCGCATGAATTCTGTAATGTTACGAGTCTCAACGGTGCGCGGCGCTTTTTACGCCTAGGGAGTTAGAGAGTTCGAGTTAGTTGCAAGCTAGTTTGCAATATATGTACAAGTATATACAGCACGCGCCCGCGTTCATGTGCGTATGGCTTTGAAGGGTCTTGTAAGGTTGAAGGTATAGACGAGACGGCGGCGGCCGCCTTTGTTCCATCACTTTGGCTAGGTGGCTGCCGCGCTGCCGTTACTGCTTACTACACACGTTTAGTTGGAAGTTAAGCGATGCCGATATATTGCTTTGCCTTCCGCCGACTTATAACCATCGATCGACGATTTCTCGGCTCATTTCAATTATAAATAATTAAATTGTTATTGCTGTTAATGCATGAAAGTAAAATGACAATATTTATTGGTAATATTAAATTTTTAAATCAAAAATTTTCATTTAGTTTCGTTGTTTCTATTTGAGTTTGGATAAATTGAGAAAATTGAGAATAAATAGTGAGCAAATGAAAGGAAAAAATTACTTATAAGTTATTGAGTGTGTTTTACTACCGGTTTGACAAAGTATTCGTTATCTACATGAAGGAAATAAAATAGGAGCCGTTACTATATGTGCATTGAATTGATTTCTCGCTACATAAATATGTTTTCAGTATGAAAAAAAAAAAAAAAATTGTTAGAGCTTTTGTTATTGGATATACAGTTTGAATGTATTGACAGTGTATGACATGCGAGTATTGTTGTGTTATGTAATGTGGCGAGTTGATTGTTTTTGATGAATAAATGAATAACAATGCAACTGAGAAGAAATTATTTTGTAGGAAAAGTATTTCAACAATTTTCATATGTCTGACGGAATCATAAATGTAGATACATCTCAATCATGAATGAACAGAGGCCATCTTTCATTTCTGTCAACCATTTCTACAAAAAATCAAACAGATTTGTCTAAAAATTAATTTTTTCCTTTGGAATTAGTTCATGAAATTCCAATACTTTGCTAAATATTAAAATCACAAATATACTTTGGCCACTCGCACGCCGACTAAATAGAGGGATGTTCGGACATGCTCGCTCCCGCACTGCATGTCTATATAGAAATATAATATAAGCCAAGTTAAGACTGAAAAAATGTTAATACAAGCGAAGAAGAGAGTGGCGAGGACTGAGGATAAAGTCAAGAATATAAAATATATCTCGAGTGTATGCGATGCCAAAGAGTTCTCTATACTCTTTCGACGCAACCCTGAGGCTTTGCAATTTTTCAGTGGGATTTATTAGAGCATCATTCTAAGGCTTTATGACGCACCTGGTCCAGGCACCTCTTCCTCTTCTCACCATCTCTCAACTCACTTTTACACTCACATATATTCATTCTCACTTTATAAATGCCCTCTTTCTCGCGCTCATTCTTATTATTTCCTTTCTTTTTTCAATTCACTCAACGAACCAATGCAACTCAACGCAATTCTCTATCTCACTTTTTCTCACTCATGACAGGCCATTCCTGCTTATAGTCTTTAACGGTTTCTCGGTTCTACAGGTATTCTCTTTAGTTCTCTTTTCCACCTCTTGCTCTCTTGCACGCACATAATTCTTCCACCCACCTACTTCTCCACTGTCTTTCACTCTTCGGTTAAGAATTTTTTTGTTATTTTTATTTTTGTTTTAGTTTCTTTATTCGACGAGGCGCGCGGGACCGGCTCAGCTAATTATTTTATTCTCACGCCGAGCCGTCAGAAACTGCGCGTGCCTTTCATTAGATCCTGTCTCGCTCTCTTCCTCTTTGTCTTTCTCCTTCATAGTTTCCTTTTTTCTCTTTCGCTTCTTTATATCGTTTATGCAAGGCTGAGTAGCTGAACCTGACGATGTTTCTCGTCAATGAAAATATTCATGAATGGGGGATGGAATTGGTTTATTTTTTCTTCGTCATAATTATCTGGGATGATTTGGAGTTGTGAAGTAGATGTAGAATATTCATTTAGATTTTTGTACAACCTGGGGTAATTACGATTAGACTAAAGGAAAATTTATTTTACTTCATGAAAAAATCTAGGTCAGTCTCTATCAAAATTAATGTGGAGTAAATTTTATTCTAACTCTCATTTCACCTGAAAAAAAAATCGTGTCAGGTAGAAATTAATTTGAGATGTTCAATTTATGTAATGGAGTGGAGGTGAAAGTGGATGAAACGAATTTAGTTCAATTGATATTAACAATGATATTATAAAAATAAATTTTTGAAACATTTACAAGCTTTATGAAATGCAGAAAGTCGATGATATCAATTCATCGTGAATGGAGCTATCTAAACGTGTGGTTGGTTTAATATGCAGAAATGTTTTATTCACGTTGGAAAAGAAGTTATCAGAACTGATGAAGTTGAGTGGCGTATGTGGTACTTGAGGTTTAGCGCGTCATATATATAGAGCGTCGAATAACATCACACGTCACAGAGACATTGTGTGGCGAAGGAAGAAAAAAAAAGAGCGAACATGAAAGAAATAAAAGTGGTGACCGAGAGCGTGCCAAAGCGCGGTCACACCGCGTACGAATATAAAATACCCCGCGCACCACCCACGCTCGTAACCACAAAAGCTACCGACACTTTTTAATTATGCTCATGATGGTACCCATTAATGCCACCACACACTCACACATATATTTATACTCGAATTTTCTCTATTCTATTTCATTTATATTCTATCATAGAAACTCTCAATTGAAATTCTCTCTATCACAAACACAAATAATAATTTGTCTACACTATACTTTTTATAGAAGAAAAATTATTAAAATAAACGAAGAAAATGAAACGAAATGAATTCTATTAAAGTCTTAATGATATTCTCCTTTCCATCACTATTTTTTTTCTCATTCAAATACAAATGGTTATATACAACACATAATAATCTGTTTGCACACACATGACCACATACATCATTCGAAATATTAAAGAGAAATAAATAAAATGGAAAACTTAATAAATGAATGTTGAGAGTAAAATATTGCTTTGCATAAACACTTACGTCGACGAATTTTGGAATGAGAATATATACACACATACACAATTGCCCCCGAGTTATTTAAATAAAACCCTTTGTCGGTTTGGTCGTGCAAGAGCCCATTAACCCAACTACCTTTATAGCCACGTGGATACGCCGATATGCTGCATTACTTCATTCTTGTATTACTTATTTCCATCTTTACCCTCTTCCTAACTCACACACTACCCATTTCACTCTTTTATTTTCCCACCATTCCACCCTCACTCTCCTCACTTTTTCCACCCAACTCCCTTCAACTCTTTTCAAATAAAAAAGAAGAAAAAAAACTTCACTTTTGTTTAAAAATATTATTAGTGACACTGACTCAAAAGTTTCTCTGAATAACCTCAACAATAATTCGTGTTTGAAGAAATAGAAATAAAAATCTGAAAAAAAAATTGTAAAGAATTCGTCGCGCGCGTCCATTTATTATTATTAATGTTACTGTCGTTAAATTTTATTTTGGAATAGTTTTTTCGTTTTCATTGTCTAAATATTATACAGGATTTGAGGAATTTATTGGACTGGTGAATATTATGGAAGTTGAATGTTACAAAGAAATGGACAAAACACACCGACAACGCGACCTAAAGTGAGTTTCTATAACGCGATGAGGAATGCCATAAGATGAATAAACCGACGGGGGTTAGAATGTTCTGCGAATAATGGCAACACACACATATTCATATAGATAAACATATACGAGTGAGGGTAGATATAATGAGAGAGTGTCAAAGGTCACTTACTACATATCTCACGGAGTAAGTTACGCGCAAAGCCAATGGCCATAATGCATTGCGAATCACCGTAGGGTTCACATCAGCTGTATCTATAGATGTACTTATATATATGAATGTGTGCGTGTGCATGTACATAGATATATGAATTGTGTGACCCCATGTCTGCTACTCTACGCCGCACAGTCCGCAGTTGCGCGCCCTTGGAAATAACTTTGCGTCAATTTTAAAGCACCATTTGGTAGTGCTTAATAATAATATTAAATTTTCAATCCTGTGATTATAACTCGGTATTGATTTTCTAATCTTGTTGGGGGATATTGGATGTATTAGTTGAGGATAGAGGTGATTTTAGTGATGGTGATGAAAGCGCATCTGGGTATAATTGATTTAGGGTGTTTGAAATATAAAGAATTACTGGTGAAAATATTGTGGCTATGAAAATTTGGGTTTTGATGATTTGTTGTGGTATAATTATTACGTTTCTATTTTGATTCCGGCTTGTGATTTAGTGATTCAGGGAAAAATATAGCAGGTGAAACTAGTGTATACTATAATAAAATAAATGTCTTCCATCAAACTAGACGAAAAATATTTATTTGAAATTGAAAATGTTTTGATTTTTATCTTTATTTTAGGTGTAAAAGTCTGACATTATTTTTGCTGTACATAATGAACAATCGTCTTTGAATTTTCAAAGATTTATTATTCACTTAATAGTCAATGGGTTTGGTAATTACCTAAAATTTGATTTATACCATGAAAACATTTCGAAGAAATGAAATAAGTAAAAGTAATTGTTATAACTTTCATTCGTAATATTTTTGTGGTGATAATTTTATGGAATTGTGTGTTAATTAAATTATTGCAACAAATGAACAACGTGGGGGATCGGTACGTGGGTTGGCAAACTATGAGAAGTCTGAGTGTGACTATCCCATGAACATAATTTAGCTCGTTATGGGTATGGACGCGCGTAGACGCCTGACAGTCTGGAGAGTTTCACGTTTATATGTGCATCGCAGTGTGCTATAATACTAAGTTTATCCATGTGTATATATTTATATACGTGCATGTATATATAGAGAGTTGAGGCCACAAGTTTGAAGTTGTATGCGGGGTCAGGAGGGCCCCTGTTCCAATTTTGTGCCCAATAAGACTAATTCCCTCAAAGGCACCGCGTCGACTGGGACCGCGCGTTTGGAATCTTATGTGCCGCGCTCGCGCACGCCAGGCCCCATTGCCAAAACTTCACGTAAATTATGTGACGCCCCGGATTTACAAAACTCTCAAGTTCACGTTTCTCTCTTTTTTTTTTTGACTATTTTGAACATTTTTTCTCTCATTTCTAAATTCTCTTTGGTTAAACTAAACGAAATTGAGATTTCTGCCCCTTTTTTTCCATCTCAATTTATTCGTATATTTGACTTTTTTCTTGGGAAATGAAGGCAAGACATTTTGTCGATTTGAAAGAAAATATTTGTCGTTGACGTTCTTATTTTTCTAATATACATTTGAATTCATATTTTAAATGTATGGACAAATTTATTGATGAAATATAACAGAAATCGACAATTTTTTACATGTAAGAAATTAATTTGTCACTTGTTTTATTTATTTGTTATATATATACAAAAACCAATCAATCTTCATCATCTTGTCATTGCAATTCTGCAAATGTGAGTCCGACAAAAATTGTGCAAGATTAATAAAGATATTTAATTACATTTTTATATTGTTCAACACATTAATTATTCAGCTTTTTCTCTTATATTTTCAGACAATAACATAAACTTTCGAATCCACAGCAGGTGCGCACAGCAGTGGGTGTTGTAATAATAGTTCGAATGAAAAATATAAAATGACAAGAATATAACATATAGCGAAATGGAAAATTTTGCATAATTTCCAGTGTGACCCAACCGCACATTATAGCTGTTTACATGCACTCCAAGAGACACTAAACTTTCTTTTGACCACATAGATATGCATCCTATGTATACTCACCTACATTTCCCCAACACAGTCCTAAATAAAAGTCAAATTCTAAACATATGCAAAGAACATATTCATCTAGTCAATAAGGCAATCAGGAATGCATTATTTCTTTTATTTGACAGTCTAATGACGAAACCCTGTTCATTCCTTTTATTTTCTACCACTGTATGGGGGATTTTTTTCCATAATCCACTTTCTGTGTTTAAATATTACATTCTTATGTATCTTCTTCGTCTTTTCCCACCCAAGAAGAATGCAAAGAAGAACAATAGCAAATATTTTCAAGTTTTACCTTTTCTGCTATTATAAAAAGATGACGAAGAAGAACAACGAATAATAATAAAAGAATTTAGTGCATTCTACAAGGACAATCATTTCTTCTAAATCACTACACAGGGGGTCTGAAAATTAGGGAATAAAATGAACTAATTTTTATTTATACATATTTTATTATTTTTTTTCAATAATAGAAACCTCCTCAGGCATTTTATAAATTGAAAAAATAAAACAAGGATGTTTTCTCTTTGAAGATCTAGAAGAAACGATAGATATTTCTCTCTTCTCAGTTTCTTTTTTTTGGTTTCGTTCTTCTCACTAGATCCAATATAACCAACACACTGACAAAAATTCTATTAAAAGTATGGCAATTAGTCTAAGTCCCAATAAATCTTGATGAAGGATAACTGAGCATCAGTCGTTGTCAAAGTCACCCAAGGCGGCCCATACAGTGGAGAATAAAAACCACACTTGTGGACCTCACATAACTATCGAGCTTCCAAACACTCCCACAAAACACCACCATTCTCAATGTTATTCTTCTACTACATTATTTTTCTTGTTCTTTTTCTCAAACTCCCTCGCTCTTACACTAAATAGTGAACAAAAAGTGTTGGACTTCTCGTTGAAGAAATATATAGAAGGAGTAAAAGAGAAAAATATATATCCCTATGGGGATAGAGAAAAAATAACCCGCGTGTTTTTGAGTAATGGCCGATGTGTCGTGTGTTATGTTAAACTAGGTGAGAACCAGGGTGGTATAAGGTCTCATTAGAATTTTTAATGTTGGCCGCTGTTCACTGTGTGTTGGAGACGATGATGATGACGATAGAGGGTCTCGAAACTGGACCGCATTTAATTTTTATTCTGGACCCTTTTCTTTTTTCTTTCTATAGTGTATATACATTTTATAAATACTTAACGATTGGGAACATCCCTGTAATTTATCCAAACATATTCCATCAAAGTGTTTTGGAATGATTTTGAAAAATGGATTTTTGAATGAATTTTTTTCGTTGTTTCTTTCGTTTTATTTTATTAATACTCAATGGAGATATGTTATGAATGTTGTTTATATTGTACAGGATTATGTAAATAAAGTTTAAGGCAGCGTTCGAGATTGGAGTAAATTTGAGTGACGATATTGACAGTCAATTTGAATTCTGGAAAACCAATAATAATGTAGGAATTCGAGTTTAGAATATTTATATCATTTATAAATAGAGAAGATTTTCCAAATAAGATGCAATCTTCAATCCTATGGATTTGAGTGACTGACGAGAGTTGGTATAATGTGGATAACGATTTGAATTTGAGTTACAATTCTCACATTTAATTTGAATAACAATATAATCTTGATAGAAAAAAAAAAAATACATTTTTATTCTAACTTTAACATTTAATTTTTCGTGTATCAAATGTACATTTTTCTGAATAATTTATACCTCGCAATAAGTGTGAGATATTATTATTAATTAATTTGAACGACAAAAAAATAGACTATGTATGATATAAAAAGCATCGATTCAAATTCGTCCAAATTTCACTTGAAATTATTTTCTTTTCGTTCCTAAACATAACAACACAATTTCCATTGATATAATCTTTTTTTTCCTCAATATATATTTAAAGGTATAAACGTATACAACGTATGTTTTGCATATTGCACAAAGTGAAATAATCAACGTGTGCCAACACACTGCACGACCCACTGCGTCGAATCATAGCTACTCGACACTGTGACTACTAATAATAATAATTGTCAACGATGATTACGAGTACAATAGCACCGCCGGCGGGTTGATTAACCAAACGAGAGCACAAATCATCTTGCGACTTCGCGTCGAACCCGACTCCTGCGCGCCACACACCGCACTACAGTCGTTTCACATATATAAATCATTAGTTTCTCTCCCACAATATTTTTCTCCCTTTCTCAAACATTCTCTCTCGTTCTTAAGTTACCACCCAATTTTATTTTTCTCCCTTTCTTTTTTAAATAACACTTCATACTCTACTTGCACAAAAATATTTCGACAACGCTCAATTTTATTTATGTTAAATATTTTTTTCTTCCACATTCTTCTTCTTAATTCACAATGAATTAATGGCTTCAGGCTTTGACACATTTGGAATTTTGTCATCACTTTTAACAGGTTGCGATTAGCAGTGGTGAAATGGAAGAAAAAAAATCAGAAGGTGCCTACCGTGCAAAATAGACTGGGTATTGTCATCCCAAAGTGATTTGAAATGTCACGGATAATATTAGTGAAGTATATATGTATATTTGTATGGATATATTGAAACCTCTGGAACCTGGTACTTGGAAAAAAAACTCAACTAATCAATTTCCTACACATTATAGCGTACAATGTACCTGAGTTCATGGGCCAGTTGTCTAATGCTCACGCTGAATGTGCTGAAATACTTCAACCAATATTACCATTCAACTTTCTCTCTCTTCAGAGAACGGAAGCCTAAAATGGTCAGGAAATTTAACTTTACTGCTGAGAAAATTGAAGAGGAAAAAAAAAGAAGACCCAGACAGAATGAAGTATCACATAAATTGTACACGTCGAAATGAAGAGGATCTGATGAATAGATTATTCAAATATTAGATATTAGGATAATAGATACTATTTATTTATGTCGAGACAAATATAGTGAGAAAAAAATTAGTTGGCTCGAAGAAATTTAAATGAATCGAAGAATTGTTTTTTTTTTCCGTACAGAAACTTTTGTTGAATAGTTTGGTCATATTTGATATCATGTCAAATCTATTTTCCAACCAGGTGAACGCCAATAGAATTATTTGTCACAACAAACATGTTCGAAAATAATCTCCGACTTCCAAGCAACAATCTGCAAAGACAAAGTTTATTCGATTTAAAAATACCTTTCTATTACGAAAATGTAATTCAATATCTCAAAATCCCTATTGGCAATGCCATCAATACAAAATTACCTTGAAACTATAACAAAAACAACAGAATGAAAAAACACAAACATTCATAAATAATTCATTATCAAAAACAACCTTCAAATGCATAAACCAGATGTGAAGAGAAAACTCAGTAGCCCCACAACGTGGCCATACGCATCAACTCACAGCGCAAACTGCCAGTCAATCATCGGCACCCCTGTGATGAAAATATTTTCGAAACCCTCCTGCAGTGCAGAATGATTGCACTCGTTGCGCTTTGCGCGAAACTAGACACAAACTGTAGACAAACACTCGCATACATACAAATATCTACATCCAATAAACTAAAACGAAACAGAGTCATATCTTCCATATAATGTGCACCTAAATCTTCTTACAATGTCCTCACCTATCTTGGACCAGCACAATATTTTCAGCCGCACCCCGTCGCTACCCATTGTCCTGCTTGAGATGGTCCCGGTTGGATCCAGAGGACTCTGCTTCACGTGTAAATTCCCTCGGGGGACTTCTAACTCTCTTATTCACCTTGTTCTTATCCATGTTACCTTCTTCTTTCCTCACATGATGATATTTCTTCCTTTTAAATTTGTTGCTGGCAAAGAACATCAGTTGTCTTTTGCCTGTGCATCAGGATGAATAGCAGACACGGTTGGGCCAAGACCTCCCGTGGTCTGCAAACGATTCCAAACTTCTTCGCTCTTTCCAATGTACGTCCTTCCATATTCCTTCTTTCAGCTTCTTCTAATTTCCAAAACCTGGCACCTAACATCTCATACCTTCTCGCAATACCAACGTTCTCTCGTGCTATTTACGTGTATAGATTTCTGCTACCGTTCAACACAAGATTTACAAGCCAATAAATATAACAACTATTTTTATTGAGACCCCACTGTCATAAAATTTATTACTGGCCATCATGCATACATCATGATTTTACTTGTGAGACTGAAAGACTGTTGTAAATATCTGACTCTCTGCAGTGATATTTGTTGAAACCATAGAAATGAGGGTTCTGGTGATGAGCCATGGCGTATATAACACGCAATATTCCAACTTGACACTTTTTCTCTAACGATTTCCTCTCAGTTATTATATCGACTGAAAATTATGTGTTTGGTCCCTTTTCTACGTGCTTTGACATCTATGCTGTAAGTCATTTTACCGATTATGGTCGCTCGACGAGGACTTGTTGTACGTAATGTTATATTATTGCGTGTATATGTAAGAGCGCAAGGTTAAGTTTAGGTTCAGCCCGTAATTTATTTGTAGGAAATATGCAAGGTTATATGAAAATGTTTAGGAAAAAGGATTAATTTTTCAATACGAAACAATGCAATATATTTTTCTAAAACTCTCTCTATTATTTCCTTTTTACTTTTGTTTCAAAATTTTATGAATTAGTTTTTATTTTATTTTGTGTAAAATATTTTAATTGTTATATTATTATAGAGGAAATAATTATGTAATGGAATGCGAGGATTTATTGATGGTTTTATAGTGAGGATGGTAATGATGAGCTTTCACGATATCGATATCAAAGCACTAATAATAATCCCAAGAACCTGACGGTCTCTCAACGCGTATGGTTTTGCGCGTGTCCGCACACGCTAACGCATTATCTTCTCACAGTCTTTATGATGCGCCATAAAAATTTATTACGACCCATCATAAGTTCATTATGATTTTACTTCCGGCCTCGGTGGACGATCGTAAATTTTCAACTCACTGACAAGACCATGACTTTCGCACCCTCTCTCATCTATTGGTGTATATCTGTATGTATAGACCTAAGTTGAATTATGTTTTTCCTTGAGTGTCATTGTATATTTATCATCGTGACATTCATCTATTATTCAATTATTTATTATTATATGCTGACCATAAGAATTATTTTCAAAAATGCATCAATGAAAGCGAATTAATTTATTTACACTTTGCATAAAATTTTCTTATTAATCCTATTTGTAATTTGAAAGATGCGAAATGGACAATGAACACTCATTTACATAAAACTGATAATAAAAAGGAGATTGGTATTTAGAAATTTGAGATTTATAGTTGTAAGTTAATAAAACTGATGTTACAAATAGAACTTTTATTATCTCTCTCAGTAATAGAAATTCTATTTTCTATATGAAATAAATTCAAACCACTCGTCCATGGCCTTTCATCGAATCAATTATTATTTTCACGCGAAAATAAAATGTTGCAGTATATAGAGATAAAAAGAAGTACCACAAAAATTATTATATTACATAGAAAAAAAAAGCCATACAGTTTCCAATTTCATTTATACATCCACAGTGATCTCGCGTGACTTATTAAGTTGTACTAATGCCATATATTTCTCCCCATAATTTTCACAAACTCATCCAAACATTCACTCAAACAAACACACACTCAAACATATATATTAATTCCTGGAGGGTTCTTCACGTTCTGTAGGCGGTACCACATCAAGCGAACGCCCATTGTGGGTCTCTAAGTTATCCAACCACGTGTCAAAGGCGTTTCCCACTTATACATGATCTCCAGGGGGATTCTACTGAGTAACAGAAAGGGGGGGCCTTTTGGTCTCGAATACAATCATCAGTTGGCCGCGGTGCGCTCCTTTCTTCTCACTCGTGTGGCTCTCCAATGTGTGTTCAACAAAAATTCAGTGTGCCAGATAAAGAAGGTCAATAAAAAGAATTTTTTTCCTACTAAAAACCCCCCTTGAATTTGCTCTCGCAGGGGACAAACAACCAAACATATCGAACCAAAGTGAAAGACAGAGTTGAAAAAGCAGGAAGAGCAAAAGGAGTGGGTTCGCGAGGGAGACGCGAAGAACAGCCACAGTAGGGAAGTGAGTATTAGTCGTACCTATACTACTCACTGGACACGTTATTGCCTCGGTACCCCTTGAAACGAAAGCCACGCGTTTGGCGTTCGTTTCCTTTTTCTATTTGCAATTGTTAACGCGCACTCGAACATTTCTTTTGTTTCTAATTATTCCGCGCTGTGTTTTTTCTGCAAATTTTTTTATTCATATATCCAGAATATTGTAGAGTTATTGTGGAAGATTTTATAAAGAATTTTCATGGCAATGTTGATTAATTAAATTACATTGATGAAGTCTGATGTATATTTTCAAATTTACAGTGTATTTCATTCAGAACTGTATTTTATTTTTTGGATTGTGCTAACACTGCGTGAGTGTTGGTGTTTATATGTGAAAGTGTGTGACAAAGAAAGAAGGGATTTAAACATATTGGTATTTTTCATGTTTTCGTTATTGTTCTTTTTTTTTTGGAAATATTTGGGCAAAGAAAAGATTTGACGTGGTGTTCGGTATATAGTGGTGGCGCTCACCCTTGACTCCTTACGCCATCTCGGAGTGATATCGAAGAGAGAGAGAGAGGGAAAGAGAAGTGGAAGAGTTAAGCAATAACAAGATAAGAAAAAAACAACACACAAGTGGAATATGTGCAAGTAGTGATTGTGATATTGTTGGAGATTTTAATTTTATTGATATCTATGCATTTTGCTTCCGGTATTTATTCCCTTTACGATCAAATAATTGTGAAGAATTCAATAAAAATTCGAGCAATTTTTCAAAATTGTTTTCATCTTCGTATACACATTTTTGGTTTTTTTTTCGGGTTGAAGTAAGTTAATATGGATGTTACTGGTGGTATGAGGCCACTTTTTGGTGGATATCCCTTCCAAGGTTAGTGGAAAAAAAATTCCTGCATTAATTTATTACATAATTTATTAAATTACATAATATTTCCTTCTTTTTGTTAACTTAATAATTCATATTAGTGTTTTATCTCTTAACTTTTTTTCTGTTTCCTTTCTCTTTACGACGTGGAATGTTATTTACAAAATTGCCGTGTTCATTGAATTAGCTGTGATAAAGTATAATAATCGCGCCACGAGCAAAATATTTTCTTTAATATACAAAATAAAAAATGATATTCAACCGAACGTATTATCAATCTGTGATACGTTAATTTTATATATATATATATAAACATATAATATTGTGTGGAAGATTCACAGACATTTTCGAAATTGTTGATTACGGTAATTAGGCATTTTCACTCAGTCGTATCTTTCGCATCTTCATATATATATATAAATATATAAATATATAGTGTAGTATATGTGTATGTATATAAGAATAAATGCGAGAACGAGTATTCGTGTAAAGCGTAAACATAGTAATTATGCGCTGCAGCATACGCGCGGGCGCACGACCGCGAGGGACAGGATGATACCGGTGGCACTGTCACGTAGAAAGGGTAGCTAATTCGGCTAACGATCAGGACTTTATACTCGTTAAACTCTGGAAATGACTGAGCACGCCCACTCATAAGCATAACTTCTCTAATTTTACGCCGCTTAAGAGCACAATTTTTTTTTTTCATACTATTGAGATTTTTTAGTCTAATATTTTATTTTTTTCCATTTCCAATTCATTTATCAAAAATATTCTGCAGATTTTTATTTATTGGATGAAGAATTGTTATTCATCAATTTTATTGACAGAAGGCTGAATATATAGCGATTGGAATAAAATATTTTTAAATAATGTGGAGATTTTAATTTAGGTTAGATAAAATGAATTTTTATTTTGTTTGGGTGTTGTTTGAGGGCATTGAAAAATGTGTGTTATTGAATTAGTGTTCGTGACCGGTTTACTTATTTGAGAATGCGGATGATGAGGTAGAACAAGGAGAATTTTAGTTCGAGTCTTGAGAACTTGATGTTGGAGGCGTTGGACTTGTCAATTAATAACGCTAACCCTTAGATTGAGTGATGTTATGAGGGAAAATGAAAAATTATAAAGTGTTGAAGATGAAAGGGTGCTGGGAATGTTGACGTAATTAGGACAAAAGATTTTAGAGTTTAATTAATTTCCTCATTGAAAATTATAAAATCAATTAATTTAAAATGGTATTTTTTATCATTTTCATCGAAGTTATTGATGATTGGTCATTAGAAGATTCGAACCGAACGGTCAGTGACTGTAGAAGTTTTTTTTATTGTAATATGCTGAAAATAATTTGTTATTAAAAATTGATATTCATCAATTGAGAGTTAAATTGAATGCAATGCCAATTGGATTTTGCCACTGAATAACTGAGGAATTTATAATATTAAACAACATTGGTAGTGTAGCGCCACAAGCCGCGAGTTTTGTCATGGCTGTCGCTAATTCGCACCATGAAAATTATATTTTCAAAGGGTCGAAAATAGTTAGTGGCTTTACCTGAAATTCGACGAACAGGTGAACCTTTTGGTAGTCGGGTAGATACTTTTGTCTACTGAAAAATTGAAAATACATTTGTTTAACTAACTTGACGATAACAAATTTATCTTTTGAAGTTGTATTGAGGTCCGATAAGTTCATTAATCTTTGTCCAGTTGAAGTCGAAGATAATTCAACATGAAAGAATATTTCATGTAAAAATTAATTTATTTCTCCTTTTATTATTGATCTTTTTTTTTCTTATCTGTTACAAATGTTTACTATAGGCCAGGGACGAATGAATCAGTTAGGCGGTGTCTTCATCAATGGTCGACCACTACCAAATCATATTCGATTAAAAATAGTGGAAATGGCAGCCGCCGGAGTGAGACCATGTGTTATATCACGACAACTTCGTGTTTCACATGGATGTGTATCCAAAATACTCAATAGATATCAAGAAACTGGATCAATCAGACCTGGTGTAATTGGTGGAAGTAAACCAAGAGTTGCAACGCCTGAAGTTGAAACAAAAATCGAAGAACTGAAACGTGAAAATCCGGGAATTTTTTCTTGGGAAATTCGAGAAACTTTAATGAAGGTAATTTATTTTTATTGTATAACAATATATTGAATATTATTTATTTAAATACTGTGTTGAATAATAATTGAAAGAATTTAATTTTCTGTCGCACGAAAAGTAGAAAAAAAAAACATTGCGAGATGTAATAAAGGTGTTGAGTCTTCGAGACAGGATAAATTTTCAATAATATCTTCCGGCTAGCGATTGACCCCAGCACGTTCACGTCTCTCTTCTTCCATCTTTCTTGTTTCCATTATTCTCCTTTGTCTTTCTCGCTTTCTCTCTTGTTCGTCGGCGAAGCGCGTCGTGTAGTCTCGCCCGCGTATAGGCGGGCACTTATGTATCTCTCGCTGCGATCACACTGAATGGGATGCTTTTTAATATTGCGAACAAGGCGGGTATGAGCTGAGTTGGGGTACGTGAAGCGCCTTGGGCGACTCGCGTGTCCTCTAATACACCATTCTGCCCGCCGTCTACACCCACTCTTCATTGGCGTACGTCTTTGATCAAATCACGATTATATATTTATTTCTCATATCTTGCAATAGCGCGATAATAGATTTAATATTTCATTTCAGTTGGTAGAAAACACTGGAGATTATTTTTATATATTTTATAATTTGAATTCATTTTTTTTATATACCAGTGAAAATAATTTGGAATACTTTTTGAAGAGCGGTGAATAATTTTACAAATAATAAAATTTGGATATTAAATAAGAGACACTGTTGTGATACAAAGAAAAAAAAACTCTGCCCACATAAAATTACATCACTGAATAATAACAATTGCAACATCTCCATCTTATTCCCAACAAAATTCTCCAAATAAATCTTCGCACATTAAATAAAACTTCTTTTTCAAAATAACAACAATTACGAAAACCTTCACTAACAAGAAAAAATATCACAAAGCCCACGAAACATTCACTTACATCATCAACACAACCCTTTCTTCCTGTCTTACTCCAACAAAAAAAAAAACAATTCTCTCATCAAAACCTCCCACATGTCCATTCATTAATTCTATCCCTCCCACAAATTTCACTTCGATGAATTAATTCCTCTCACCTTTCTCTCTTCCACAATCTACAACTTCAACAAACTTTTATTGAATATAAAAAAAATATAAAAAAATTAATAACCACACTAATTACACAGATATCCAACAGTCATTAAATTTCAATCAAAGAAACCAAAAGAAAAAATTTCTATACACTCATACATTAATAAGTGAATTGCTTGCTATTATATTCTTCATTATTTTTCATACTCAAACGTATTATATTCAACGTGTCCGATCCACTGTCTGTGATAAAGAGATAAATTGCAACGGGAGTAAAAAAAGTTGACTCGTTCACTGAAAACGCAATATACGCGCCGTTGCAAAACAGAGGTATAGATATACACATAAAGTATTGAGGCAATATACACACATACACACATTTATATATATAAAAGAGTTTTGAAGCACGAGGAAGAGAGAAAGATACAGGCAGCGACCGTGGTCGGCATTAATACGGCATTTAATGCTGGAAGAGGGCGTTCCTGGTGCCCGCGTAGTCCCCTCGAGGCTCTTTTCTCCATCTCTCTTTCCCTGTCATCGCCCCGAATATACACACGTGTATACATATATTTTATACACACGCATTATCAAAGGTGTGTGCAGAGTGGAGAGAGCTTCTCGCCAAAACCTTCTCTATATCTCGTATAAACCTTCTTACTTATTTTCAATCTTATACTCTACAACTTATTTCTCGCGCTTCCTTTTTTTTTTCGCCGATGGAGATGTAAACTACTGAGACGCAAGCTGTATCGTTATTGTTTCAAAGATAACATACGATCGAAGATCTTCACGATGAGATACCTATAAATGTGATAGAATCTTCAATCTTTGTGCGCGTCATCGACCGAGATTTCAATACTTTCTTTTTTCTTCTTATTTATTACTTTTTCTTTCCGAGAATTTTTTTGACGATTTTTACTGACACTTATCTATATAAACGTGTTATTGCGAGCTTTGATTTGCGAGTGTGTTTGCGAAATATGTGTTGTTAGGTTGAGAGCGCAGTTTCAAGTTGGAAGAATATTTAGTTTGCATTCAATCGTGTTTTCTGGTCTCTCCTGCGCACGATGCAGCTGCACGTCGATATTTTCCGCGGTTATTAACAAGCGAGATCGATTGAGTGCGATAAGCTCAATGTGCTTCCGCCAATGTTATGAAACAGTTGAGAAAAAAAATTAGGAATTGAAATGATAGAATAAATAAATAGAAATATAAATCAACACACAAATGGATCAATTGTGGATGCATCACAAATTTTTTGACTATTGAACTTTTCAATTTCTACATTTCCACTATGATTCATATTCACATATTATAAATTTCTTGATTACTTATAAAATGTCTTACATGTAGATATGGAAAAATAATTATCCTGTATTTATATACTTAAATACTTTCGCATATTACAAATGAAAAAAATTGATTTTATATCGATTGAAAATAAAGAAATGTTGCAAAATCTAAGCGAATATTAAAAGATAGATAAGATGATATGAAAAATAATGATTGTCGATCCATCAAACGGCTTTTAACGAGGCGTGGCGGACTTTATTTGTGCAGGAGGGCTTCTCCGATCCGCCGAGTGTCAGTTCCATTAGTCGGCTGCTGCGCGGAGGGAGACCGGGCGACGACGGCAAGAAGGATTACACTATCAATGGCATACTGAGTGGTGGTAAGTGTGTCCGTTGAATCGTTATAACATCGATGTTGGTCACGGTGTGCACCGGTTTATGTATCGCTCACTGCGGCACACGGCCAATAATATCTGCTATATATATATATATATATATATATGCATATACATAATATAATATCTGCATACGTATTTATATGAATGGTTGCTTTATACATGCCGCGATATTTTGTGCATGCCAAATGATTTTTACTTATCTTGATGTTCTGTGCATTGACTTTGCTTCTGTTCACTCAGTTCTCGCTATATCTTCTCATACAACTTCATACGAGTCAATTAAAAATCGTTACAGACAACTCTGCACATTTTCCAATCGTTTATTTCATTTATACATTACAAAAATACTGAGATGTTTTGTTGATGTTGGAGATTGGGTGAGAATTACTAGAAAAATTGTACGAGTCAAAGTGATTTCACGAATTCATTGAATATAATGGGTTGACAATTATTGACACAAAAATATATGTAATTGTCGTATTATCTTTACAATAATTATCTTGTCGTACACAAAATTATAAAACTCCTTGATTGGTTGACTAATTATCATTTGGGTAGCAGTGTTATGAGTATTATGTGCCCTTAAATATATTTGACATGTGTTCAGTCACCTCATGCATTTTAATATTAATACATGCATGTCGTTATGTTATGAGTTAAAAGATTCCAAGTTCCATGATAGTGTATATGTGTTACAGCTTATAGAATACATGTACACACGATTATATATATGAAAGCAAAAGAATGATAGAGGCGAAAAGACGTGCACACATGTACAAATGGTTACATATACACACAGCAAAAATTTAATCTTCGGTGGGCGTGAGCAGGATTAGTCCGGTTGCCCACACGTCCGACAAACGGATTACAGAAGTGTCAATATCTTACGGGGCCACGCATTATCTGTCTTTCTTTTTTTATTCGAGCTTGTGAAACTCTTCCTTTTGCCTGATCTTCACCTTTTTTATTTTACGTCTCTTTGCAATTTTTGAATTTCACAAATAAGGAAGACGAAATGTTTGATGAAAAGTTTTAGAGAATTGGAGAATTTATTTTGTATGTCACCGAAAGGGATGAAATTAGTTGGGAAATTATTATCAAGAAGAATTGTGAAAGAAAAACACAAGCCAATGATTGACAGATAACTTATGTTGACATATCGATAATAAATTATCAATTGACAGACAAAGATAAACAGATGAACGAACTAATCAAAAATAATGAAATGAACATGTGAAAAATTGATCGGAGTGGAATAAAAAAAAAGTGTTTCGAGTGGACACTCAACAAGATCGTGGAATGTGTTTTTGGAAGTCATGTCAGAAAAGGTGTGTTGGAATCTTGTAGAGCATATCGGATCCCACATGAAACAGCCTTTAAGAAGCCATGTACAAAAACAAAAAGGAGATACCAAGAAGGTTCCACCGTCGCACACTGACCACTCAGATACCTTCAAGAACGAACGATCGAGTGAGGACACCGCACTCTGCGATATTCACATACGTTTATGTATATGTGTGTGAGCACGTCAGAGAATATGTGAGGAAAGAGTCAGAGGCAAAAGTCTCAATAGTTGAGCGGGACCGTTGTGGTACCGCTGAGAGCACGAGCTTGCGCTCATACGCAAGTAAGAGAAAGATAAAAAGTACCTTGGCAAAGAAAAAGGGAGAAAGAAGGCCGCGCGAGAGTCCCGCGGAGATCAAACGCACCGCCTGCCACACGTCAACAGTGGTGCTCACTCTTCACCCTTTCAATATATATATATTTATATATATTTATAGCACATACTCAAGATTACTCTCAAGAATTTCTTCACAACGCCATAACGCAATGTGGTCGCCCCCATTCAATTTTATAGTCGTTCTCAATTGCTGAATTCATTCATTTACGTTTGAACATTCTGCATGTAGAATTGTTATTTTTATAATTAGAATAATTAATGAGAGAATGAAAAAACGTGATTGGGACAAAAATATTTTCGATCTTTCAGTCGAATAATATTCATGAAATTGATAATTATGAATTTTTTATTATTATGTTGCATCCATTATTTATATTTTGTTCCCGTATGAGTAGAATATATTTTAAACAAATCTTTTATGGATTCTTTTTAGAATTTAAAAGGAAAAATTATTATTCTACTGTGAGTTCGATTCACAATTAATGATTGAAAGTGAAGATTGCATTATCCATTCAGTTATGTGACTAATACAATTAGTAACTATTCATTATCACATTCTTCTTTGGCTTAAGGTGTAATTTGCCTTTTATCACTCACTCTGAAAACCGATATCCACAGTAACTCATCAAAATTCTTGTTGATTGTTCGAAACTACCATTAAGAAATATATAAAATTATTAATCTAAACAAATCTCCAAACTTATCTTCTCAATGTTTTCTTGCACCAACATAAAACTCTTTAAATGTAAAAATGAAACTAAATTCAGAACAAAATTTATTACAAATTCAAATACAATTCCACAAATATTCCAACAATACATTCTAATAACCTCCCAATCTCTTGAAAAAAAATCAATTCCATGAATTTCAACTAATTTAAAACAAAAACGAAATAAAATAAAGCAAAAAAATAGAAGAACTATCAACATATATATGAAAAATATCCACATGTGTATATAAATGAACGATAATATCTAGATATGGATGTATCGATGAAAATGATGAAGGCGAGAGCACCTCTGAGTGGGTTTTACTTCTCGCGGACGCGATCCACGAGAGTGTAAGAGTAAGACAAATAAAGGAGGAAGTTAAAGTAAGAGAAAGAGAGAAGTGTGTCGGCTAGGTATAGGTGTCGGCGTCCGAACAAGAAATGACACGTAGCCTGTGGCTTTCTTATTCCTTCTTATTCCCTTCCTTTGGCCTCGGCCGCGCCGACGAGGGATTAGCCTAATGGGTCCTGGCCACCCCCTTGACTTCACCCACCCTCCTCTCTTGCGCTTCTTTTTTTATTCTTTTTTATTCTCAACCTCCCTCACATTCTCATAAATGTATGTATACACATTCCATCTAAAGATGTATACCGTCGCTTCTTTCGAAGCTCATGCTTATAATATTATATGTATATCCATCTTGGTGTCCATCTCACCACGTTCTTCACTTTCATACTCGTATTTATGTGTGTGTGTGTCTGTATAGTAACTTCTCTGTGTACGAATTAATTTTGAATTTGAATTTATTGTTAGATTGATCTGAAATTATGATGAATGTGGATTAATTGTTTATTGTAATTAGAACTTTGTGAATGAAGATAATTTTCTGTTGAATTTTTCAATTGACATTAAATTACACAATAAATAGTCAAAAGAATTGTTTTTACATTCCGAAATGATTCTTGTTCTATTATATTTTTAACACTTCCTAATTTGTCATTGTTTATTCAATACTGCAGTATTATTCCTACGGAAATCTGCAACATGACTTTTTCAAAGCACCAGTCAATGAAAATATGTTGATAGAAAGTTAGACATTTTATTTTATCAATGAAAAATTTATTTTGTAAGAATGAGGGAGTTTCAATGCGTGGGTATAGACTGCGAAATAAATAATAAGAGCATGAGGTTATACATATGTATTTAGCGGTGGAAAGTGTGGGAAAAAATATATGTGGGAGGATGTGGTGGATGCGTCGATTCAATTTAAATTTACACGGTCAATCGTTCATTCAAGAATGGGTGTGGACTACTGAATTCATCGTTAAGGCTTTTATTTATACCACATCTGATTGAGTTGATGGAGAGTGCCCATATGAATATGATAAATGTGTTGTAGAATTGATGCCTCTATTTTCAAATTCAATATATATTCTATTAAGTATAAATATATATGAAAGTATTTAAAGAAGTTAATCAAATCCAACAAAATATATGAACAAATTTTGCTTTAGTCACTCTTCAAGATAATTTATTCGTTGAATGTTTTTTTTGTCACTCTTCTTCTTTTTTCTTTACCATTAATTGTTACATATCTTTTTTTTGAGTGTTGAAGGGCGATAACGAGTGAAATCGCGAGGGTGTAGAGTGCTGTAATAGTGTTTTGACTGTATCACGTTGCAAACGTGTCGAATTGGTTGCTTAAACCGGCGCCATCTACTAGACCAGGGCTATATAAATGCTTACTTAGTTGTTCTTGTCACGTAAGGACTTTATATAGATGAAAATTCTCTAAGGTAAAATTTTTATCTTCAGCTCAACTCTTTTTTTTGTTTGTTGCTTTCAATCTTTTACTTTTTGTCGTTAATTTGCTGTTGGACTTCAACAAAATTGTGATACAACGTCCAAACGTTTATTAAAATAATTCTATCGTGAAATTACGTCATGTTTTATCGGATAAAGTAATTTGTTCCACATTACATACAATTAATCATCACCTGTACATAAGAACAATTAAAATTGACATTTTCATCCTCAAAAATAATAATTCCCACCCTAAATTAAAGATATATATAATAACTATACATAATTTCCCCACTCGAGTGTACCGGAAGCATCAACTCAAAAACACATTTTCAAGACCACCATAGTCGCCATTCATTGTACTGTAACACCATTTACAGTAGTGAAACTTGGTTGACATTTTATTCGACAAGGACTTGAGCATACTGAAGTCCAACGAACACTACACATCCCAACATCATGCCCACCATTCTTCGATGATTTGAAGCGACAAAACCATTATACTTCTGCATCAGCCCATTGATAATTCCCCAATACACACACATATATATATATACAAACGTGTTACAACCTGAAAAATCACGAAAAGTTGACTTTTTCACCTACTTGGTGGTATCATGTGAAAAATAAAAAGGGCGTTGTGTTCATTGGCTCTCACCGGGCGTTGACAGGAACTCCAACCGATTTGATATTCTTTCCAATATATATATATATATATATGTATGTATACATTCATGTATGTTTGATGCCAAATGCCGACATGGAGGTTTTTCCATTGTCATGACTCGCATTTTCTCTGTGCATTTGTTACCATTTAGGGAGACCTCACACACACACATTCGTACCAGCAGTCGTCAAGTTGGAGCAAGATGAAAGAACAAAATACGAAAAGTGAAAGAGAAATAGATGCGAATGAGTGGTGTTGAGAAGAGAGAGAGAGAAATGAGATGAAGAAGCTGGAGAGTTTAGATTTATAACCCAGCGGCACCTTTTTCCAGGCGCTCAACTCAAAAGAACGTAATTCGACACGCGGAAAGACTCAAAAAGAATGGTGGGGTATATTGAGAGAAGCGGGAAAGAGGAAGAAAAACGTTTATAGTGTTATAGTGAGACTACTTGGGTGACAATCCAGTTTTCCGTAATTCGGAAGGACCACACGTAAACCACTAGAAACTGCGTGGACAGTAGCTCTCCAAGCAAGATAAATGTTTGAATTGTGTTGAAATGTTTTTTTTGTCTTTCTCTTGGTCTTCTTAAGCTGTTTTGTTTTTTTTTTGTTTTTTTTCTTATTTCAAAAACGAATTATGAAACGTGGGAATTAATTTTTGGAATGTCTGAATGTTATGAAAGTTATTTATGTTTTTTGGAATTAATTCTATATGATTTGGAGTTATAAATAATTGATGCGACTTTAATTCTGTAGAGTTGGCAACATCTTTCATTATTTAATTATTAAAAGTATTTATCATGTTCTGCTTTGATGGTATTGCAATTTTTTTTTATTGTTCTATTATTCTTTTGTGGCTGTACTGTTTAAGAGTTAATTGTTTCAATCGTGAGTCGATTAACATCGATATGGAAGACGAATGTGAATGAATATATTGATCGATAATATATGTGAGATTGCAGTTGCTGATTGATCCAACTGTTCTTCGTTGGTATATACTCTATGTATGACATGGCATATTTTTATGAATGACGTTCATCGTATGATGACAATGAAGATTAAGTATGGATAAGTGAGAACGAGGAAGCGTGAAGCGTGGAAGAAAAGAAAATAAATAAATAAATAAATAAATGTTTTTTTTATTTATATTCTCTTTCTTTATACAATTTCATGGCATACATATTCGTTTAAATATGGTGTCAACGATCTAATTGATTACACGCATATTTTTACGCAATTTATTCAGACAATTGGACATTCAATATATATTTTTATAAAGTTTGTCATGATGATACAATATTTTGTAGGAGATGAGGGAGTATAAGAAATGATCTTGTAAGTTTAGTTGTAGGATAATTGATGGGAATTAAAATTTGGGTAAAGTTTAATTGCACAAATATATTCGGCAAGTATTATCGACTGATAAATCGATTCATTAATTTAACTTTTAATTTTTTTCTTCCATATGCAAAGAAAAAAATAATAGAAGAGAAGAGAAAATGTTGAAATGATATTTAACACTGTGAAAATAAATTTGCAAATGAATTTGAAGATGAAAGATAATCTATAGAGTATTTCATCGAGTGCCGCCCTGAAGGTGAAAGGGGAAGGTGTAGTCGAGAGAGTTCTCTCATTACAACTTCAATATATGGACCTCTAAACGATCACACCCTAAAGATGTTTTATTTTTTTTCTTCACTTTTCATTCGTTTTATTTTTATTCTTTATTTTCTCTTAATTCGTTTATTCTTTTTTATTCTTGTTTTTTGCATCGTCCTTTTGCACATTCTCTTTTCTCTTTGGTTGTGAGGCGGTACAAGGGAAAAAAAAAAGAATATAACAACCGCACTAAGACTACGCAACGACGGGAATATACGAGTAACGATGGACCTCTGACATTGCTCACAGAATTATGAGCCAATGGCACATTGTCTCTGACTCTTCTCAAAAATTCAAATTTATCTTCACACAATAGTACACACTATTTTTTTTTCTCCAGATTGAATCGATACAATATAGAGAGAAATTAATATTTAAAAAATGAATAATAATTATTTTTTTTTCCATAAGAAAAAAAATACTCGAGAAATAAAAAATGACAAAATTTCAGATCAAAGACATTGAGAAATGTGTTAATCCTCGTGTAGAATTGTATATCAATCGTGTCACTATTATATACACTTAGGACATTTGACAACCGGATTAACATAAATTTTCGGTTGGAAAAAAAAAGGAGAGAATGTAAAGAAAGGAGAAATAACACACTCGTCGGCGGTCCCTCACTTTTTTTCCCCCTGACGAGCGCGACGATTATGATAAACTGAAGATATGTGAGATGACACTGCACAGTAGAATATGCGTCAGGAATTGAAATGTCGATCTTACTAATAAATATAATACGCCATGGAAGAAAAAAAAAGTTAATAATCATCCCTGCATACAAATACTCGAAATGAAAAAAATACTTCTGATGTGAGAACTGTTCTGATACTTCAAACAAGAGCAAACACCCAAAGAATGAAATTCTCTCCAGGGAAAAAGAATAAATAAATAAGTGGAAAAATACATTCCAATCTCTATTGAAATAAAATAGACCAGAAAAACCGAAAACAAAATAAAATTTAAAAAAAAACCAAATAACCACTTCACTTTTCTTTCACAATCAAAAAAGAAATTTCAAGATCAAATCATTCCTGAATTCATCTCTCTCCTCTTTTACACATCATTCAATCTACATCTCTTTTCCTTCTTCATTATTCCTCACAATTTTTTTAACCTGTTCGAGAATCATTTTCTCGTACTGTCGCTCCTGATATATACAAAACGATATATATGCCTTTGGCGGCGTTGGTTACATCTTGCGAGCGACAATCAGAAGAATAGAAAGAATGGTCTGACGGACAAGTTGCATCTCACCAATAATACCAGGCGGTTCCTTTAAATTCTTGTCACCTCTTACGGACACTTTTCTCTGTCTGTATTATTGCATGTCTTGTCTTGTTCCTCTTCTTCACATCTACCATATACATATAAATATAAAAGTTTATATATATAAAACATCTCGTTCCAACCAAAGCCAAGTCCAAGTGCCGACCAAAATCTATGTTTGGCAATATTTCACAACGCACGCCCGTACTACACAATGAAATGTCACATATACCTACATTTACACCTGTAGAATACGTTTGACACAAGATATATATATATATTCTTTTGTCAAACTTGCGCAATGTGCCGCCGTCTTTGAACTCTCTCCTTCTATTTTTTCTTTCGTATAGTTGTCAAAAGAAAAGAGAATAATAAAACAATATCAAATTGAAATGAATTTTTTTTTAATAGCCCAAGGAAAAATAATGAATGAAATATCTCCTGCTATTTTTCGTCTCCTTTATTCAACTTTCTTCGTATTATCAACTTCCTACTGCTGTGAAATTATTAAGTGATATCTTTGTTTCTATTCTTTTCATGTACAATTTCACTGAGTTGTAATTGAACAAATAGAATTGTTTTTAATACAAAGTTATTGATGTTGGACATAAAAAATTCATAGAGTTGTCGATAAAAGTACAAGAATTTCTATAATAAAACTGTTCATAAAGTGAATGTATAAAATAATGTCAAAAGTCCAACCACATAAAATGCATTTCTCTTGCTCTTCCTCTCAACCATTGTTATATCTTTTCACCCGCACACTCGACCCGATTCCGCGGTGTGTGACTCTTTGACAAATGTGACGTGTCTCGAAGCGCAACAGCATCGGTAGAGGAATAAGAAAAAAAATATTGAAAAGAGAAGAAGAATGAAAAAATAAGAAGCAGGACGTAATATGTATATGAATATAAGCGAGCACGTCAGAACTCGCACTTCAAAGGATATTATGCCGCTTGGGAATATTCGTCGCTGTATTCTTTACCTCCACCCGCGTTCTCACTTTCTTTATTCATATAATCAATCGTTGAGATCGTTATATACAATGATCTGAAAACGCGCGCACAGGTTCGAATGTAAAATAGTCAAACCCACATGAAACGTAAACACTTTTAGTAACCATTGGCTTTTTTTTCCTCCCTCTGGTGCATGGGGTTTCTCTTGTGAATGTATAGGTGAATTTGGTGTATATTTATCTCTTTAGAAAATTGGTTACCTTGGTGATATATCCTGCAGTATTTTTTTTTCTATGATACTTTTGCGAAACAGGTCGTACTGTGAGCGACGAAAACATCGCAGCCATTTATCTCCACAGGATGTCTTTGATATACTACCGGCGGTCAGTGTTACTCAAACAAATATACTCGAGAAAAGAAGGGACATCCCTGTGTAGAACTCTTCTTATTGTTGTCGAGGTTGTTGTTATTGTCGTGTAATGTTATAGATAGATAGAGAGCATTTGAAATTCTATGTCACACCGCAAAATACTTTTCTCACGCCTACTGTATTTTCTTATTTATTTTTAACAACTTCAGCCAGAATTTATTGCGGATTAGCTGTTGATTTGATAGTGATTTTTTCGTGACAATAAAACGGAAATGATTTAACGAGACTTGAATTGTTATGTTTTTCTTCTTTTTCTGGTAAAGATTGGGATTCGGAATCAAGATAAATATTTTGTTACGATGTAACAAACACGAAAACCAAAGATCATAAAAATTACATTCACAATTCGAATCTTCCGTTCAATAATAAAATTTCTAGAATTCTGTTCACGGAATGAAAAATTGATGGGAAATCTGATGAATGGTATGAAAATAAAGAGAAATTTTTGGAGAACATGAATGGAAATGTAATTCTCATGAAGAATAAATACTTTATTCTACTTCAGTGTATCCCATTTTTCTTTTTCTTTTGCCATTATGAATGAAATAAGATTACAATGTTTATTTATACACCATGGTATTATTCCGCCATCACTCGAAAATACCTTTCTCCACCATTTTATTTCAAATCGCGAAATATAAAGCCACAAAGATCCAAAATGTAATTGACGTAGTGGAAAATGTGTAAGCGTCTGTCCATTGACTATCATAACAAACATGGGTAACCCATATAACAAAATGCCAAAGCCACACAGGATGATTATATCCTACAGCTAAAAGAAGAATAAAAATAAAAATGTACAAACCTTACAAACTATCGTCAATTGACCGCGATGGTTCTTTATATAAAGACATAGAGAGTGCTTGAGATGCAGAAACGATTCGATCGCGCGCCATTGAGCGTGAGATTCAATTTCAATGTGCATATAAAGAGAGAAGGAAAAATAAGAAAGAAAGAGCATCGAGCACGAGACCTTTCAATGAAATACAGCAATGAGAACGTCTGTATGTTCAAAGGGATTCGGATCATTCTCATTCGACAATAGAGAAAAGCCAGATAGGATATAACAAAAGAAATAGAGAGATAAATAAATATAAATAAGGACTTGAAATGACAATGGGATAAAGTCGACTTAGCAAAAATATATATTTGTGATACTTAAATGTACATACAACTCTATTTGTATTATTTTTTTTCTCTTCATTTAATTTTGTTTGTATATATACGTCAAGACGATGTAGAGCACACGTACACAAGTCCGTGCAAATGCACATCGACAATTGTATTTATCGTACATGTGGAATTAAAGTAAGAAAGATTGAAGCAAAATAGAGTATCTCACGCAATTGTGTATATCTCTTCAGAAAATATGCAGAATCTATAGAAATGTAATATCATTTTGTGCGCCAGAATCTGATCAATAATTCTATTTATATAAGTATATATGTGAAATGCATCCTGTGATTGTTAAAAGCCTTGCAGTCTTGAATGGTGATTGCAAAAACTTATGAATGGATTTGGTTTATTCTCTTGGTCGCTTTTAATTATATAGTCACGTCATTTATTTTTCAACGAGTATTTTACTGGCTATGAAAATAAATTAATTAAAACGAGGAGAATTATATTTCCAATTTCAACTCAAGTGGAAAAAGGATATAAAAATATATCAATGCAAATATGAAGATAAATGTAAATATAGTGGCGTAAAATAATTATTGTTAGCATGAGTTTCTTTTTTTCTTCCATATATTCAAACAAAATGGCGTGCATATTCACCGAACGCGTCCGTTTTATGAGAAACATTTATGAATACCTCAAAAAGCGTGACGCATATACATATGTAAGATACATAAGTGTATATATATGTACATTTGGTCGCGGACCATTTCGTCGCGCGAGGCGTATTAAAACTCAGAGCTCGCACAACTCCTTTTTCATATTGGACGATAAAACTGTGCGCAAAACATCTATACGCCTCTTTAAACAGCTTTAACGAGAAATAATGCTCAGAAGAAACATGAGGAATAAAAAAAAAGCGTTAGATAAAAGAAAAGAAAAAATAATCAAACAACAAATTATATTTATAGTCATGATGAAATCATTCAATCTTTCAGGTCGATGTGGTGATGATTCAGACACTGAGAGTGAACCAGGTATACCATTGAAAAGAAAACAACGTCGCAGTAGAACAACCTTTTCTGGTGGACAACTAGAACAACTTGAAGCAGCCTTCCATCGTGCACAATATCCTGATGTTTATGCGAGGGAAGAACTTGCACAGAGAACTGGATTAACGGAGGCACGAATTCAGGTATATTCATTTATTATTCTTGTGGTAATATTAAGAATGTTGATGTATTTAATGGGTAACAAAAATATTTCAATTATTTTCGTTGAATTTTTAGATATTTAATATCACAAAAACATTCACCGAGCTTTTATTTAGTTATTTATTCTTGAGCTTCTAAAAAAAAATGTAAATACACACAGAATTTCAAAGACCATTGTCAAAATAATTGTCATGAGAATCATAAAAATAAATCACCCAAAACTCTGAAGTAGATAAATGTCTTACAAAAGCATTGCGTAGACGTCGACGCCCTGAAGCAGTGAAGAAAAATAGACAAATGGAAATAACGAAACAACATAATAATGGCTTTTATTTATTTGTGTCACTCAGGTTTGGTTTAGCAACCGCAGAGCAAGATTGCGCAAGCATGCAGGTAGCATTGGCCATTCAGTGACAAGTTTACCACTAACACCATGTCAATACACTGGCAGCCATGAACTCAGTCAATTGTCCCAAGTACCACCACAAATGCCATCATCAATATCACAAATACCAACGAGTCTTCATCAACCACCAAGTGCTGCCAGTAGTGGTTTGCATCAAATACCAACAAGCGTACATCAAGTGTCCAGTGTGCTCGGTCAAATGCCTACAACCATGGCGCAAGTACCAAGTACGACTATGAGCACTGGTGGAACTATTCATGGACACTCTGTAACAATTCCTGGATCATTGAGTGGTATCTCGACGCCTGGTAACGTTATGCAGATTGGTCAGGTACCGCCTGCCGCTCATGCTGCACCGACGTCGCTAACGCACAGTTCCAGTGAGTTTTCCCTCTCTCTTATTACCCTTTTATCAAACAGTTCGTCTTCAAAAGTCAAAATGATATTAAATCTAAACTAAAAGAATTGAACTGATAATCAACATCTTTTATTGTTCACTAATTGGTTGGTGTTCTGGAGTAATTAATGAGCATTTTCGTGTTTTTTTTCCAGGTAACGATTGGTCAAGAACGCAATTGGGATGGGGACAATTTCATCATTTTCACAGTAACCCAGATTACCCGCCGAATCATGGTGTTGATCATCATGGTCACAGTCATACGAGTGTTGGTGGTCAAGGAATTGTAGCAAACACAACAGCACCTGAATGGGGATATGATCAAAGTTATGATTATGCTCAGCACGCCCAGCTTCATTACAATCGGAGTGTTGGCGGAATTTTTTAGTCATTTTTGTATTATAATCATAGAGAAAAGAAATTATCCATTGAATTTATTGTATCTGTATATATACATACATAAATATATATAAATATTAATTTGTTGTATATAATATAATATGTGTTTTAAAATGATGAATCATTTTTTAATAATACTATATCGCGCAATATATCTGGACATATTTAAATATGTATAATAGAAAAGAAAAATTAATAAACCTTGCAACTGTCAGATTATTTCAAATGCTTGGGAAAGTCATTTCTTATAATTTCAAGAGCTGCAGAAAATTAATGTGCATAGTCAAATATATTTAGTTGCTTATAACAACAATTTATTTTGAATAAAAAAAAAACAATTTTCTTGAATCTTCTGTTCTCACCCTGTGTTATATAATTCAAGATATTTACTTAGAAAATATTATCAGCAACATAAGAATTGATTCTGTGATATTCAATTGACGTCACTTGGAATATCTAAAATGGGTAAATATACCTGAAAGCAGGTGAGTGTAGTGCTTTCAATATATAAAACATTATAAACAAAAATTTTTTGATCATGAATATGGTTATCTGATAGAAATTATGACAGAACGCGAATGTATAATCTTGTGTGCTCAAATGTGCAAATATTTTCCGATATCAAATGATTTATTACACATCTTTGAATCATCATCCAAATGACGTTTAATATCATCTTAATTTTTCTAATTACTGCATATAAATATCAGTGCCATTGAGATGCGCATTTCTACACTCCAAAGATGACGAAAATGCATCTCTTACTGTTGTTCACTGTAAGTAATTATACATTCAATCTTTTTTCGTTCCAAATTGGTTAGATAAATTTTTGTTTTATGATGGATAAAATTATTACAGATTTGTTTGAATTTAGCGACAGCTAAACCATCATCAAATGAAATTAATGCCTCGGTTGTACCATTTATTATAAACAATTCAGGTAGTAGTAACAATGATAATAAAGTTACCAATGGGAATGATTCATATAATGGGAATTTAGTTAATGGAAATAACAACGGTGATAATACAGATTCGGGAAATGTATCGAAGAACCGACTTGAAGTGTTTATAATAAATAATTCAGGAAATAATAACAGCGAAAATGAGATAACAAATGGAAATGATAATGTTGATGGAAATTTGGTGAATGGAAATGGCAATGGAAATAATTCGAACTCGGGTAATGTCAACGATAGAGAAGATCGACCGAGTCTTTCATCTTTTATTATTAACAATTCGGGGAATAATAACCAAAATAATAGCGTTCAAAATGGGGATGACAATATTAATGGAAATTTAGTGAATGGAAATGATAATGGAGACAATAAAAATTCGGGTAATGTTGGACAAAATAATCCACCTCCACCAGCACATCTTGAAGCTTCTTCAACATTAGCACCATCACAGTCTGGTGATAAATTGCTTGATTTAATTGACGATTTGCTACAAGCAATTCTACAACGTTTAAACCTAGTTACAGTTACAAAGAGAATATCTGATTCGATTGCAATTTTAATGCATCAAGTGAGAAATATACTGGTCAATGTTTTGCTAGATATTTCAAATGTACTCAATTTTTTGAAAAATCGACTTCGAATAGTTGTGGTGTCACATTTAATTGATGAAGTTGATGCTGTGACTCGTTTACTCGCCAACACAAGGAACCAACTCCCTGAAATTGTTATCTCATTGAAGGATTCAGTGAGGGGAGAGAAAATTGAGCTTCAATTGATTCCGGCTATACTAGATAAAGTAATTGATTTATTGAGAACTCTAGTATGACTGTAAATGTGACCTGCCAGAAGATAAATTTAATATTTACTTTACTTATGTGAACTGAATTGAAAGAGCTCATACGTTTGATATTGTATTGCAAGAAATAAAGAAAGCAAAATAAGATACAAAATAAATTTTGCATAGAATTAATTAAGCCAAATTTATCAGATAATCTACGTTTATTCCATCTATTAAATAATATTGATATTTTTATTAAATTTCATACAGATATGTATTAAATATTAGATGCATATAATCACGACAATAATTATCAAGTAAGTTGACTATAGAAGAACTAATCTTGAAGCAACAGAAAAAAGATAATTTAATCAATCAAATTATAAATAGTGATTTACAGTCGGAATTTTTATGCCAATATTATTATCATGTTTATTGTCATTAGATCAATCGCATTATTGTCTGAGAATTAATCACGTAAATTTATTAGACACAAGTGTTTATATGTATATATATATAGATAAATTATTTAAACATCCACATGTTTCAAAGAATTCTTTTTGCTTCTTTTCAATCTTTTTCTTATATGTCATTCACAGCAATGATATATCGACGATACTGTCGTTTTTTTTTAATTTTAAGATATTAATGTGATGCCATCATCTCAATTTCGAATTGACGTCAAACAATTTAGCCACCAAAAATTGCCAATTGTCATATTCAAAATGTCTATTCTTCATCAGGACAAATAGAGAGAATAAAAGAGCTTCATACAATAAATATTTGCTCATCAATACAATTTTTTCTCGATACAATTTTTTTTTTTGGTTCCTCTACTAATCACGTTTGTTATTACACATCAAAATATCTAAGCAAAATGACAAAATGGAAATGAAGAAATGAATTTTAGATTCATCGTGAAAAATGCAGTTAATCATTGGATGAACATTATATTTATGTTTCATTAACATAAATAAAAGCCAGTATTTGAAAATTTCAAACGAGTCTACAACACACTACAAATACATAACATTTATATAGATGGATTGAAGAAAAAAAAAGGTACAGTTACAGCGGAACAAATTTCACTTGTTATCTGTATTTTATCAATTTAGTATTTTCTCCTTCGCTCTTTTTCAATTATTTTCATAGATGCGACACGTTTTTATCCTTCTTTTTTCGTCTTCAACACACATTACTTATTTGTTTTTTCGTAAAATCAGTCGCGTACTCGCCAATAGCTGTTCGCGCGAATGTATAATATATATCTTTTATATTTTTTTGTTAAAGTTGATATTTATCAAACTGAAAAGCGTCTTGCGCATTCCCAAAATTTCTCAACGGAGAATTCCTCCATAATTATTCATGGTGTACAGATAATAGCAATAATAATAATAATAATAATAATAATAATAACAATAGTTGATATAAGAGAATTTTCATCAGAGACGTCATTTTTTTGTTAATTGGTTTCGTATAATATTTATTTTCCTTCACTTCGTTCTAAACTGTATTTTCATAACTGTTTACGATTTGAGAGTAAAAATTTTTTAGCCACATTGACACATCAAATTTTTTTTTCACACTCCCGAACTCGCATCTGTGGCTGCTGCGTCATTGCACGATACAGTCTGCATAAAACTCAGTGTGTTACAGTGTATACATATTTTAGCGTGCGTATGTGTGTGTGTATTGTCGATGCAACAATGAGCCATGAATATACAAGAATTAAATCAATTAATTTTTGCCTTGACATTCTCTCATGACAATAAACGCGTCTGATATTAAATGATAAATGAAATCTTATCTGACATTAGCATAATGCTATTGATTAACATTATTATTATTTTTATTTTTTTCAATTACTTCATGGAATAACAAAGGAAAAATAAAATGAATATTATTTACAATTATTCAATTGATTATGTATATAGTTATTCAAAAATGCGACGATTCAATAGTGACATTTGAACGAAGTCGTTGAAAGTTTTAATTATTGTTGTATTTTTCCTTTTTTTTAGATTTTTTTTTTGTTTTATTGTATTTTTTTTTCTTCAGACTCGTGGAATAATTTTGATTTAGCCAATTTTTTTATATTCGTTATATTATAATGTCTAAATATTCATGGGAGAGCGTCGAAGCCGGAGATCATAATAATTATTGTACGGGGGTGAAAGTATATATTTTTTTAAGCCATGTCGGCAATCGCCCTGGTACGGTGACTGCATGTAATGGTTGTGGGTTCTTGATGTTCTCCAGTGTGCGCCTAACGGCCGTGTCGGCGAGTTGGGGGTGTTGTTGGACGTGGTCCCATCTGGGGAATCCTCCCTGGAAATTATTGATTGAGATGTGTATTAATATATTTATTATTGAATTGTCATTATCGTCAGAATCGTCATTGTAGCCAGTCGTTTATCATCAACGAATTGATGTTACTGATCCAGATCAGAGGAGAACGCCAAAGCGAATTTTGAAATGTTATTCAATTTTCCAGAATCATTTGATAGATAAAAACAATTTTTCAAATACTAATGTATGAAATTAGAATATTGTACAAAAATATTACGACGATTATAAACATTTTTTTGGAGTAGAAAACTCGTTGAATTAATATTGAAAATTTCCACATTTTTCGCTCTCTTGTTCTCTCTTCCAAACGGAATACAACAATAACAACATAAATACACATTTGCTGCTCTAAGACAATTAATTCTTATATACAAGCACCAAGAAAAAATTAAACACATCAACTAGCTCTGAATTAAATAAAAAATCCCATGTAAAAAAAAATAACGAAATTGATTCCCAACGTTTCCCACAAAGTGATCATTCCATCCTCTATCCACCACCAGCACAGGATCCTACACCCTCACAAATCTGCTTTGCCCACACCACTCTAACTTATCCCAAGTGGATAGGAAAAAAAATCATCGAGCACGTAGTGTGTTTAATTTCCTCGATGCAAAGACAGCAGATGATACACAAGAGTAAACTGAAATAAAAATTGAAACAACAGGTAAATATTTGGCCATATTATACCGACGATGATTTCAAACTAAACATCAATGGAATAATTCATAAACGAAAAACAATTTCTACAAAGAAGAAGAAAAAGAGAAATGAAATAACAAAATAATTTCAAAATAAAACATCGACTTGTACATAGAGAACAAATATCTATCGATCTCTATATTAATACAAACTTCCCCTATGCCAGATAGAATACAGGGAAGGAAAGGACGAGACCGACATATATCAATTTCAACACACAATAATATAGTTACACACATAGTCTACGTAATGCCAATACGTATGTGATAGAAGGCGGCGTTTCACGCCCACACAAATTCACTCACAAATACGCAAGAATATGTAATACGTCTATAGGCGATAACGAATTATTGTTTCTAATATATCTAGGCCAACATCATTTATCTAACATTGAAATCAAGTCCAGCACTAGATTTCTAAAATTTTCAAATATACCATAAATAAATATGAAAAATAATAAATTATTTGATTCATCAATTAATCCATCAATGGAAAAGCACTTGAGGAATGATGAAAACAAAAATGAAATCAAAACCTTCGATGGTAGTAGAAAAAATTAATTAGAATCCAGCACTAACTATTGGTCTAATGATAACACCAATGTCTATATAAATCAATAAATTAAATGATAAATTGAAAAGCAATGAATCAATTGTAATGAAATGAGTAAACAGAAACATTTACAGTATTTAAAAATACCTAATACTACCGTGTATATTGGATTAATACAAAAAACGTGGACGTTTATGGTCGACAAGTAGACATGAACTGATTGAAATTGCATTTAGTCAATCGATTGAATCGAGCATGTTATTTTGTTTCTGGTGTTTAATTTATCGTTTTTTTCTTGTTTGTTTTGATGATCATTTGAATTGGTAGCTTCTACTTGGACTATGTTATTATGGACATTTAGAACACACGAAGGAGTTAATGATGGGTAGCACGATAGATATGAGCCTACTGGTCTGACCTGCCGACCAGATATCGCGTAGAGCGCGAAAATCGTTCTGCCCTCAAGGATGGTAGCCAACCGAGGCGTGCCAGTGACCCGATATGTCGCTTACTTGGTTGGGACATGTAGTGTAAACGCACTGACTGGACCATATCATCATCAATCTCATCATCATCATCATCATCATCATCACCATCATCATCATCATCATCATCATCATCATCATCACCATTTCCGTCATCATTATAATCGCTCAGCCACTCCGAGGACGAACCTGCTCCTGACATTTCATTTTACCTTTGATATCACTTCACTGATTTATTTATTTTTTTCTACACTTTTTCATACTACTACAATGTATGTTGTGTTTTATTCATTGTCTTTTGACAGAGAATGGAAAATTGATCAGTAGAGGAATAAATAAGTTGCGATAAAAAATCATTTTGGCAAGTTGGCAAGTTATTGAATAGTTTTTATCATGTTTGTAAATTGAATGGAGTAAAGTAGAAGTGTGTGAAAAACATACAGGGCTAGAAGTGAAAATGATGTGGACATTGCACTCTCGAGAATGTGGATGTGACGTTAGAAAAGAGCTGACCTTTTTTTTATCAATTCTTATGATTTTATGACAAGAAGAACTTTAAAACATCGTATTGACAATTTATTGGACAGTTTGAGAATTTCTGATTTCTAGCCCATAACATCACCAATATATTCTCAACAATTGTTCGCAAATATTGGCTGTGAAAATCTATCATTTTCCATTTCCCCTTGACATCTCATCGAGTAATTCAGTTGATGAAATAGTACAACAATATGAATCCAACTTGTCACAATAATTTTCAAATTTACCATCAAAATTATGAGGAGAAAGATCAATTGTCACTCACCCATAAATCTCTTTTCAGCATTTGGATATCCAGCAGAAAGCGCTTCAATAATAGCTTCATAATCAACAACATTTGTGTTCTGCATAACTGGCAATGGATACTCCTCCGAATAATCAATTTGTCTTTTGCCTCGTGATTTATTCTTGGCATCAACTAATTCAGCTTCAAATAATTGTTGTTGAATCCTTGCTGCATTGTCATTAATATTCATGTCATGATCAATTGATTGCAAATCATAATTAAACTGTGGTGAATCCAAATTGTTGGTATTCAACGAACGACCATGTCGGCTTTGTGGTAAACTCCAATCTCTCGCCAAAGTCCCTACATTTTTCTTGACAAGATCTCTCAAAGCACCATTTCTTGCCAACGATGCTATTCCACGTTTTTCATAGACATATGGAAAATTGCCCGATCTCGCCAAAGCACCAAGGTAACGTTTTCCATACGTCGGTAATGCATAATCACGTGCCAATGCAGCAATATTACGTTTACCTTTCAATGATGGACGAATATAAATGCGACCAATTGATGCCACTCCGCGTTTTGACGCAGTATTTGGTAACATTCTGTCACGTGCCAAAGCAGCGATATTACGTTTACCATTTGGCAATGAATAATCACGTGCAAGTGATGCAACATTACGTCGGCCTGATGGTAAAGCAAAATCTCGAGCCAATGTACCAACATTACGTTTACTATTTTGAAAATCTTTTGACAATGATTCAACATCCAATTCGCCATTTGGTAATGTATATTCACTGATTATTTCTTCAACACTTCTTCCAGATTCTTCACCTGCGTTGCCAACATAAGTCTTCAATAGTTCTTCGGGACTTAGGCTGCAACAATTGATACGAATGCTATCATCAAATTATGAACAGTTAAATTATTATGGATACTTTGTGACGAAATAGAGGAACTCCTCCTCAATGATTCGATTGGAAACATCCGAATAAAAAAAACTCATAATCAGTTATTGAAATCCGATGATTCTCATGCAAATGATCAAATTAATCAACAAGGAATTTCTCTCATACTCATTAACTCAATATGTTTTTTTAATTTTTCCATTTCTTCCTATTCTCTTCTCTCCATTACCTGAGCTGACTTCTCTTTTCCTCGTCCTCGTCACTGCCATGATTTCGATCCTGTATTGAAATTGGTAGATCACCATTCTTAGCCAATGTTGCAATGCTACGTTTTTCTGATTCAAATGGCATCACATAGCCACGTTCAGGATCCTCAACCATTCTCTGTGCACGTTCAATCGCACTCAGATACGCTCGCATTGTTGGATCACTGAATATTTCATAGTATACACTTGCTGGTAAACAAATTTTCTCATCATCACTATTCTTGTCTGCATTTAATACTTTCAAATGAGCAAATTCATTTCGGGAATCTTGAATAACTCGAGCGCTTCGTGAATATGCTGCCAAATTCGAGCTTACTCCGGGTAAACGTAGAAAAGCAACGAATGTTTGACGTGGTAAACATTGTTCGTCTTCACCCTCTTGACATGTCACCTATCGCAAAAAAGAAATCAGAAAATATTTACAAATATAAATAATGAAAAACTATCCAATTTGATTATTTATCAAATTCAAATCCAGACAAATCATTCAATAAATCATTTATGTCATTAAATAATCCTTTCAAACAGTCCAAAATATTTTATATATACTTTTCACAAAAAAACAATTCCCTGAAATAGCACAAATTATACAGCGTCCGTGTTTGCATATAATTATTTACAAATAGAGCAAGGGATGATAGCATCTGTACAACACGAAAAAGTGAAAGATATATAAATATATATGCACCTGAGTGCATACATGTGGGCGAATGTTGTGCCGTGCTGATGGCAGTTCCACGAAAACGGGTAATTAATTAACGTTCATAATCCTCCATGCCCTTCTCACCATTCACATCACACTCGCACAATATTGCGGTGTTAATATGCATTTCACGAACCATCGCACAACAAAAAGGAAAGCCACGATTAAATATCTAATGTTTTCCACAAATTATCACACATTTTATTATTGTGAGATGACAAATTAATTTATAATTGATGAATATGTTTAATTATCAACAAAATTGAAACAACTCAACAACAAAAACAATTTTTGAAGCTCAAAATTGTCAGAAAATATAAAATTCTTCTTTTTTTTTCTCAACCTTGAACTGACATTTAGTTAATATCAAATTAATATTGTTGATTTTACATGGGAATAATTTTATATCTGGAGTATCATTTGTTGTAAAGTAAATCTATTATTACATTTATCAGTTTGATAAATAATTACATGGAAGAATTTCAAAAGCAATCAGGAATTGATAAAGAGTGGATTTGGATGAGATGAATTTGACCACTGCGAGTATATCCTCATCCAATTGTCCTGAAATAATTGACCCATAGTCGATTGTTCAATGATCAATCGTCATACCACCATTGTTCAACCTACACAATTTGAACGTACGAACGATAATCAATTTAAAATACAGACTGAAAAGTCCTTCAACATTAAATTACACAAATCCGTTCGAAATAACAAGTGAATTCTGCAATCGAATCAATCAATCCTTTGTTGATTTCAAATAAACCAATCAGATTATCGCCATTGAAAAAAAAAATCGATGACAACAGAGTTTTTCCTGATATTGAGCAAATGATTAATGTCAGTTGATGAACTCACAACAATTTGAAGCGCACTTGAACAATTTTATGAACATTTTATTGTAATTACAAACGACATAAGCAATGTGTATCTACATAATTTCATTCATCATAGTATGCATCACCGCAACAGCAGATGGCTACAACATGAACTGGGTGAAATGTAATCACATGACACGTTGCCATTACCGTCCTCAAACGTCTGGATATATATTTGTCACTGTTATGCAGCGAATGTGTCTCTATACCAAGTAAAACATAATGGTTAACTCTCACTCACTTTCATATCCCTCATCAACCCGGATATACACTTAAATACCTATCAAGCTTTGTCTGTGCGCATTCATGAATAAAATTCATGTATTATATCCACGTGGCTGAACATAAATTGCAATACAGATAAAACGATAGTATAACATAAGATGTATACAAAGTTCACTGTAAGAATTCCCATTATTCTGCTAAACGTTCCTCACTTATTTTTACGATTGTCGATTTCCACAGATTTGTTTATTCTCTTTTGTTATTTTCGTTTGCTTTTCAATCGTATTGAACATTTTCCAATATCTGAATGAAAAATATTGAAACACAATTGAATAAAATAATGTTAGGGAATAATATTTTTCTTGTGATAATATTGGAACGCTGTGTTTTCTCTACTTTGTTATTTTATTGATTATTCAATTTATAAAATTAATGTCAGCCAGCGAATTAATTATTTTCCCCTTTTTTTCCAATCTTATTTAGGAGATACAAAGTTTTATGATTAACATTGTTCACAGTGTTAAGTGAAAATGTGTTAATTAATCAGACAATAGATTATAACAAGAGAACGTTATCGAACGTAGTGAAAAGGTTAACTGTTTAATCACATCAAGTTATTATGGTGGCACATTATTAACAATATTATAGCCAATTAAATTTTGTTAAAAGTGTGATATTTATATATTCAATGTTATCACCAATCCGTTAACTTATCACAAGAAGCAGGCGACAATTAAATTATATCACCTCATTATATCTTACGGTGTCTATACAGCAACTTATTTCATTGACATCTTTATTGTGTGAAAATGAGAAAAATATAAATATAGAATTGAATAAAACGAATGAACTTTTATACTTTCCTATTTCATTTTAATATATAACCAAGAAACCATATGTGACACTTGGCATTTTCCACGTACATCAGTTTCGCAATATAAACACCACATCCGCGGGATATAGATAAATATATCGTCAGACATCCATGCCAATGAGAATATGTATATATATAAAAATATATATTGTTGTAGAAAATTTATTCTATATCGAAATCGTTCGACGTCGTTACTGTCAACCCTTCATCCCTATCCCTTATCCGTCTTTTCCCAACTTTTTCATCACTTCTAGATTTTCTGTCTTCTCACATGACTTTTTTTGTTCACATCAGCATTTTTTTACTCCCCAATATAATTCAAACGTGGCAGATCATATTTTCTTCTGCTATTTTTATTTACTTTTAATATAAGTGAGTGTAAATGATTGGATATTCAAAGTTGAATGTAAAATCTATGTTTTTATAATGTTATTTAATATAAACGGTGAGAAAAAGGAATTGTTGGAGTGAATAATATTTAAAATTGGATACAGAAAAAAAAATATGAGACATACGAATTCAATTTACTAAGGGCGAAAGAACGACATGCGCATATATAGTGTATGTGTGAGTCGATCGCGATTGTTGCTACTATGTTGGTTGGTCATGTGCCACCATCTATCAGGCACGAAAAAGAAGGATTTGCGAAAAAAATTCCCATGAAATTGAAAGCGTATATGAAATTCCATTGGACTGCGGGATGGGAATGAGATAAGGAGAATCAATTTATCACGATATTACATTTATAAGTATACGAAGAAATTCTTGGCTTTGAAAATTACAATATTTGCAAATTTCATAATAGAACTGGGGCTTTATCATGGAAATTTATGTGATAATACAGAAAATCTATACATTGATATATGGTATTGGAATTTAAATACAAGGGATGAAGTTATGAGAAATTATTTTCATATGGAATTCATAACTGTCAAAGAATAACAAGGAATATGTTCTTTAATGATTCGCATGTTTTTATTCAAAGAGTGGACTTTTTTCTGGATGTTCTACGAATGCAATGAATACGATAATTTATAACTGTTTTCATTTATTATTTTGAATTCATCTTGAATTTTTATTTCATGGTTGAAATTGTTATGGACTCGACACAAATCCTGGCGACGTTTTTAGTTATCACGGAATAATAATTCTTCAATTTATTAGTTTGCGAATTTTTTTATGGACATGTTGAATCGCGAAATAAATCTGTGAGCAAATGGATGAATAATAAACATTCACAGAGATTAAACTTCCCGGATATGAGCAATAACGAAGATCCCTGGATTAAAACTGCGAGTTGCACTCAAAAATGAAGAGAATATTTGAAAAACTCCTCCATACTTCAAAATAAAGCTGATTCATTTTTATCAACATGTTAATCGCATAAGCATATATAAAAATATAGAAGAGAATTAAACAATAAAGCTCCCACACAGTCCATCAGCTTATTTCAAAGTTGAAATTAAACAGAAAAATAAGAAATGTGTGAACGAAAACAAACGAATCCTCGAAATTACTTCAAAATAAATCTCACGCTACTGCATTTTCCCCATTATCAAACCCTTACATAGAATATAAAATAATTTTATAAAATTTTACATAGAAGTAATTCTACATCATTTGAAAACTATCAAAAATATTTTATAATAAAGTTATTTCACAAAAAATAACTTTGCGAAAAAATTGAAAGGGAAGAATTAAATATTCGACATGAAACTTAATTCATTGGTCGTTCCTCTTTAAAACTTCCGGAATTTCCATCGTTAAAACATCCCACAATGCCTTTACATACAAGCGACGAGTGCCAAAAATACAAAATATTCATATTCAACATTCCAGAAGAGACAAAAAAAAAGAGTAAACGAAATAAAATTGATAACAATTTCAAGTAGTAGACTCGCCCCAAATAGATTAGGAAAATTCTATTCTTTCAACCAGGAAAATGCCAAAGAACCAAAAATATCAATAAAAAATTCATACGAATGGTAATTTATTTATAATGAACTCTGCAATTTTAATAATTCAACCTCATCAAGTTTTCCATATGCTAACTAAAATAACAACGAATATAAATATTTGTGAGACGATCTTGAATAGAAACAATTCAGATGAAAAAACATTGTTGATAAACCCAAATAGTCAGCAACTTTCATTTTACATGCAGTAAAATTTTGATCCTCCTAACCCTTTGCAAGGTCTCTACAAACAAATGTTAATGACAGAATGTGAGTGAATTCATACACAGATCCTCGATGTTATTTCCATGACATGAAATACCAGAATATTCATACCAAAAGGGATGTAATTCCAGAGTGACTATGAAAATACATACACGAAGTGAATTATCCTACCGAATATACAGACCCTCGTGTGAATGTCTGCACGGATAAACTTGCACAGACATGAATCGACTAGTTTGCTTATACCCTCAAATAACCAACTGAGACTTTTCTTTGATTTATTATTAAATTTCCAAATAGCTTCACGAATATTCCGAATAAACCAACAATTGTTTTCAACCAATGATGAATTGTTGCGACGTGTTTCTTCGACAGTCACCCGATTGTACGTTCATATGTATTCGACATGCGTCAAAGTTTTGCTTTCAATGTCGCGGACATAGATGCATCTGAATGCAATCAGATAACACATTTAACGCGCGGGCTACTCATTCGGAAATTTGTACACATAAAGATACAATTGTAGGTAATGTTGTATCATCGCTGAATATTCTCACACGTGTCAACATATCACTTTACTTTAGTGAATTATTTTCAATAAATAACGACATGTAAAAATATGAAAATTGTTTTTCATGAATTATAATCCTTCTAAACGTATAAACATAATATTTTTAATACTTAATGCACATTCTTTCATTGTTACAAAAATAACTTGAAACATTTTCATTTTTGTCCACGTCTTTGATGGCGTAATTAAAAAGATAAAGTGCATTCATGTAAAAGACATGTGCAACGTTGACTTGATATATTATATGAACGCATTCCATATTTATATGCATGTGTGTACGTATATGTGAAAAATATTTTTACCTTCATGCGCAACAATCCTGAAAAAGTCTTTTATATTATATAAATTTCTTTTACGGTTATTTTCTTAATTTTATCAAGAAAGAGAACGTTCAGTTAAACTATTTTCCTTTAGTTTCAATGTTGAGACAAAAATTGTGAGACAGTACGAAGTAACTGGTGGATTTATTCTGGATTTATGTAGGTGATCGAATCTAAAAATACGATTATCACTCTCCTTGTATCGTTTTCAAGTCATTAACTGCCACAAAGAAAAGGGAAACGAATGAAATAAGCAAATATGTTCTTAATTTAAATTTATCTGCATATTCAATGATATATCAGTGATATTTATTCGTTTACAATATTCATTCGGAATCAAAGTCGACTGTGTAAAGAGAAGATTTGCGAATGGCGTTGTTTTCCGTTCATATATATAAGATGTCTCGATCGTTTCAGGGCCTATGGGAAATTACTGATTGAAGTGATAAGATAATGTCTGCAACGTACAAAAGAAGACGATTGTCGAGAATTCAGACAAAATAAAAAGGAGATGAATAATAGTGAAGTTAATTGCAAAATAGAATGAAGTTTATGGATTAGTTGATATCATCATTAACACAGTTATCAAATAAAAAGAAGAGATAAACTGTGTAGTTTGTTTCTTTTCACATTTTATTACATTTTTCTAAGTCTTCAAATTTTTGCATTTTGTCTTTATCAAGCTTTTCATTTATGATTGATAATAGAAAGATTAACAAACATTTAATGAATGCTCACTGAAATATTGCGATAAATCATGTTAGAAATTATCTTTCCCAATTCATTTATTGGATAAAATGTTTCTTCTGATTCAAAAAATAAAAAAACCTCCTAAATGATCAAATCAACTGTACTTTACATACAACGTACATCATAGATTCAATTTTATTGAACAACAATGCAAGAAAATTGGAAAAAATTCATTATTCACTATCCACCTTTGACATTCTGACATTTTTATCAAATTATTGATACCAATATTTTATATATGAAACGACTCGTCCATCAATTCATTTACAAGAAGAAACTCGATACAATAAAATTTTCTTTGACATTGTGAAGAGAAATTCTTCAAGTTTATTTTGCTATTACCAAGTTATTGGCAATGAACGAACCTTCACGTGTCCTCGAGTTGAGATGAACACGCACGACGTCTTCACATGAATATATACACACAAACTTATATATGTATAAATGTAGGTGCCTTCTGTTGTGTATATTATACCACGAACATTTCTCACCGTCTAATGTGCACTTTCTCAAGGAGTCCTATGCATTACTGTGAAGTGCATCTACCTTCGCATTCAAGCTTGCTCTTTGTTTATCATCAATTGTCTAACAAGACAGGGGATGTAAAGTATAGGGCTGTTTATATAGATATAAATGTACTCTGACACTAAAGTACACACAGCTGACGCGATAAAAAAATTTTCAATATATTTACGATGATCGATTGTGTCATTTATAGAAGTGAAATTTTATTTCAATGCATTGATCACACTTTCAATTCGCTGTTCAATTATTTTAGACCTGTTCCATCTTTTTTTATGTTTTATTTATTAAACAATTATAGAGACCATAAGCAATTTTTTATTTTGGTCAAGCAAAACATTTTATTCATGAAAAAATGCTTTTGGAAATCAAAAAAAGTAACTTGTGATGCAGGATCGAATTGAATTCACTTATTGAATTAATCAATGTCGTTATTTGGAGTTCATTATGATTTTATTTAATTACTCATCGTTTTTTTCATGAGAATTAAGTGGTTAATAATTGAAATTGATTCATTAGATGTAGAGATATATTGGAGGAAAGTTGCGGAAACTATTTTTAGTACAAGGTGAATTTTGAAGAGCCCCGAGTGAAGGGTAACCTTTAAAGGTTTATTGAAAGCAATCTAACTAGAGTGCGAGAGTGGTGATGGCCAGATTTATTTGTGTGACTTGTTTCCTACACATCTAGAATGAAGAGATTTATAAATAGAGGGGAAGTAAGAGGAAATTAATTGATACAAATCAATAAATAAATTGCATGATTATCAATTTATTTCAGATTAATCTGATAATATTCATCTAAAAAGCCATTGAATGAAAAACAAATTGTTTGGTCATCTCATTAACACAAATAAAAGAACACTTTGAATTCAATGAAGTTCTCTTTCAAATTAACATCATAAAAAAGATTGCGCGAAAGAGTAATAGATAAGAATCACACTAAAACGCTCTATCAGCTTTAGAGTGTAATAAAGAAAATTTTTATCACTTTTGTGGATTGTGATAGGGCACTCGCTGATCTTGCAACAAGCAAGGACAAGTATAAGAAATAAGAATATAAAATTACTTCATGTATATAGTTACTCATCAATGTAAAGATGAGAACGATAAAAAAAAGTGTAATCGGATTAAATTTTTATTCTTCGACGAGAAAAGGATTAGAAAATGAGATGAATTCAAATATTATTTACTTACAATGATTTCGATTGTCAATTACATGCGTTAAATTGAGATATTTTATTCGATCACTTTATCGGATTGAGAATAAAATGAAAATGAAGTGAAGACGTAAAACAAAAGTGGCTTGGCAGGATTATTCAATTGAATTGAGTTATCGGATTGATAATGAAGAAGATCGTCATGAATGGAAGAGAATATAAAGAAGAAGAGCACTCGAAACATCGAAGGCTGTTCTATAACTTTTTTAAATTGCACCTGTAATAAAAAATACAAATATAAAAGTGTAATTATATATTGAACAAAGTTTCTCCGCGACAATGTCTTAATCTTTTATTTGTTGCCATACGAAAAGAAGTTACGAGTAGATTTATTTATAAAAGATGTATCGAGAATCGATGAATTATGTAAATTTTTTTCTTGCAGACATTAAATTGGCTTGCCGATAAAAAGCCACGAGAGTGGAGTTATTTGAAAAACCGGCAACAGGTATCGGCGCGTAATACCCTTGGCTATATAAATTCGGATTGGTGCTGTCGAATATCATGATGTGAAGATTTTTTTTTTATTTAAAATGGAAGAGGCGTGCCATGGTTTACTGTAAAATATTGAAAAGCCGTCTCAATGGTGCTGGTATTTTTTGTAGTGAATGTAATCTTTTTTTTTTTTCTTGTATCATATAGGATGTCTTTGAGAAGAAATTCTTTCAGTGTCAACTTGAATAACGGTGGCGAAACCTTTCGAGTGACTTTGATCTATTACAAATTGTTGGTTTGATGGAAAAAAATTAAATTACCGAACTTCACTGAATTTTATATATTATTTTTTTAAGGGATGTAAATTATTTTCATCCATTAAATGAACAATCATGAAGGTAATAAAGAAAGTACATGTGACGAACAGGAATTACATAAAAGTGAACATAAAGTTCTCACGAAAAGCGAAAGAAAGTGCACGAGGGAAAACAAGCGAATAAAATTCACAGGGGATTTGCCATGTATAATATAGAAAATTCCAGTTGAATTCCAACGAAAGATTTATTTGATGCGCGCAATCCCATCCCTGCTGATCCTTCTTCAACAGAAAAAAAGAAGGACAAACAAACAAAAAAGCCGAAGCGAAATAAAATACCACTAGCTACATACTGCTCGTAGATGACGTCAAATATAAAGTAATTGAAAATTGAAGTGACGTAAAGTTAACGCGTATGGAAAATAATAAAGAGAATTCACTGAGACTATTCAAAGTAATTTTTTTCACAAATATTATTACCATATGTGTATTTTTCATCCCACACTGCATTTCTCATCTCCCATTTCCTCATTATAGTGAATTAATTTCTCTCCATCGCAATATGTTTCAAGAATTTTTAATTGACGAAGAGGAAAAAATACAAAATTATAAAATTCGTTGTATTTGTACTTTGTTCATGTCACAACTGATTTATCTATCTGAATTTTTAATTACGAATCGAATGTTGTGAAGTAAGAGGAAATTTGAGCCATTAAATTATCAACATTAATGAATTGTGTCATTTGAATTAATTAAAACTAATTTCTTTCACGAACATTATTACCACGTGTGTTCCCCCATCCATAAATTGTTCCGTATCTCTATTGGCATGTGTGATAAATGAATTTTATCGTCTTAGATTATACAATGAAAAATTTTAATTAACAAAAAATTAATATGCAAATATTATTGTGAATTACTCCCACGAATTGAATGATTAAAATTTCTAATGACATATGAAACTCAGCTAAATATATTCAACAACAAATATAATTTTCCATATCCATTCTCTTATACATCATTTCCACGTGTGTATTCCCTTCTAACCGATAAATAAATTTCCCAGCTAAACATCAAGCATAAAACATTTCAATAAAGTAGAAAAAGACCAGAATAACCAAATGAAAAATTACTATCGACCATTCCCCCTTCTCTTTTCAATATTCATTAATTTGAATTTTTAATCACAACTCGAGTGTCGTCAGGCAAAATGAAAAAGGAGAAAAAAACGAAGCTATTAAAAAGTATAGAACTGTCTGTTGCAGAAGATATACAACGCCCCCAACACCGAGTTACACGTCAATTCTTGTGGTGGACGTGGTTTTAATTACGTTGGATGTGAGAAATTTTCTCTCGCTTTTCCTATGTACGCACAACCCACGATTAAATCACTCCAATATATATATATATATGTATGTATATGAAAAAAAATTTAATTCCGCACTTGACAATAAAATAAATTGAAACAAACAGTATAGAAAAAATTGATGATTAAGGTTAATTAAAAAATAAATAAACTCAACTTACCATTGGAATTCGAAGTTGATCAACAGCAATAGCAAACATCATAATTAGCAGACCGGTAATGTGTTTTCTGGCGTTGGCCATGGTACTTTCCTTCTTTCCCCAGTTCAATTTAATATTTTGCCGCGTTAAACGAATTTCTTTTATTTACTTTACCTTTATATGTAATAATTTTTATTCTTTTGTTTTTTATCTGTATTGATAAAACAAGTTTTTTTCAATAACTTCTATATCCTCTTTCCTATTACTATTTGGATTTTCGGTGACGCGGCTTGGCGAATGTGAGTCGTCCTTCGTGTCTGCTTAGCGCCCTTATATAGCGGACGTTTGATATCCGCGCAGGCGTTTACACTCGATGAGCACCGGAGCAGATGAATAAATGTATATCTATATGTATTCTTGCTTTCCCTCACTTCTATTTTGCCATCCTACTATTTTACCACCCCCGCAATTTCTACTCATCATGCAGATAACTTTTGACTTCAAGTTTTGAGCTCGAAACGGGTGAAAAATTGATGATTGAGTCATTAATGAAAAATATTGCGAAATATTTTGAATACGTGGGATGCAATTTGATATCGAGGAATTTAACTTTATACAATTAATTAAACATTTAGTAAACTATGTGATGGGACATTAATATGACAATTGAAAACAAATGAAACTTGGGGGTGAATTATTTATTCTGTTGACTTTTACATTGTTGAATAATTATAATTTATTAAGTGAATACAAATGAGCGCACAGAATTTGAAGAAGAAAAAAAAAATAGTCTGACATTGTAGCACAATGAAAAATTGTTGGAATATTTCTTTTCAATTTATCCAAACTGAAAATGCGTACAATAAAAATAAGAGAGAGTGTATATGAAATTTGACCAAAACCCAGAAGAAGGAAATAGGATTCTCTGCGATTCATATAAATATTTGCCCAGAACAAACATGTGAAATGAAATAAATATAAACCTGACTGATACGAAAACTGGAATAATTCTCACTGCTGCAATTTCCTTCTACAATTATTTTTCAATAAATTTCCAATTCCTTTACATACCTAACCAACATAAACAATCAAAAAGTCCATAATAACATCGAATTTGTAGAACTTCACAAGCTTCAATACTTCAAAATATTTTGGCTGATATAAAGAAAAAGAAATAAAAATGGAAAAGCCTCAGTTCTATTTTCAGAATGCGTTATTAACCCTCTAAAATCTCAACACACTCTTATACTACACACGTACAGCATCATTCATGCGTATAATTGTATCTTCCATATGAAAAACGTGGGTGTCGTATCCACATCATCCAACTCTGTTTAAAAAAACACATCCATATAAAATCAGAAAAGAAAAAAAAAGGAGTAAACAAAATTTCATTTTTCATCCAATAGTTTTCTTCATAATGGAAATCCTTTTCGTTATGCAAAGACCAAACTCTGTAAATAGACCGTGAAAGTAATTTACAATTTTCTTTCGTTCTTTTCTTTTCCTCGTCATCATTCATTTTTTATTCCCTTTTTTTTTATTCAGAACTACACCCCGGCGTAAAGTTGAGCAGTGGCGCGTAAGCAATAAGATATGTTACGTCGTGTGACCATCAATGTGCCACGGTTATAACCCAGTACGATATTGGACTTGTATTACGATACCACCAACTGTCTTTTGGGAATATGAAATATCGTGAGTAATTGATCGTAAATCATTTTCGGTTAGAATATAGCTGACGATAGTGGAGGGAGAAAGGACGAATAGACATATATAAGTACATAATTCAAGTAGTCGCACTCTGGCAATAGAGTTGTAGCTAAAAATATATAACGAAAGGACTCGAGAGAGTTCATGGGCTTATTTATAACGTTGTCGTTTCAGTGCAAGTTTGAGATTTTGTTACATTTATATTTCTGGCATCAATGATATTCTGTACTGTTAGTTAGGATTCTATTTCCAATTCTATATATAAAACTTCATAAGGAATATCGTCATTTTATCATAAGATATTATTTCGTCATGATAATTTGTCGGATTGAAAATCAATTTTATACTTTAAATATAATATTTGAAACAATTAAAGTAAATTTGTTTTGTTTAATTAGTTTTTACAAGTTAAATTGCATTATATCACATCATATTCTATAAAAGGAAGCGGAATTGCTGTTGGAGCGTTTATTTTGGTATCTATTAAAAGATTGAAGTTCATAATTAATTCAAGTGCAAATTGCAACTCGAAAATAACTATGACAACTAAAATATCTGAATTGTCAATTATCTATTAAATGGGAAGACGAGCTCGAATTAGAAATAAGAAGAATTTGATGAATGCTCCACTGTTTTATTGTTATCTCGCGTATATTTTGGTCTTGAACAAAAATATATCCACAGTGGACTGGCACAATCATTTTTTTTTTATCAATTGTTAATTCACATTTTTTTTTCCTGCAGTATTAAGAGAAAATTATATCTTAAGAATAATTTATTAACAATCCCAAACTGGGATTGCTCATGAAATTATTTTAAGTTACTGTTCAAAAAGAAAGCAAATAAAATTAAAATTCTATTTCATTTTTTCGTGTTGAGGAGACAATAAAATGTCAATTGGCGTCAATAAAATTCATACACTCCATTGAACCCCCGCGCGATTCTCGCGTATGCTCAGTACTTCTATAAATTTCTAACGCATGCGTAAATACTTTACAACTTGAGCGTCGGCGTGAAAATTTCAGCCGATAAATTTTTCTCTCCCCTAAACAACAAGGGTGAAATACATACGGAGGTGAAGTGGCATTAATGTAACCTGCATTTTCGTAACAAACGAGAAAGTATCGACAAATAATTAAATCTCAATAAATTATTCACTTTCACTATCAACTTTGTGATATTTATCATCAATGATTACTCATTGGATTCTTCTTCTTCGCATATCAGTGAAACTTATGTCGTACAAACCATAGACAATAATCAAACAGAAGCATTAACATTTCCCGCTCGTCAACAGCTTATAAACTCTGTCGAACAGCAGAAAATTGTTCATAAATAATTCATTGAACAATGATTATTATCAGGCGGATAATGACACAAAGGTGTTCTTCAGGTATTTGAAACAAGGATGACACAACTCCAAACATTACTCACGCCCAATCGTCCTTTACCTCGCTTCAGACATTATCGTTATCGCCGGCCTCGCTCAATCATAGACGCACACATTGGATGTATAACTCCAATTGAATATTAATTTTGAGACAATATGTTTACTGAAATGGTTCGTCTGTCGTATCAACATCGTGCATTTTATTGTTATATCATTCTCAGCGTGTGGATATTCCTCCTGGTTGCTGGTAATTATTTATCATTTCACTGATTTATTAACTAACAATTAAAACAATATTTTAATTGTCAAAAAAAAACAAAAACTGAGCTTGAGTTCTTCATATACTTACAAAATTGCAATTATCTTAGTTATAATTCTATGCTAATTTTCAATTTTTATTTATATGTTGATTCTTTTGTTTTGTCATGTCTTTTATTTATCCGTTAATCTATTCATCAGATTATAATTTTGATTTTTAGGTATGTACAAATATATTGGTGGCGATGAGAAAAGCTCACTTCAAAGTAAACCACTTGGCAGTGATTTGCCAGTACGAGAATTTGCACGACATCTCAAACCTGATGTAAAAAATCGAAGAATATTTAAACTCTGCAATTCACCAGATGACATTAATACAGGAGCAGAAGGTAATTACCAACTAGGGAAGATATTTTAATAATAAATAGTAATTTATCAAATTTTAATCTGATTGAATGAGGTTGAAGAAAAGAAATTTTCATCAACTTTCTTCTATATTTTATATTGATTATAATTTTTTTTTCTGCTTCCAGGTAAAATTGATGGCAATCTAACACTTGCTGGTGTTCTTATATTTATTCGTCATGGTGATAGAGGACCATTGGCCCATATACGTAATATAAGTACAGTGGATTGTGCTGGTGATTTTAGTACGAATTCACGTCTTGAAAGTGTTTACCAAAATTATCAAAATTTCTTGTTAAATTCTACCACATATACTCAATCAGCTTGGGCACAATTTCTCGGTCCATTTCATGGCTTTCCCATGTTACCTACAAATCCAAAAGAATGTAAAATAGGTGAACTTACAACATTGGGTATTGGACAGTTATTGAAAACTGGATTACATCTACGTGAGGCTTATTACAATAAATTAAATCTTGGAAATAGTACAATTTCACCACGTGATGTGATTACTTACAGTACGCGATATAAACGTACTGTTCAAAGTGCAATAGCATTACTTTATGCATTTTTGGAAAATGAAGTCTTCCAAAATCTTGCAAGAATAACGATACGTGAAAGTTCAAGTCTTGCATTTTGTAATAGTGATTGTGCTTGTCCTGCTGCAGAGAAATATTTGAAGCAATATTACAAGGTACATCTCCATGCTCATTAATTTATTTATTGATTTATTTATTTATGGTAGAAACGTCGTTGATGGGAGTTCAATAAAAATAATTGATATCAATTGTCAAACCTTATTTTATTTCGAGTGATTATAAACCAATAAGTAGTTACAAGAATTTATTCATTATAATATAAACACTTGAATTTCGGTACAGAAGTCATTCTTAAAACCATTAGCAAAGAAAAGAGGATTAATGAAATAGCTTAATCGAACTTTCTTTATATGTATTTAGTTATGATATTAATATTGAATAATTTAATGAACATTTTTTACGTTTAAAGGAAATGGGAGATCGATTGAAATCTCATCCAGCAGTGATGGAGCTCATCAAACAAGCATCAGGTATTGTCTTTGAAATGCCAGATCAAGCACAAACAAAACATCCATACACCTTGAGAGATGCATTATTCGCATACATTTGTCATGGTGCATCACTTCCGTGTGTGACTTTTGAAAGTCAAAGAATATGCGTGAAAACAGAACATGTTACTGGTCTGTTTGCTTATACCGAATGGGAGTCACGTCTGAATATTAAAAGCTCAAGTCGAAGAAAATATGGTCTCTTAAGGGCTTATGGTATGTTGAGAAATGTTGTGTCACATATGGTACAAATAGTATCTGAATCCAAACCAAAAATTGTTTTATTTTCCGGCCATGATAAAACACTTGAATATCTTGCCAGTGCATTGGGTATTGTTACTGATCATTCAATTTTACCGCACTACGCCTCACGTTTTATCATTGAAATTTGTCGTGCCAATCCAAAAAATGAAAATCATGTTGCACATGATTTTTATTTTCGTGTTATTGTTAATGGAAAAGATGTGACACAGACAATACCATTTTGTAAAAATGCTAATTATTATAGTGCAAGTTATGGTGATAAAAATGATGAAGGTGAATATTTGAAGAAGGAATATAAATTATGTCCTATTGAAGCTATTATTAGACAATTACATGATGATTATTTTCTGCCATTCAATGCAACTAATTTCAAAGATGCGTGTTTGAATCACTGATAATTAATTGAGTTGGAATCATTTGTATCATTAAGAACAAAAAATCTTAATCAATAAAAATAGTTGAAGAGTTTACAATATCATGACAAAATTAAATTTTAGAAATATTTATTATATGAATTTGACACAACTCATTGTGTATGGAAATTAAAATTGCCCGTCGATTTTTCATTGAGAACTCTCCAACCAATTTAATGCTTTACTGTTATCAAAACTATTAGTAATAGTATTGTTATGTTCATTGAAAAAAAACTGCATCTACGCTTAGAGTGCATGTAAAAGCCTTACACTGAATTAAAATAGTGTTCTTGCTACGCGTTTCTCCACACCATACTTCATAGTACTATTGAAAAAATGAAATGTATACATATATATGGATAAATAGATAAATATTTAGATGTTCACTATATATATTTTATCATACAACTGGATTGTATATATGTAAATACTTTCTACACAGCGATATTTATAGGGATTAGATCCAATTTCGATTGTGATTCCACGATGATTTAATGCAACTTTGTTTCCCCTTTTCTTATAATTAGGTTCTAACAGAGAATAACAATCCCATTCTATTCAGATGAAACGCCAGGGTGATTAGACGTACACATTGTCCATTGTTCCAAAAAATATTTAGTTTAGAAATAATGAAAGAAACATTTCAAGAAGTGTCGCAGTCTTTCATTTCACGAGAATTCCTCAGAGATGAATATGAAAGTATTTGAGTTTTTCATTACGCTGATGTATCATCATAAAAACTGAATGATTCGATTATTGAACTAGAGAATGAATAACTCAGTGCCGAAATCATTTAGTGGAAGAATTATGCTAATAGAATTAATTATTTTTATAGTCACAATTGTTTCACTCAGGCAAATTAACTACTACATTTATCAACATAAATTCATATTTGCAACTAATAATAATATTTTAACTAAATTGTTTATTAGAGTACAAATTCTGAGAATATAAAAACAGAAATTGATTTTCTGCAGATTCCACCCCGGCGTCCTTTAAAATTAATAATAAGAAAAAAATATTTGACTTTTTCACGACAGGTTCGTAAACACTATGTCTTCGATGATAATAATTGTAGAATAACAATAATATTTGATGTTGACATATAATTAAAATAATTAATTGAAAGAAATGATAGTATGTAATGCAACAAATCGAAAACAATAAACCAACAAATCACTAATGCATAGAAAGTCACCAGATATTGTTAATTAAATTATAAACAAGAAAACATCTAACATCTTTCGCCATATCGAAACGAACGAAACGAGAACAAACCATAACAACGTGTTTTCAAATATCGATTGAATAAGTATAAGTTTATAACTAATAAACATGTGTAAAATTATCAACGAAACGTAGAAATGAAAGTTATACCGTATCAATTAATTATATTTCGAAAGAACGAAAAATAAAAGAGATATTGATTTAGATTTTAGACAATAATTTCTTCCTACGACAATAATTAATGAACATGTATTTCCTAAATATTTTCAGAATCCCATAACATCCCATAACTCATAAACATTGAAGCAAATATTAATGATTATTGATCATTATTATGTACATCTATTAGTATTCCATATCCTCCAAATGAATTATATAAATATCGGATTCAAAGAACTTCTTGATGTAATAAAATTCTCTTTGAACAGTAACAAATAACACACCTGACATTTACAAAGATAAGTTTTTTATTCAAATCTTAAATTAAATTTCCAATCTATATATATACTGAATTTTGGTAATCTATACCGAAGCGGATATCATTGCGATATTCGTGTCAAACTCCTGCATTGCTCACCCCAGCAGACCTAAAATAACACAGAAATTGCACAATTCATCGACATTTATCAACGATGAAAATAAATCATAAGAGATCATATCGTACTTTGTTATCACCACATGGAACTCCATCCAGTGGCAATATTGTCGATTTCAATTGTAAGTGACCGTCCGCATGCAATTGTTTACATACTAAAGGTACACCACAACTATCGGACGGAATATACCGTGGACACCAATCCCGTCTTTCCTATTTCATTTTAATGCATTATTATATAGTTCATTTGGATCCAAATAAATTACAAAAGATGTTACAAAGAAGAAAAACCACAAACCTTGCCATAAGAATTGTAACCGAAACAGGTACATTGACGACATGGCGTTATTGATGCCAATGGCGTATCAGGTGGATAAAGAGATCTTGGTTCATTGAGAAGGAAACAACGATTGGGATCATAGCTGCAATCATTTCATAGATATCATAATCATTCAACAGCATTATCAATGCTCATTAATGTTTCTTATACCTACTGGAGGAAAAATCTTAACTGGCTGATACTTTCATCACTCCATCTTATGCAGCTGGTGCAAGGCTGGTTCAAACTTTGCATAATGCCATAACATTGCATATAATTATCGGTCATTCCTTTGCCAGGAGGATCAAGCATTTGAATCCCTAAACTAAAATCCCACCATAATAATTAGATAAACAATTATAATATTAAAACGATCTTACTTGCAAAAGAACTATGAGATTATGGCACAGACTGGATCATAACAGACTAGTGAAATCATGATTTGTACCCATTCTCCCAAAAATACTTACACGTTCCCAATTTGGTGGACTGCCATACAATAGCCTGAAAATGTGCTGGTGGATTGTACGATTATAATCGGAGCGGACGATGCCCGATTATTTTCTAGTCTGTCTTCAAATATATCAATGTCTTCCGAATGCATACCTGAATTTATAATATTTACTATCAGAAATAAATATTATGGATATCTTTTCATTTTATTGAGAATTTTCAATATCTCAATTTATAAGTTATGATTGTTGGTGGTTATTTTCTATTGATATGATCCGACAACCACATTCTATTTAACAATTCAATAACACAACTAAATTGTAAACAGAAAAATTAACAACAAAAACCGTAATTTATACCTTTGGGACGGCTCCAACCAAATCGCAGTTCTCGTCTGTAATCAAGAGATGAATACAAATTATTATATTATGTATCAACTAAATTCAAATGAATGTTCATCCAATGATATAAATTAAAATAATATGAATAACTACCCGGTGGAAATCATCATCAAGTCAAACGAATCTTTGGCAAATGGAAAGTCGAAATGATCTGGATACCATCGAAACTGCTGGAAAATATAACCGAGGTCGAGTTTAGGTTCACAATTATTCAGATCTGAATACTCTACTATTCGTTCAAAAGCACCATTGTCCTAAATAACAAAGAGAGAAATATTTTATTAATGGGAACAAAATTTCAGATTAATCTGGTTACAATTTGTTTACTTTTACTTACTACTTCAATTATCATCCCTGCCAAATTTATGAATATCTCAAAATTATTTACAGGTAAACTAGCATATACCATATCTATTGCATTGAAGTGAAGTAAATAATTAATTACGAGTGCATAGAGGAAGTCTCCACCAAGATCATCAAGGCTATGAACATGAATGATTAAGTTAAATATCGTAACAAAATTCTATTTTTTTTTCTTTTCAATGAAATTAAAATTTGTAATTACATGAATTGAACGACATCGTTAGTGATAAAGAGAAGAGTTTCTACATAGAAACGTTCGGGGACTCCGCTCTGATGACACTTCAATTTGTGGACGTTATGCTGGCTCGAATCGCCTTCTTGCTTTATCACTGTCAGAACATCGAAAAGGTATTAAGCGATCAAATTAGTGAGAAACATAATGCAATTCTATTTACAATTTTCGCCTTCATGATCTTCTTCAATGGGTTTCAAGTCAACTTTTTTCCCATGAGGAGACATTTGTATTCTGCGTACATATTCGCCACCCACTATGAGAGGTCGAGATAGCTGATCAACTGGTAGATTGTAAATTTCATAATCAGATCCGACAATACCTTGCTGAAAATAAAATTCGCTTACCATTATTTCTTTATTGTTCCGTTTGAAATTGTCGAAGTTTGTGTAATACTTACCAGCTTGTCCATATTCTCAAAATATGTGACTGCAGATTTGTGAACAATATCGTGGTACATTATAAAATTACCAACCTTGGTCATAATCTACCAGAAGAAAAGAAAAGGATTATAATATCGTTGAATGTTATTCTGTCGAATTAGTTCGTTCACTGGGTCATGCTTTTTATACAAACATCAGATTTTTTATGATTTGGTCCCCAATCATTGATGTGCACTGTATACACAGGTAAATTTTTATTGACTAAAAATCTTTCTGTTCGCTTCCATGTGAGGTGAATCTTTTTTTCCCCATCTATTATTGTAGCCATCAATGTATCGGCTGGAATATATCGATGGAATGGTGCACGTCGTAATCGTCCTTCCAAAATAATGATAAACATTTAGTTAGTAATGAATATAGCGATTCAATTATATTTACTGACATATTTTACCTGCTTTTTGTAATATATCATTACTAGTTGCATTATAATATGGCAAAAATTTCGCAGTGATTACGGTCCATAAAAAAACTTGCACTAATGCGATTCGAATAATATAATACACATTTGTCATCTCTAACATGGTGGTATTACTAATGAATGACAACACGCCGGCTCTTTTCCAAAATCACGACTGAATGTTATACCATGTTCGTGTCTTACCATTTATACATTTCTCCGGTGATAACTAATCAAACAATCTAATCATACCATCCAATCAGAAGTATTCACGATACATCAGGTGTGCTCATGATCTGATCAACAGATCATCTTCGCCTATAGTACAGATGTTGCATTTGCATATTCTTTGTAGACTTTTGCAAGACTTGAATAGAATTTCGAATTTATTCAAAGCGTCTCTGAATAAAGTATTGTCAGCTATTTGATTCTCTGAATGTTTCACAATAATTACATGTGGATGTATGCTGATGTAATGCACGTGAACACAACGTGCGAATTGCAAACAGAATTATGAGACCTTTTGAATAATTTCATTTTCACATAGTATCAATAATTCTTCGTTGTCATCGACCACGTTGGAACTCGACGCAAGCAAAGTCTTGATTGAAATTTGTTCATCTGAATTTATTTAGTTCTTCAAACAAGGACCTGGTCATGTCTCTCAGGTTATTGCGATACATCAAGACGAAGATATGAAATATGCGCTTATGGATGTCAAAATTTATCTTCAATTAATTCGGCGTATTCCGGGGTTGATGATTTATTCGAAAATAATTGCAACAGTACTTTTGTTTCTACATTTAACATATAAATATAAAGAGCTTATTCAACGTTCAATTACCGTTTATGTAAAAGGAATTACCAAATACCATTGATATCATTGGTTTTGTCGTCAGAATAATAAGACTCATTATCAGAACAAATCCAAATGTTTATTTATATTTGTAGTAGGACGAAACCCATTTTATAACATATAAAATATTTTTTTTCATTTCACCGAACACTGAGTAGCATGAAAAAGACAAATTTCAATGAGAATAAAATCCATACGACAATAAATTTATAAAATCCAACAATTATAAATTTAATCCGTCTGGATTGTTGACCAATCAAATCGTTTATGTGTACTTTTGTGTAATATTCGGTATCATCGAATCGGATCTAACTACTCCCATACTGGTACATTTCTCTCCCCAACAAACCTGAAAACCAAAAAGTATTGTATTTAATATTATCTGTGAATGATGATGAAGAGTTATGGAATTATAAAAAATTATATCGTACTTGATTTTCGCCACATAGAGTACCATCAAGTGGCAATATGGTCGATTCCAATTGGAATTCATCGTTGACATTTTTACCTTTGCATTGCAGTGATAAGTCACAGCCATTAGACGGAATGTACAGTGGACACTCATTCAAAGTTTCCTATTTCGCAGCAATATATTATTCTATGAATACCTATCATTTAAACGCAAATAAATCGAAAAATATCACAAAGGTAAAACATCACAAACTTGGCCATAAGAATAGTATCCAAAACAGGTACATTGACGACATGGCGTTATTGATATCACTGGTGTGCCAGGCGGATGAAGAGATCGTGGTTTATTAAGAAGGAAACAACGATTCCGATCTTCACTGAAATATTTTACGAAATTCTATTTACAAAGCAACATCAAAAATAATAACATTCATCAATTACAATATGCAATACCTGAAGAATACTCTCAATTGACTAATACTTTCATCACTCCATTTTATACAATCAGCGCAGTAATTTTGCGAACTTTGCATGATACCATAACACTGCCTACCATTCACATTTCCACCTTTATCGAACGGATCGGTTTGATCGATACCTAAACTAAAATATTACAATGAAAATTGACATTTATAAGACTCATGATAAGAAAAGTATGAATTGACGCAAGTTCATGATTCAATTTGCGTTTCTTTACATTATATTAAGAACGATTCTTATCCATACTACCTGGTAAAAACTATTTAAATAACAGTCGTATAAAATTGCATCTTTTATCATTCGAATATTTACTTAATATACTTACACCTTCCCAATTTCATGAGCCACAATGCAATGACTTGAATATGGTCCTAACGACCGAACAATTATCATTGGAATGGATGAAAGCCGACCTGCTTGCCTCTCCGAAAAAATGTCAATTTTATTCGAATGCCAACCTAAATTCCAAATGTTGGCATTTGTAAATGAATGACCACCAAATTTTCTTAATTCTATTGGATTGATGGAATATTTTCATATAAAGGCAGTTCATACCATTGGGTTTCCTCCGACCGAACTGCAACTCGCGCCTGAAACCAACAAATCATCGGAAATTTATACCATATAAAAGTTATATTGATATATTGAAACAGCATTCAATCAATGCGAATTAATTTCAATTATGGTAGGTACTCACTTAGTCGAGATCAAAATTAGATCGAACGAATCTCTCGTAAATGGGAAGTCGAAATGTTTCGGATACTGGTCAAAATCATCAAACAGGAAATTAATATCAAGAGCCTCATTGTTTGCATAAGTTAATGGTGAATATTTTGTTATTCGACTGAAAGCGCCGTCCTCCTACATTGAGAAATAAAATGCATCAGATCGAAAAATTACAGCGATAATAATCAATTACATTTCATAAAACAATACTCACCCCTTCAATTATTATTCCAGCCAAGTTTAAATATATCTCAAACTCATCTTCTGGTAAATTAGCTAAAATCATATCCACCGCGTTGAAATGTAATAAATAGGAAATTACAAGTGAATTCAAAAACCCTACTGCGAATTTACTCTTGCTATAAATATGAAGAATTATGTTAAACATTATAAAGTGAATGTTTTCCTTCTTGAAAAAAGGAGTGCGAAATTTTATGATTACAAGTAATGAAGAACGTCATAAGTCACAAAAACGAGAGTTTCCAGATACAGAGGCTCTGGTCCGGCATCTCGACGGGACCGCAGACTGCTCGCATTGAATGATGTTAAATCAATTTCTCGTTTTAGCACTATAAACACACACAAAATTAATCATACCCGATGTTATAGGTGACAAAGTGATTTATCATATTCACCATTATTGTATCCAAGTGTTTGTAAATTGATATCGGAAAGTTTTGTTCTTCCATGTGGGCTTTGACACAGTCTACGCACATGATGCCCATCCACTTCAAGTGGTCGGGATAGTTGATCTATCGAGAGATCAAAGATGTGATAGCTTCTTCCAACAACACCTTCCTACGTATGCAATCACACAAGTTATTCATCATTGAATCGCTACGAAAAATCATCCGATAATTTTTCTACTTACGATCCTGTCCAGATTCTCAAAGTACATAACTGCAGACTTGTGTTCTATATCATAGTATATTATAAAATTCCCAATGATCTTCATCACCTATAACAGAGATAAAAATCATCATAATTTCCCAAAATTTTATTCATCTGTAGAATGTCTTTCATGTTTTCTATTAGTATAATACTTTTTATACGAACATCAATTTTTCGATGAGTTGGACCCCAATCGTTAATGTCCACTGTATATACAGGTAAATGTTTATTGACTAAATGTCGTTCCACTCGCCTCCATGTAAGGCGAATTTCTTTGTCCCCATCCTTGATCGTGGCTGTCAATATATTCGGTGGAGCATATCGGTGAAATGGTGTACGCCGTGTTCGTTCTTTAAATTAAAGATAAATATGTGGTCCAAGTACTCGAATTCATAAACAGAAAGTTATATAAATTTTCCTTTATGTCATCAATGCACTATGCATTGATTATAAATGAATAACGAAGACAGTAAAATTCCGGCAGACATTCTAACAATGATACCACATAATTGTGTTTTTTCATCCAGACAAACATCATTACCAACGGCAGCGTATCAACGCTTCAAGTATAAAATAAATAAATTGAGCAGCATAATTTACCTGATATTTGCCATGTTTCATCATTTGTTATGTTTCCATATGGCCAAAATTGCGCATTTATCACAGTCCATAAGACTAATTGCGCTAATATCATTAACATAATGTGATTTGTCATTTTAAGCATTGACACGATCATGTCAATGATGGATGGCAATTTCTGCTACGTTTCTCGAAAACACGACTGAACATCATGGTATCTGCGTGCTTTCCTATTTATACTATCCTACAAAGATAACTTAACTGTATGAACTGCTTGTTTCGCCATCACATCATCAACCACGACGCATTTGGTAATAGCTTTAATTGACGAATGATAGTACAGGTGGTTCATTTACATGTGTTTTGAAGACTCTGTGGAAACGCAGATAGAATCCAGTGTTGACTCAGTGTATTCGAGGATATTTTTGAATTGCTGCTCCACCATTGAATGTTTTTTAATAATATCTCCTGATTGGAATACATTGCATGAAACAATATGCATATCATGTACAAATATGACTATCACCTTCTTATTCTTCTTCATTATTATGATAATCGAGTCGTAACTGTTTGAATCGTACAGGAGAATAAAAGTTATTGAGTTTAACAAATATTCCCAACACGTTTGATCGATAACTTCTCAATCATTTGCCATATCCAAACATCATAATGCCTGGAATCGACCAATCTTCCTTGAATGTAATTTACTCAGTTCTTCAAACAGTGATTCTATGAACTACCGTCTAAAAATACTCCGATGTCCTCCGATAAAAAGATAGAATATGATTCGTTATTATCATCAAATATTAGAACATCTGAATGGTCGCTGTGAGAATCTGAACATGTATTGAATCGTGTTGAGTTATTCCACTCCCTTTCCTGTTTCTTATCATATTGAAGCAAAACAGAAATGTGAAAACAAGATAAATTGATGTAATTTTCATTATATCATTTTCACCAAAACTGTCTTCCTCAAACTTGACTAAATGAATAAATCGATATTCATTCATCTATCTTACACAAAATCCGCTGATGACTGTGTTTTACCAATACAAAATTATCATTGAAAGTTAAAATATCCATTGAATTATTGTTTCTTGTTATTTTCCTCGTTCCATTACATTCAACTCCAAATTCAAATGATATAAAAGTCTCGAAAAATAGCATTTTGTTCCCAGTTCGAATATATAATAGCTATTTTGGAGTTGTTGACTCTCTATACTAATTTTGAAACGGGGAAAAAATAAGTTTACCTCACACCGCACCGAATAATATGCATAACCAGAGTGAATAGCAGACCTTGAATGATATTACGACTTCGCTCTACCACGTGTCTACAATGAGATAAGATTCCAAATGAAACTCATTAGATGTATTATAAGGCAACATTTTATTCACATATATAAAAAGAAAATATTTCCGTAATAAATACTGAAGTTCTTTTAGCATTTACAAGGCACTCAGTTGCATGTAAAAGAATCTGAGACAAAATACGATGGCGATTATTATTCTTCTATCAACTCGAAACCTTTGGTGATGTTGTGCAAATGAGACGGCAATCTTTCAATTACCGGTTACTCTACATTAATATCAGGAGAAAAAATGTTATCAAATTGTTTCTGCAATAACAGTGATCATAATGATAGCATGTAGTACTCCGTTCAATACACTGGAGAAAATAAATTTTAAAATACAAATATTATTAACTATCAGGAAACACTCACATCCATTCATCTCATAAATAATCATAATCACGCAATTTACAAATTGTAACTCTTATTCCTATTAACTACTTATACAAATGGCGCCATGGGTAAATATTTGGTCCATTTTCACTCTCTATTCAACGGTATAAAATTCCAAAGGACGAAACACGACGTCAATCGAAAGGAAAAAATAAATCATTCCGAAAATATGATATCAATAAGAATGAAAAGAATGAAGAACTATTCAGATGGCATTTGATTCGGTGCTGACTCACTCATCGCAAGTCCAAGACTCTGTTGAATATTCAAAAGTCGTTGGGCGTAATCCTCATAATCAACATTGATTGGATGATCATTCAATAAAATATTTGGTCGATCGTGGACTAGCGGCGAATTATTTGTTGGCATGCGATTCAATGCAGCGAACGACTGTTCTGCATTGTCTGCTACGAAATTAGTTGCAGTCCTTCGCAATCCGGTACGCCACCTCTGCACCATCCATTTCATTCTTCGTACACCGATTATAATTAATACAACACTCCTGAATCGAGCTTTGGGATTCTTTTTATCTGTACCCAATATCTGTTCATTGATATATGTACGCTCAGTATTGGTTAATTGAGCGATTATGGCAGCCATATTACCTTCAGTTAATTGATAACCACCTATCACGCAAAGCAGATAACGTTTCTGAAATGTAAGGGCTTTTCGTTTACTATCAACGCGTAAATACCGCCCATAATATTGTTGTGATTTCGATTCCAGTTCACTTATTCGTTTTGTATATTTTTCCATATCTTCACGAGACCGTGTCAATTTGTCATGCAGTATGCTCTTTTCATTTGAATATCTCTCAATTTCGCTCGTCAGCTTGGCAACCTGTTCAATCAATGATGTCGACGGTTTCTTCTCTGATGCCACATCTACTCTTGAATATGGAGAACCCATTTTGGGACGTGGTTGCGGATTATTCTCCAAGTCTGTGATAATATTCTTCAGCATATCTACCTCATTCTTGGCTGTATTCAATTTTCTTTGAAGTTCAGTCTCAGACCTTCGCAATGAGATCACCACCTGTGACAATTGTGTTTGTTCAGTTTGTGAAAGTGTTAATTGCCGTTTCATATCAACTGCATCTATTTCTAAATCTCTCATAACTGCTTTGAGATTTTTCACTTCAATGGTAAGATTATTTATGACACTTTGGTCATCCGTGCGTTGTTTCTGCCTTTTTTCTTCTGCATCTGACATTGTTTTTATCCGCTTCTGTAACCATTCACATTCATCATTGCGACTTTTTAATTCTTCACTTGTACGTTTCAAATCAATTTCTAAACATTCTTTTGAGCCCTCGATGAGTGCGATTTTACTTAGAAGTTTTTCACGCTCCTCCATTTGGAGATCTAAGTCTGTTTCAAAACGGTTCCTTTCCATTTGTATAGTTTTAAGTGTATTCTGCAACTCAACGAGTTCTCGAGTAGTTTTTTCATATTTCTCGGCCAGAATTAGATCATTTTGTTCAATTTCCTGTAAGGGAGGCGAGGTGACTGCTTCTCCAAATTTACCGGAAGCTATCTGTTCCTTCAAAGTTTTCAATTTTGTCTCCAATACTTTGTGCTGCTGTCGCACAGTGGCAAGATTCTCTCGTAAATTTTGTTCAGATGTCAGCGATGCTGCTAATTTCACACGAAGATTCCCAATAAGTTCAGAATCCTGCAATTGCGCATTACGCGATGCCGATTTTTCTTTTTGTAATTGATTTTCTAAACTACGTATTTTTGCATTTTTCTCAGATGACTCATGGATTAATTGGATGGTTTTCTGATTATCTTTATCCATGTCCGTTTTGATTTGGATTATTCTATTTTCATATTCAGTAACTTGCGACTTCAATAATTCGCGATCAATTTCTAATTCGTCCTTTTGTCGTTTCAATTCCTCTTTCATTTTATTTGCTTGTTTCAACTTTCTACGAATATCTGTGTATTGCTGCATAATTTTTTCCAGATCCTGCTCTACGGGTTTTATTGTTAACGAATTGCATGAATGTTTTCCAATTCTCCGTGTGGTTGAAATTTCTTCAGCTTCACTTTCGATTGCGCTCATAATTTTTCTATCGAGATCAGCTGACAAATTCAATTCACGTTGGACCATATCCTCGATGTCAGCATCTTCTGCCGATTGTCTGAACGATTCATCCTTGAATAATTCCAATTCTTGCTTCAATTTTGCCACCATTTTTGTTAACTCAGCATTGAACATTCTTTCTTCCTTCAATTTCGTCCGCAACTCAATAACGTTCCCGGTTTCTTTCATTTTATTCTGGATTTTTTCCAGATTACGATGCAAACTTTTACTATCATCACTCATTTGTTTGATAATTTTTTCTTTCACTTTGACATGCTCACGAAGATGATGAATCTCTTGATCTTTATCGCAAGGACTATATTCACCAGATGTACTCGAACGCCTTGCCATCTCTTCCAATCTTCGAATCAATTCATCTCTGTTATTTATGCCGTCAGTCAAACGTTTTATTTCATTTTGACATTCAATCAAATCCTTCCTACAGGTTTCAAACTTTGTTTTAAATTCATAAAGCTGTTTGTTTTCAATTTCAATTTCTTCATTGCGGGTTTTTACCGTTTCAACTGTGATGTCTTTTTCAAAAACAAGTTCTTTCAAATTTTTTAACTCCAAAGATTTTTCCTGTAAGGTATTTTGATATGCAGCATTCTCCTCGCACATTTTATCGATTGATTTTTTCAATGCACCATTTTCGCTTTGAATTTCAATCAATATACGTTCATTAACTTGAACTTTTTCTTTACAAATATCTAATTCTTCAGTTTTAAGTTTCAAATAATTTTCAACCTCCTCTAAATCTCTCCGAATTTTATGCTCAGACTCTTGACACAATTCATATTGATTTTTATAAAATAAGTTATCAAGAGTCAAAGTATCCATTGAGTCTTTAAATTCAGCGCGCAACTTATCTAAACTCTTTTGTAACTCATCGAGCTCCATTTCACGTTTACTTAGTGTTGCTGACTTTGACTGTAACTCTTCATATATTGCTTTTAATTGATTTTCCAAATCCTCAATAGCCGGTTTCGGTGAATTACAATTCATTGATTGAATTTCAGTGGGAGACAACTTATTACTATATAAAGCTTGTGATCGTGGAGAATTTCGTGATTTTGCGGATGATATACCAGTCAAATCAGATGCAGTGCTTGAACCAATCGACGGCGACTTCAAATCTAATTCACTTTGCATTGAGATTTGAGGGTGCGAAATATGTTTTGGACTTGCAAAACTATGCTGTTGACTACCTAAATCCAACGGTGGGATATGCATTTCCGATTTTTGTAGTTCTACAAGATGCACTGACGATCCATCAAATTGATCTTTTGATTGTTGCTGCAAACTTGCGCCTTTAACTGAGGAAATATTATGCTGTAGATTTGGCATATTGTGTGAAGCTTCACGAATAGCCTCAGCTACTTCTTCACACTCCGAGTGAATCGAAAGAATATCGCTGAGCGTGCGTGCGCTATTCTTTGGCTCGGCATGTTTAACAATGTTATTCTCATCAACATTCAATGATGACAATGCCTGTAACTGTTTTTCCTTTCTTGATAATTGCTCCTTTAAGTGATCAATTTCATCATTCTTGTCTGTCAAAATTGAATGCATGAGATCAGGTAATTGTTGATGTTCATGATCTTGGATTGCGAGTTTCGATTCCATAATTTTATTCTCATTTTCCAAGATGCTCACTCTGTCCTTCAATTCTTGAACTAAACGATTCTCAGCATCAACTACATTGAGAATTTCCTCTTGTTTCTCGTTCAATAGCTGATTCACCCGTGATAATTGAGCCCTGACATCGTTCAGCTGAAAATACGTTAGAGAGAAAAAGTTATTCCATCATCAATACAAAATTTCATTCATTGTAAAATATCATCATTTCTCATTGCTCAATAATTACCTCTAGTTCTTTCATTTCTACAGTTTGCTCCATATAATGAAGTTTTGCATTGACATCGTGCAATTGCAATTCTAGTCTTGAAGTTGCTTGTCTTTGGGCAAACGGGGCACTTTGTTTCTGCTGCTCCAGTCGGCCGCGCATTGCTTCGATCTGGAACAGTTGTTCGGACGCTGTTTGCTGTAGAATTTCTTGTTCCGCTTGTAATTCCTGAAAAAAAATTGGGTAATCATCATAATCATTAAGTTATAATCACTAAATGCAAGTAGGAATTGTTAACAATGAGAATTGAAACTAACTTCATTTTGTATTTTCACTGCAGAGAGCTGCATATCAAGATCTTTTATCCGCTTAAGAGCCACCTCTTCGGCTCGTGCATGCTTTAACATTTTATCTTTCAACTTCAACAATTGATCCAATGGTAGAGTGGGTGGTGCATTGGGATCATCAGGTGTAAGACAACGTGTCGCATCAATTTGATCTCTTATTGATACATCTTCACTCGGTTGACTTATACTCAAATTCGAACCGCACATGTGTAACGATTCCAATTCTTTTATTCGTTTTTCCAATGAATTCAACATATCATGTAATTCCGATTTCATTTGCTTCAGCGCTGTCGAATTCACATTGAAATGTTCCGTACTCAGTTTATGTTTTCGTAATTCTTCTTGTAAATGAGTAATGTGATCATTCAATTGGCTTTCACCTACGGCGATTTGATTCGTCTCCAACTCTTGAACCAATTCCTGCTGCTTCCTTGTTTGAGCTGAAATTCTCCCTTTCATTTGATCAATCTGTGTTAACAGTTTCGTTTCCTTTTCAGATTTCACTTGTATTTGCAACTCCAAATCTCTAATTATGTCACGCAATTGATATATTTTCTCAACTGCTGTTTTCAATTCCATTTCAGTTGCCAATTTCTTCGATTCTGTTTCCGATATCACTATTGACATTTCACGTACTTGAGATTCTAATGCCTCCACCTATTCAAATTGAATTATTCTATATTAAGCTTTTATCGAATGAAAATTCAAGTTATTAATTACCAAGTGATTTTTGTTTTATCTAAAAATTCGCAATAATCCCAGATTGATAGTTGTTTAGCTCTTATTCATTTCTTAATATTTTAAATAATAAAGAAAAATCTACGGTTAAAAAAATGATATCACTCACAACTGTTGCCCCATCAGCCACTTGAAGCGAGGGAGTAATCGCCGGTGGTTCAGGCGACAGTGAAGACTGTTGTTTTTTTTTTGTGTGTGTCAAATAGAAAACCAAGACCACAGTGCAGAAAAACTTGTGTTAATAAAATTAGCGTTTGTGCGTGTTATATGCTTAATAGTTATACACTACGCCAAGTAGAGTAAAATTGCAGTCCCACAACCAATTGACCAGTTGAATATGCAAGAGAGAATGTCACGAAGAGAACAAGAGCATCTCTTCAATAGAAAGCTAGACAGTCGGATGTTAGCAATTTTACTCTTCTCTCTTTTACCTCACAACAAATAAATAAGCTTTTTTTCTATAAAATCGATGATTATTCGTGAACAAATACCATTAAGAATACGTATGTAGAACCAAATGCTCAATAATGTGATTGGAAATGATTCCCAGTGTCGAACGAGAGACAAAAATTTATAAAACTAAAGACGATTATGATGAATGATGACGATTCATATATGTTATATCAATACTCAATTAAATATAGATCGAGTTTCGACAAATCAGACACCAAAATTGTTCAATCCCCATTGAGATGAGAAAAAAATTTCATGAATTGCTTTTATAAATTTCTGTCAATACTGTTCAGATGACTACGTGATAAAATATTCAGAGTTAATTGACACAAAACGATATAAAGTGCATTGCATCTTATAATTGCTTCCTCGTGAGACAATTAATGCATAGAAATATAATTAGTTATACCACTGTGATGAATGAAATAAAACCTGAGTGAAATGCGCGCATCATATGTGTAATGCTATATGAGAAATGATTGAGGCCTATTAATATATATTCTATAAAATATTAATGATTAATGAACTTTTTCAGTATTAATTCACATCAATATTGTGATTCAATACAAGATTTATTCGATCATTATTACATGCCAAACTCACCTCTGAAGTTTTACGAAGATCGCGCACCTTCTCGCGTTCAAGTTCTTTAATTTGCTCTTGCAACGCGTGTACTTGACGTGCAGCATCATCACGTTCAGTCTCCCTCTCACTTGCTTGCTCTTCGAGGAATTTGTGAGTTGAACGGAATTTTTTATCCGCCGCTTCAATCTTAACATCGTGAATATAATAAGAATTAATTATTTCGGAGAATCACGATTGTAATATACAGCAAGCAAAACTATGAAAAACTTCTATTTTGTTAACTAGTATCTCGACCAATACTATGTTACTCAAAGCAAAGACGTAAATTATTAATCTCCAATTCCAGCGCGGAGACTGAAAATTCTCTTTCTGATAGAAATCACTCATAGCATAAACATGCTTCAAAGCTTAACGTTCTATAATATGACTGCGCAAGAAATACCATAAATTGTGCTGATTACAGAAAAATGCGAGAAATATGCAGACAGAGATCACTTGAATTTTTTGGCATGCAAATCTTTCTCTCCTGAATACACCAGAGAAATTTCTTAGAATAGTATGTGAATCAATGGTATTTTAATTTTTACCGAAATTTATATCCAAGTTGGCAAATGGAATATATGAAAATCATATTATTAAGAACATGAGCCCATACACGAATGAAAATTCTCATTAATATTGAAGAAAACGTTAAAATACTCCGAAGTAGAAGCGCTTAGATGTTTTTATATACATTAATGAATAAATATCAATGGACGATTTTTCCAATCATTAAATATCAATTAATTTCGATGATTTACCTTTTGACAGCGAACCATTTGAATGCGCGGGTAATGAGGGGAGTCTAATGACACCTGCTGGCAATACAATAAAGCGAAAAATAAATTGCGAGCACAATTATCTCGATTACAAGCCAATAATATTCGTGTTGATCAGAGCATCGATAGAAGATAAGTCAATAGTAAACCCATGTGTATCTTGAATCATTCCCCGAACTTTTCACTCTCATTTATACGGATTAAACAAAAAATCTTATTTGAAAGATAATAGTATTCATGAAAACAGAAATATGATTTCTAAAAAAAAAAAATATATATAAAGTCACTCTAAAAATGCATCAACCAAATTAATTTGGGGCCTACGAGTGCTACCAAATATTATTTTTCATGCATGTGCAATGTTGTTCAAAAGTTCCTGCAATCACTTCATTACAATTTTACCTGTTGTTGCAAATCTTCTTTTTCCTTATTCATTTCTTCACACCATTTATCGTGATTTGTGCATAATTCTTCAAACAATTGAAGCAGATATGAGTTATCGCCAGCACCACTCATGATTGCAAGTCTTGCTATAAGTTTATGGTCAATAAAAAATTGGTGTTGAGTGTTAAAATAAAAATGCACAAAATTCGAAAGATAATATGAATGAACAAACCTCTTTCGTGTAATTGCGTGAGATCTTGAATAACCGTTTCATTCCCGGTATTGTCTTGTTCTCCATATCCCTCTGAAACAATTTCTTTCTTTGTATCCATCGCTATTAATTTTTGTTGAAGATCAAGAACTTTTGACTTCAGCTGTTGTGATTCTTCTTCATATTCATCGATTGTATTTTCAGCTTCTAACAATTTAACACTCAGTTCTTCATTAATTTTTGTTGTCCATGCAATTTGTTTCGATAATGTATCGAGCATCGTTTCACCAGCTGTCAAATTAATCTCGAATATTTGTGCGCTCTCAGTTTTCAATCGTTGTAAACATTTTTCCAATTCTGTGCGTAACTCCTTTGCTATATCATTTTCCTCGTCGATAAGATCAAACAATAAGTCTGCATCTTTTTTCATAATCGTAGAAATGCGATTGCATTGCGGTGCGAAGTGAACACGTTTAATCTTCATTTTTGGTGATGTAGGTGATTTAAATTCTTCATTAGTTGCAACCTTTTTCTTCGAATCATTCATGTCACCATCTGATGAACTTTGAGGTTCTGTCGCAGTTTTTCTTTTCAATACTTCACTGATGAGTGTATTGTTCAATTCTTCTTCGCACGTTACGAAATATTTCACAAGCTCGCGTATCAAACCCTTCAAAGTTATACACGTCTTGTAGAGATTGTCACGCTGTTTAACAATATCATTATCGACTGGGACACCATCCAATTGTGCATTTCTATCTTTTAAACCGATTTCACTGGTTAATTTATTAACCTCCTCTTGGTAACGTTCAATTGTTCTCGATAAAGTGCGCGAATGTTCTTCCCGCAACTGTGCGATTTCTGATGCGTGAGTGCTCTTCAATTTTTCCATTTCACGTTTAGCATTATTCGTAAATTTATTTCGCAATTCTAACAATTCTGATGGCCAATTTTCTTCCGAGTCTGTCTCAACTGCTAACAATGCCTGTACAAAACAGAAGCGTACAACGTTTTACAAGAATAGATATGACAATTTCCCCCCGAGGATCCCTTCATTATGAGTTACTATAATGAAAAATTGCGCTGAGGAATCGAACCAGCATGTGATGCAGATATATTTAGCACAGAATTGTGGGGAGACATAACAAAGACTCTGATTGGTGTGAATTATAAACATGCTGAATATTACGAACAATAATCAATGACAGGCGGTGCAATGAGCTACCTGGATTTGTTCCTGGAGTGCGTTGACAATATCACGTTTAGCTAGTGCGACCTGTTCCTCGAGCTGACTGCTGTAGGCAGCACGTAGCTCAGTTAACTCGCCATTTTCTGCAGTAGGGTCCCACTCTGTTTGACAAAGCTGCATGCGCGCGTAAGGGACACACGCAATTGAGAATTGTTAGTTACAAAACTGAAGAAATTAGTATAACCATGAAATAGGAAGTTAATCAACGAATTTATTTGGGGCAACTATCAATTCCAGTTGAATTTTGTTAAACATTAATTTACGATCGCGTGTAGGAGGCTTATTCAACTAGGAGATATGGGTATATAAATATAGCTGTTTACCTGACTGACATTGACTGCAGAATTTCTGTTAACTTCAATCATTTGATCATCAGTCGTCGCGTTCTCCCTTGATTTATCGGCGGATCCCTTGCTAACATTGACACAATCACCGCCACCGCCGTAATACAAATCATCAGTCAATTCATCTACTTCACTATCATCCGACATTTTTTTAGATTGCTGACTGAAAATTTCCTCCGAGTATTGTTTCTCCATTTGTAAACATTTTTCTTCGAAATATGTGCGTAATTCTTCCATTTCTTTTGCATGATGTTTTTCCAATTCACACTTCACTTTCTCCAATGAAGATTCACCTTCACTATTAGATAATAAGGACTGAATTTTTTTTATTTCTATTGACGAATCGCCACTATGTTTCATTGATGATAATTCAATATTATGTTTTTCGGTGAGGCTGGCTATTTCCTTCACTAATAAAGCTTTTTCTGCATTGAGTTCATCTAATGATTTTTTTAATGCATCAAAATTTTCCTGCATTTGTAAAAAATTATCATTAGCTTCACGCAATTTTTGATTCTCTTGCTCAATCTGTTCACTACGTATACACAAACATTCTAATTTTTTTTGTATACTATCTAAGTTAGCTGGATGATGCGTTATAGTTTCACTTTCATCTCCGACTCTAAAAGATATGGCAAGATTGCTATCATAACTGGCACTCTGAGATACATCAGCAACATCGACTAGATCAGTACTAAAATTATTAAATGACATTTCACTGAATCTACTATCATTCATTGCTAATGTTGCATTCAACCTCCCTTCGAATTTGGCACACTGTTCCCATGCAAGGGTCAATCCTTTTTTTAATTGATCACTATCGCATTTGTATTGTTTCACTTTTTCCATCGCTTTACGAAGTTTATTGTCAGTTTCAGCATAATCTTCATCCTTCTTTTGTATCAATTGACGCAAGTCCGCAATTTCTCTTTCATAAGATTTTATTTTATCAAGCATATCATTATTCGCCATGCTATGCATTGATTTCAAATTATAAGAATTCCCCTGCGAATCAGAGGGAAAATAAACTTCACTCTGAAATGGCTGGAGTACAATTGGACTTGATTCTTTCTTTCGCTCCAACTCCGACATTATTTTATCATATTTATTTTTGAAATCTTTGAGCTGCTTTTCATATGAATTTTTTTTTATATTAGCCTCATCCAACTCTTTATTTGCTTTACTGACACTCATCTCAAGCTCGTGAATTCGATCAATCAGTTGTTTTTCCATTGTTTCCTTTTCCTCTAAACGATGTTTTGCCATTTGAAACTGCATGGCAACCTCATCAAATGTTTGATAAGTTGTAGTATTAAATTCACTGATGAGACTGGCGTTCATTCCGCTCATCCTTGACAAAGATTTCTCCATATCAAAAAGTCGATTATTCATTGATCGTTCAGTCACTTGACTATTTTCAACTAATGATTGAGCAGCAGCATAGCGTGCACTCAGATCATCATGTTGAAATTTGAGAGCATCATTGTCGCGTTTTAAATTTTCAACTGTCATCAATGCTTCCTCCAAAGACCTTTCGATGCTTTCTTTCGAATTCAAAACGCTACTCACAGCAATATATTTCGCAGTCAATTCATCTATTTGGACTTTATGCAATTTAATTTGTTCCTGCAACATCAATTTATCCTCTTGACACTGATGCAATTGCTCAGTCAATTCATTTATCTCCGATAGGAATGATTGTTCTGTTTTTATACGATATTCCAATTCAGCTTTGATTGTTTCTATTGTCTTCTTAGAATTCGAAAGCTGAGACTGAAAAACATGAAGTTCTTTGGCGTGTTTACATTCTAATGCAGGCAATTCTGTATTGTACCGTTCAAATAATATTTTATATTGCTGTTCATAATTTTGTTTCAATTGTACTATTTCATCCTGATGCTTTGCCTCAAGCTTTTTAATTTCTTCATCGTGCATAGCAGAATTCGAATTTGTTCCCGATGCGAACTTCTCCATGATATCTTGCATCTCTTTTTTTATTTTTTCGATACGTGACTCATATTGTTTCTGCATTTCCAATACATCATTCACATCTGAATTGTTTTCAGCTGCTCCAACACGAATTTTCTCATTCAAATAATTTATTTGCGCTTTGTAATCATTTATTTCAGTATTTTGGGTTTCTCTCTCAATTTCCAGTTGCTGTATATGCTCACGTAATTGATTCAATTGTGAATTCGATTGTGTCATAGCTGCCACATGACTAGTCAATGTTTGTTCGAGAACATTAATCCGTTCTTGGCTACGAATTGGCGCATGTAGATCCTGATCAGAACGTGGCATTTCAGTGAGTGCTGAAATTTGTATTTTGAATGCATCTCTAGCAGCTAAAGCTTGCTCCAATGATGACGTTAATTCCCGAATTAAATTGTCACGTTGAACAATAGCCTGTTCAAAATCTTGCAGCTACATAAAGCAACAATATAAATGTAAAAATTACAACACTCATAACTCCAAAATAATAAACTGGCTACATGACAAATACACACCTTATTCTGATACACGAGTAATATATCTCGATATTGTGTACCACTATTGTGACTCTGTGAAGAATTAGGTGAACACGCTTCGGCTCTCATGTGTTCTATTTCAGCACTCAATGATTCAATCATCACCTCTTTGCCGTGCAAAAGTTCCTTCAATTCAGCAACACGACCAGCCATACTTTCAATATCACCTTCACCCTCACCCTCACTTACACTCACGCTACTTTGCGTCGTATCGCGACAGGATGCATCCTCTATCATCTGTTATATCATGAACAAAAGGCAAAGTAAAATAATCACATACTGTATACACAAATATTTGTTGTTGACATACAAAAAGGACAATTCCGAATGTTGCATACTTACACTTGTGCTTTGTTGATCAATTGACTGATCACCACTACCATCATTGTGCAATAAGTCATCATCAGACGGTTCACCAGTCTGATTCCCATCCATACTTCTACCCAGAGATGCTTTGTATCGTGCAAGCTACAAGGAATGAATTTAAAAGTCTGTTATATATAAAGACCTGATTTGAAACATCAATGCTGCAACAGCATTCTGTAAATTCTTGTTATAAATAAAAGAGGTTAAATTATCAACTGATTTATCGAATGGAGTATGAACACAGTGCTACAGAGTCACGATCTCATGTGGGCATTTCAAATGTTTCAATTCGAATACTGAATCAGTTGATATTCATCAAAAATAGTACCAAACACAACACAAATGAACAAAAAAAAACATTCTACAATTACTTACCATTTCCCTACCGGCCTCCAAAGACCGCCGTTTAGCTTTACGTTTCTTGTCACCGTCCATTTATTATCTAAATATTAACATACAAAGGGGAATGAGGAAAAATAACGTACAAAAACATTTGTTGTAAATGAAATGAATCTTAAGTTATTTGTGTATTAAAATTATTCGTCACATTCCAATGCCGATTTGCCACTTAATTCATATACATATATATATATATGTATGTATGTATATATATGTATCACTTCATTTACGACCAATTGTAATTTACAATCTGCGCAGCGAGACCATAAAATAGGCGGTGACATTCATATTCAATGAGAATTTCCACCCAACAATTATTTTTTTCATGCGCTCTGCAGTACCATCCGTAATGTCTGCGCATTTGAGAGCAAAAATATTGACAAAATCATTGGAAAATGAGTGTTTTAGCAATTAATTCAGCAAATTATTACATTTAGAGAGTTTTGGAAGTTATTAGGGGTTTAAGGTATAAATTAATTACTCAAAATATTGCGAAAATTGTCAAGCTGTCGATAACTGAGAATTGGCCGCTACCCAATGGATATTTATGAATGCGCCTTGATCCTTGGCGGGACTTTTTCTTTCCGTTTTTTTAGGCGTGTTTTTGGTTCATAAAAGTCGTTGGGATTTAAATCCCAACGGTTTTATGTACAAACAAAAGAAAATGGCAACCGTATTCTGATACCATGCGATAGTTTTGTTTACATGTATAGGTTAAGTACATTTATGTAGCTGATTGCACACAAATTAGTCGACGGAAATTTCAAAGATATTTGATATTATTATCAGCACTCTCAAAACACAATGAATTTTGTTCTCGAAGTGGAAGTGTGTCAAAAAGCCAACAGGTATTTAATAGTAAATCGCATGATAATATCCTTAACTAAACAAAAGAATGCATTGTGAGGAGTTGACAATAACATAATCAGTTAATAATTGAAAATTCATTCTATGGATTTACATTTACTCATATTCCCATTGATTCAACCATTCACTGATTCCATTTCAGTACATTGGTAGAAGATGGGATTACAGACATGGTTAAGAATAAACTCTACGGAATGGAAAAGATTGATATCCATACCACTTCAACCTCGGAGTTATCTTGGTGGGATGAGGATATGAGAAATCATATCGACTCGATCAGATGTTCATGCGAGAGTGTTCAGGTGATATATATTTTTGTTTATGATAAACGCTCAAAGGAGATAATTCTCGATCCAACTTACAATGATCTTTTTTTTTTTAGAGAGACAAAATCTCCATAGGTGAATGTTCATCTATAAAAGTATTCGTTTACAGATTGACGGAGGAAGAAGCTGGTACTGAAATAATGCAATGTGATTCGGAGGATTTACCTGTTGCCTCCCATTGGATTCTGCCATGTCGAGAGTTTGAAGAATTATGGGAGAATCTTTGTTATGATACGAATGTGAAAGAAAATGTGAGAATCAAATGAAACATTTTTTATTGAAATGAAAAGAATTCATAATATAACTTTTGTATTTCAGTTGTTAAGGTACATCGAAACGTCAATGATATTTTCCGATAGGAATGTTAATTCGAATATTATCAGTTGGAACAAAGTTGTATTATTACATGGACCACCTGGAACTGGAAAAACAAGTCTATGTAAAGCGTTAGCACAAAAAGCAACGATACGATTGGGTAAAAGATATACCAGAGGTGAATTAATAGAAATAAATAGTCACAGCTTATTCTCTAAATGGTTTTCCGAGGTAATTGTTACTCAATCATTACTAAGTGAATTTCATTCTGGAATACTGATGTTGATAACTGACAGAATTCGATTTCAGAGTGGAAAGTTAGTCATGAAACTCTTCACCGAAATCAAGAGACTATTGGAAGATCCACGTGCATTTGTCTGCATACTTATTGACGAGGTAGAATCATTAGCTCATGCTCGGAAGTCATGCATGAGTGGCACCGAACCCAGTGATTCGATAAGAGTCGTGAACGCTTTACTCACACAACTTGATCAAATCAAAAATTATAAGAACGCTCTTGTATTGACTACGAGTAATATAACTGAAGCTATAGACTTGGCATTTGTTGATCGAGCGGATATAAAACAATACATCGGACGTCCGACAGAAAATGCCATATTTTCAATTTACTCTACCTGTATAAGAGAGCTGATGAGAGTACGTACTTATACTGCATCAATATTAAAGGATCGAAATCAATAAAATAAACTAACTGAGCACTTGCATTTTACAGGCGGGTCTTATCGAACATGCTGAAACGGATCAATGGCAATTTTTACTTTCAAAAAGAGATTTACTCGAGGCAAGTATTGGATTGAGTGGTCGTACGCTCAGAAGAATACCTTTCTTAGCACAAGCACTGTGTTTGAAAACGGATAAATTACACCAAGCATCTGAATTTATTGACGCTATGAAAAAAACAGCAATAGAATATAAAAAAAATGAGCCCGAAAAATATTAGAACACAATAAATACTCTTTTTTTAACAAATCTGTAATTATCTCCCACGAATAATTATTCTCTACTCAAATAATTCATTTTCGCGCTCTAATACAATCAACCAAACACTCAATAGTTCCTCAATTCACCGCCAGTTGACAAATGTTCCATCTCCGCTCCCCATCTTACTCTCCCAAAATTTCCAAATCAAATTCTCCCGCTCAAAACTGCATCTGCAATTTCAACATTGGCACCACATTCGTATGTTGCGCACATCTCAGCCGTATTCCACGGCGCTGTATGTCCAATCAGCACCGACCCAAGGATGCCACATCAAGAAAGCAAATCCAAAATCACTCCATCTCACTAACATACTCCCTCTCACGCTCAATTCCTTCGACTGTTGAACATACTACTCTTTCTCCATCCCTCTCAATTTGTGTTGAACCCCTAGTAACAAAATTTCCTCTCACTCATTCACTTTTCTCTCTCCCTCCTGACTCTCTATCTCACTCTGTATCGTCCATACGTAGTTCATTGGTAATGGTGATGTACCTACGCCATGTTCTCGGATACGGAGAGTGCTGCTGACAGAATGCACGGTACTGAGAGAAACAATAATTCCGTAATCCACGGAGTTGACGTTGGGTGCGCGTGTAATTAAGGGGACACGGCGTGTGAAAGAGTGTATGTATGTGTTTGTATGTGTACCAAATTCTTTTTCCTCTATCAATGAATTACAAATAATAATTGCGACACAAAAGAAATGAAATAATAAAATACAACTGCAATGCAAAATATTGTGGATTCAAATACAATCGCCACAAGACTTGAAAAGCGTGTTGTGCCTCTGTGTGTGTCTGTACTGTGACCGTGTCTGTCTGTACATATTGAAATAAAGAAAAAAAAATTCCAATATCTCAACACACAATCATTATTGCGATAAAATTATTTTTTCATATATATCTATACAAATAAGGTGAATAATCGACCACGACAATTTTGTGCTCTTTACTAATCGTCACACTGTCTCTCACACACATATACCATCGTGACGTAGTAGCCAGCCCACTATATACATCAACGAAAGTCATAAAGGCTCGTGTGTGTATGTGTTGTGTTTGGTGTGTAGGTCATTGACGAATATTATTTCATCGTAATGATGAATAGGCCAATATTTATTCGTCAATATTTATTTCATTTGATTTGAATTCACCAATATATAAAACGGGGGTGTTTATTATTTTTTTGTCTTTTTGTCCTAGTGTACGGGGTAGAGACAGGTCGCGGCCATTTTTACCACACGATGCGGCAACCGTGCGTGCCCGTTCGGTCCGCCATTCCAAACAATCGGTGTACGTGCCCTCGGGTACATTTCGATCAGAAAACTGACGCCCGATAGAGAGACCTGGGGCAACCCCGAAATCACCTCTTCAACGAGTCATATCATTTGCCACGCTAGAACCAAAAAAAAAAATTCCGACATCTCATTCAATTTGATGACAAATTGAATATACATATATCAATGTGTATATATATACAGACACATATGTATTTGTATTGTTAACGAGTGTCTAAGTTGCAGTTTGTTGTTCTCATAAAATTGACAAACACCATTGATAAACCAAGAACACAGAGGAAATAGAAGAAATAAGCAGTGAAAAATAGAGACAAGAAGGAATAATTAGTCAAGGTTCTGGACGACACATTTTATTGGCAATTTATATATATAAATATATATATATTGGATATACATAGAGACAATTGATAAGTGTCGGGTTGTAGTGGGTGATAATGGCTAAAAATCGAGAACGATGAGCTCTTGGTGAAGGTGCGTGCGTGCGTGAGTACGTACGTACCCTGCATTTACTCGTGCGTACTCTTTTGACGTATGTACGTATGTATGTATGTTTTAATGTGTGCATCTATATACATATATGTATTTACAAAGAGGTTGAGTTTGCAAAAACAACAGAGAAAGGATATACATGTATGTAGTGATAATAGCGTTGAAGGTGCAACGGAAAACGTGAATTTATTGTTGGTGGTGGTGTGGTGCACCTGGTGGATAACTAGAAGGGAAGTTAAAGGCGACGGTGCTGAGGCCGCGTTGTCTCTGCACGAGAACGGATCGATGTGCAATCCGTGGACGTATTGTATGAGGGAGACAGGTAATAAGGACAGACAAAAAAAAAAGTAGAAAAAGAAATTGAGCAGGAGAGAGTGCGGGAAATTTAGTTGATAAGGTGTAAAATTAAAGAGAAGGAGAAAAAGTTTTTGAGGATAATAATTGTGGATGAGAACAACGAGGGACATTATGTGCCGTGTAAATGTATTAGACGGTGTTTTTGCCGTCGGTGATTGACGAGTGAGAAACGGACGTGGGGGTGTACCTTGGGGCTTGAGATCGCCGTCGGCGTCCGGCTCCTTGTGTTAGTCCCCGACGACGTGTTCCTCATCTCGGTGTCGTTTGGATCGACATGGAGATCGAGGTTAAACAGAGAAATCAGCGTAATAGGAGGCGCGAGCGTGCTCAAAGAATTTTGGCTCAGCGTGAGAGTATTGCGAGCGCAAAGCAACAGCAGCAAGCAAGACAACGACCTGACGAAGAGGATAGTCATAGTGGTGAAGACGAGGATACTGGTGGTATTGGTATTGGATTATCAAGGGGTAGTGGTGGTGTACGTGATAATCATCCACGACCACCGAGACCGCCCAGGCCACCTAGACCCAGGAAAAAATCCTCCCTCGCTGGGGCGAACGCGAAGGAACCACCCTTTGAGGAGGATATTATCGACGGATTTGCCATACTCGCTTTCCGTACTTACGAGGACCTCGAGGTATTTCCATTGTTCTATTTATTTTTCTCGATAATTTTTTTTCAGGAATCATTTTCGTATCAGCGTTTTTACATTCCTTTGTTTCATTCCGAATTCGATCCGCTCTCATGATAGAGCTCACAAGTGGAGGATTAATGTCACTATTTTGACACGCGATATTAGTTCACGACGGTGATTTCGTTTGAGCTCATCATATCATCCGTTTCACGTGGCTCTTGATTTTATATCAGTGATTTTTTTCCATCGATATTCTGGTGACAGGGAATTAAATGGGATTATTAGAGATGTCATTTTTTTCTTCAGAAATATGTGATTGAGGGTCAAGAAATTAAAAGGATCATTCTGATATGTTCTGATAAAAAAGTGGTTGATTTAATTCAGTCATCGTCGAGTTTCAATAATATCATCAATTAGGATATATTCTTTCATTCAATTCGAATGACATTCTTATAACAGAGTTCTATCCTTTTGCAAAAGGTATTGGATCCTGATTTATTTTTCTATGATAAATTATTTGAATGATGAAACCTCTAGAATGAATTTGAACATTTCTAAATTATTCCTCACAACATCTTCTCCTAATAAGCAGTATAATTTTATTACTATCTACTATTTATTCTGTTATTCGTCCTACCATCATATCATTAATTCCACTCGAGTATTAATTATCCCATCACAGCTCCCTCATTTCTATTCAATCTGAAACCACTTTGGCTTTCTGGCATGTAGCACACTTCTTCATTTCTCCATGTCGACTCAACAGATCCATCAATTAGTGTATATTCAATTCCCGTACTTTTCATAACTCATGTTGTGGGTGCCAAGTGATATATATATATATATAGATTCCTGGTACAACTCTAATGTCTGCAGTGTATTGAAAAACAGGATCAAAGACTTTCTCTTCACTCTCACGCGCATGTTTCTCCAATTTGTACACAAATTTAATATTTTTTTTTTTCCCCCTTTTTCATCTCTCATTCTTCACCGCGACCACTACCACCAACAACAAAACACTCAAGATGAACTTGTTCACGTTTATATTATACCGCTTGTCGACAAGAGGCACGTCAAAATTCTCCGGTCACGATTCACCAAGTTGCACACACACATACATACCTACATACACACATAAATATCCCTTTCATCGCATACATGCAACAACATGCGGTAGCAGTACACACAGCTACACATGTAAATATATATCCCGCGAGTGCAAAAAATAAAATAAAAATAAAAAAGAGTGAACAAAGAAAATCCTGTTTCAAATCTGCACCTGTCAGCCAAAATGACATTTATCTCTTTAACATTTTCTCACTCTATCATATATAAACATCTTCACTTTCACTATATACCTAATGCATCTCCTTCATCTTCTTCACCTTCTCTTCCTCATCATATTCGTGCAACTGCATCTTCATTCCCCTTTCATCCGACTTAATTTACTGATGCATAAACTCATAACCTAAGACGACACGATCCTCATGATAATCATCCTCTAACATCTATCATTAACCGCACGCCAATTAAACTTTATCGTGGGAGGTTGAAGAAGAAGTAAGAAAGAAAAAAAAGAAGATGAAGTAGGAGAAAATAGGTTGAGGGAAAAGGAAAATTCATACACGACAAGCGTCGCTTCTTGGATTGCGGTGACAGAAGCTATTTGCAGCGATTCTATCAGTGGAACGTTGTCCGGGTAATTTCTTTCTCTGTCTCCATCTCACTCTCCTTCTTTCTTTTTCTCTCTCTCGCTCTCCTTTACTAGCAAACTTGCTTTCCACTCTGCTCTCTATATCGGAGAGTGTTCCAAGATTCCGGGACAACTGGTTATCGCTTACTTTTCTTCTTTCCTCGTTCGCATTCTTTCACCTCTTCTTCTAACTCCCTTTTGGATGTAACATTTTGTTTATTTATTTATTTTATTTTTTTCCCCCCTCTTTTGTGTATGCTATATACTTCTCACAAAACTCTTAACCATATCCCATCTCTCTCATACTCACACTCTCTGTTCTTTTTTATTTTTTACCTTTTTTGCCGTTTTTACTCTCTTACGGGCATTTTCCGACTTTCAGAAAAACATTCCGTCCATACATACACACAAAAGCATCTACTCTTTTTACGCTATAGAGAGACAGACAATCCTTTATGTATAATTTTTTTCTTTTTCCTATATGCTCTTCACCCGTTGTGTCGTTGTCGTTGCCATCTCATGCTCAATACACGCGCGATTACTCGACTTTATACGGCTGCTTTATTATCTTTATAGCCAATCTATTCGCATATTTTTTCCTTTTTATATCATCGCTCTTGTTGTCGTTATCATGAAAGAGAACGAGGGAGATATTTATATGATATATGCATCATGTTCACTATACATATTAGCTTCTTGTCTTTTATTTATTTCGCACTTGTCATCGTATATCAATTGGAAATATATCATTTGCGATGATGTGTATATATTTATGTGTTTGTTGCGTGAGAGAGTATTTATTCAGTGTTAGAAATAGCAAACAATTATTCTTTTTTATCATTTTTTTTCCTTCTTTTATTTCATTATCATATTTTCCAACATAGTTAATGCGTAAGGGGATTCTATTTCTTCATTGTTTTATTTATTTTCCGTAGTTTTGATCATGTCTTTCATTTCTTTTTTTCGTTTTCACTATTTTAAGATAACAATAAATTCATGCCGATTGTTCGTCATGCAGTTAAAAATGAAATTGTACATGTGATATTATGTTTTATGACATGACGTTTATAGGCTGCAATAAAAAGCGCAAACATATGAACACAAAATTTAACTCGTGAACCATTAACGATTAAAGTCACACTTTAAATGATTTTGATGGATATGAAAAGAAATAATGAAACGAATAATAATAAGTCATTAATGCACATCTCATAATCCCGTTTGGGCGCGTTGGTGACATTATCACTCTCGTATGTTTCGTCTTTTTTTTTTTTTTTTGTTTACTCTCCTCCGTTTCCCCTCACATGAAACTGTTAAAGGCAGAAAAATAAAACTTCTATCCATTAAATTATTCTATTACTCAGATAATTCAGTGTAAAAAAAGAATTGGCTATAAAAACAATCCAAATTTGATGTCCACAATGAAAATTAATTTACCTTTAACTGCCATGACAATAATTCTTACATTTATTTTCTTATTGATTGACCGAATAAAACAATACGAATTTAGTGCTGTTGTAATTCAGCAATAATAAATCTCAATAAAAAAAAACAATTATTCTGTTCATTACACAACGTCATCAGTTGTGATCTGTGAAAGAAAAAAAAGAAGTAAACATACAATCATAATAATTGAATTGATATGATAAATCTCGATAATTTAATTATTAACTACTGTGACACTTAATTAATCTCAACCACCAACAAATCAGAAATAGTAACATTGTATCTACACTCGGATGTGGTCGTTTGTCACTGACACGTTGGTGGATATAAATAAATAACGCAAAGAGGAAGAGGATGAAATATGTTGTTAATGTAGAACACGACATAAAGTTTAGTTTGTGATGTTGTATAGTTGCATATCGCGTGATCCAACACAGTTGACACTGACATTCCACAATTGTACTTTGAGGTATATTGACTTATTTGACATGAACTAGAGTTGAATTCTCCTTCGTTCGATTAATGTACATACAAACATGGGATATCTGATAACAAATTGTGTACATACATATATTTATCATTGCATAATAAAATATGGATATGGCTTGTTAAATGCAAATGCATATATAAACATTTATTATATTTACATACATACATACATACATACAGATGCATAAACATATATTGAAACAAGTCAATAAGACCTCACCTTTGCTTCAATCTTTCATCTCTCTTGCAATCATTGCATAGCCATTTTATGTTCACTCTTCTCTTTTATATCTTTCTCTTCCGTTTCAAATGTCTCACTCGATTTTATCTCTCTCTCTCTCCCTGTCTAACTTCTCGACGCATTTTATCGGCTTCAATTCGTTCTGCATCAATTCATATTGAAATTATCCACGTGATTATCGGGTACAATTTTATTCATTTTAATTTCCATCACGTAAACCTCACTCATTTGCACAGATTAAATGCCAATATATAATGTGAACAAGATTTTTATTTTATTATTATTATTTCATTTTATTTATTATTTATCGATGTCAAATTAATTGATTTCATTATTGAATGAGTGAACGAATGAGTGATCAAATGTAATAAGAGAAATTAAATGGAATAATAATTAATCGTAATTGATGACATTATTAATTGAGAGGGAAAAGTTCAGTTGGAAAATTAAAATATTAAATTTTATTTATTTGTAAAATACGAATGATTAAATGGATGTATATTTGTGATAATTAATGATGAAAGGAATATTACTTATTTATCGTATTGAGATAATATTGCAGTGGCGGTAGAGGTGTATGGAAATTCACTAATTGATCTGCTTGATCTCTAATACACATCAGCTCTGTGATATTGAGTGTGAAGTTACGCATAGAAACAATGTTCTCATATGTACACTGCTATTCACTTTATGATTATATACATTGTATGTATATTCATGTATCAACGTCATCTTTTGCGCTTCTCTATTACACGTAATGATCGGATGCGAGGAAGGAGGAGAAAAAAATAATAATCAAACTGAACGATAAAACAAAACGAAAATCAAGTTATTTTTATACTTATAAAAAAACTGTTTCCTTTCGTCTCTGTAAAATTTATTGCAACATATCTAATGTAAATTTATTATTTCTTATCGGAATTAAGTACACTTGTGATTACATAGTATATTATCTCTATTCTCAATTGCTCCTTGTCTTGCAATTATCGTTACTTCATAATTGACGTACAATTGATTATCACTGTGTATTAAAAATATCAATTGGAATATTTTACACAGCTGTATGAATTTATTTATATAGTTTAGTAATCGTGACATTTTACTGTTAATTATAATAATAATCAGTTATTTCCATAGATCGAAATGTTTAGTTTATTTTAAACATTAATGTCTGATTATTTAATCTAATAAATGATAAATGGTTAGGTAAATAAATAAAATAATACAGAGACGAAATTTCATGTTTGAAGCAGTGGAAAATATTTGGATTTTATATGATATCAGGTTGCATATCATCTCAATATTATTCTCAAATTGATATTGGAATTGTAGTCCGCGGAAAAAGGTAACCAAACATGATGTAAACATAAATATAAATATGAAAATATACATGGGGAGAGTATAATATGAGAATCGTTTCAGTGAATGCCAAATTGCTGGAAAGAATCGTTTCTACTTCTATTCCATCTCTTCTTCATCTTATTGTTGTATGACCAATTCTTTTTTTTTCTATATTTTTCTTTCTTTCTACTACTTTTCATCTTCTCGTTTTCTTTCACTCTTTACACATAGATTCTTGACTGAAGTATATACGTGAAATTGCCTTCCGTCGCGTGCTCAAATCGCGAACGGCTTCTTCCAACGACGACGGATTATCTTTAGCTGACTATATTAAGACGTGCCCCTAGGGGGGCAATAGAGTTTTATAAAGAGGAACGCGATTGTTGGGGTTATATCGTTGAAATCTTCTGAAGAGATATCAAATGTATATGTATATATGCGGTTAAATCATATATACATAACTTTATATCAACTTTATTTTATTATTCTTTGCTCAATTTATTTCTTTATCATTATATAAATATATGCACACTGACAATTATTATTTTTGTCACAGTAGTGTGAGTTGTTGAAGTAAAATATTGATAAATAATAAATTCGTGTTTATTTATGTTGATAGAAATAGGCATGAAGAATAAAGTGAAAATATATTACGTGTATATTCTCAAGGTGATGTTGAGATAGTACATGAATTGCATACTCATGCGGTTTCCAGTTGCATCCAACTACAGAGATTTTAACCTAAAGTCGATCTGTATCTGTGTGTTTGCGCAGTGTGTATGTATGTATGTTAGTATTGTGTTGACAACTAAACGTGAGAGAGAACGCTTGAACGCGCAGGGTCCCCACAGCACGACTGTAATCGGGCAAATTTATCCGTCGCGGCGCCGTGCGATACATAATGGATAATTTGTCGTGGCACACACTATTATCAAACATCTAAACTTATTTGCTTTACTCAACCATTATCCACTCTATACAACTTTATATATTGCGTGTAAACCGCAAAACCGCTACTTATAAATGTTGTGAAGTGGAAGAGTACAACACAGAAAAAAATGGAACGAAAAACTACTTGAACGCGTTAAGTGTGGTGTAATTTTTAAATTATGGATTGGATAACGAATAATGAGACAATGTTGTGTTGAAAATTGACATGTTCTTGATGGCGTGCGAAACCGCTATAAAAATAAATTTATGTGGAAAGAAAAAAATGTAGAAGAGAAATTTGTGACGCGAGCGGTAATTAATTTTTGGATTGACGCTTCAATAAAGAGGAATATTACGAGTTAAGTAGAACCAAAAAATCATATGGACTTCACAGTGAATTCGATGTGAGAACCATATCAAATGTAGGTCATGTAGGGAAAAAAATGTGTACTGTAAATTGAATTATGAAAATTGTACTGCAATTTTCGCATCAAAAATTAAATTGGGCAACAGAGGAAAAAAAACAATCTGCCGTAAAATGATATTCAAAGTTAACAAGCTCACTCTGCATATCGCATAAAGCCACAATGTACATGTAGATGATGTGGAGGAAATAAAAAAGTAGAAAAAATGAGAATTCAGTTTGGTGCAATTTTAAAATTAAATATTGAATGGGTAAAAAACGAAAAAGATAAAAAATGGTGCTAAATTGTTATTCAAAGTTAGAAGCTCATTCTGAATATCGCGTGTTTATATATCCATGATTATTTGTCATGCCTCATTATGCTATCTAAGAAGCGAAAGAGTAAAAAAATTAATGTATGAAAAATACAGTGCAGCACTGAAAGAAAAATGAAAGCGAATAAGAAAACAAGAGAAAAAAAATATTGCACCAATGTGAAATTATCAAATTCATTGCAAGTATATAATATTATATTTCTATCAACGATAATTTGTTATTACTTATTACACTATTAGTGAGTTGAAAGAAATAAAGAAAAAGAAATTGAAATCATTACAAGAAAACTGCAGTGCCATTTTGTAATTTAAAATAAAATGAAACAAAAGTAAATAATGGACAACGATTATGCCAAGAGCGTTAAAAGTTGACACATTCGTTTCAAATGACAAACAAACTCACCTCAACACATACAACATGTAAACACAAAATTGAAAAAAAAAAACGAGTTGTAATTACGCAGTTAAATATTGAAAAGTGAATAGTTTATACTGCTAGTATTCAATATTAGCGAGCTCATTGTGAATATCAGATATTTACATATTCATGATTATTTGTTGTTCCTAATTATACGACCTATTTGAAGGAAAAAAATGGAAATTAAAAAATACATTATAATTCAAAGATTAGGAAGAAGAACACGAAAGCGTCAATGTGACATTCGAAATACATAAAGTCATTGTGAATATCTCATTACATCTTTTGAAGAAACAAAAAAAAACTTGACAAATAGAGACACGAAGAATGAGCACCACACAATCTTCATATCAAAGATCAAATAATATAAAAATAGTCATTACCCCAAATTGATATTTGACATTAACGAGATTATCCCATTATCGCATTAAAATAATAATTACTGATAACACAAATCCAGTATGAACTGAAAAAAAAATCAACTAATAACAGTTGAATTTCGAAATCGAAAATTAAATAGAAAGAAAAAAAAGAACTTTAAATTACACTGACATGAGATTTAAACTTAACAATCTCACGTTGAATAATATATGTTAAATACATCCACGATGATTCGTCAAATCTCATTATATTATCAAAGATTAAAAAAAAAAAGAGGAAAAGACAGGACATACAAAGTAGCATTTTGAAATTTAGAAAAAAACCAAATAAAATTTATAGCCTCAGGAGAATCTTAAAATCTTTCATAATCATATCCCTGACATTAAAATAAATAGAAAAAAAAACTAACAAATTTATTATTATGAATTTCCAATTAATCAATCAAAATGATAAATGGCCATATACATAATATAGCAGCGCGTAAAGCCAATCAATGAGACGCAAGTCAATGATTTTTAAATGAGACCATCGTAATGCAATCAATTAATTTGACATCAACGCGTGAAATTGTATTTGGGAAAAGCCATATAATCTTTCTCTATCTCGTTTTAGCTATCCCCTTTCAACTCACCCACTCTCCCCTTTACCTCATTCTACTCTATCACTACACACATATTTCTCTCTAGTTATTTCTCACCCTAGTGCGCCGCGTGTTTCATGTATACACATATACCCAACCAGATTGACGATGACATAATGCGTTTAGTCTCACGTCGACGATGAGCGATTAAACGCGTCGACGTATCAGTGTTATACATCCATCCCTCTTCATTCCACTCACCCGCTTTACTCACCCTCACATATCTCGTCTATATATCCCAAGAGATGTGCCACTGCTATGCGCGAATGTTAAAAAATACTCGCCGATTATTAGAGTACACGTATTTGTATATAAAACAAAAATACATGCAACGAAACACATGAATATACATTTATATACTCTATGTTGTGGCTGGTGTGCGGTTTTGTATATATTATACTTAACTGTATATCCCTGTGTATTTGTACATATGTGGAGGAATGTATATGTGCAAATATGCGCGCGCGCATGAATACCCGCTGAAAAACAACGTGGCAACGTCGCGAGGCTGCGCGCGAGACAGTGAGAAAGAGAAGGCGAACATCATCGGGAGGATCGGCCTGATGAAGGAATAGAAGTGAAGGTTCGCTCGTTCCGCGACCTACGATTCTTCACCGACTGGATCTCTTCTTTCTTCTTCTTCTTCATTAACATTTTACCCTCTCTTTAACATATATATATGTGCGTGTGTGCGTTTTTTTTTTATTGCTCGTCTCTACTCGTTCTCCAACTCTCGATAATTCTTTTCATATGAAGAAAAATATTTCGCTCTTTAAATCTACCGGTTTTTCTTTCTGTCTTGTTCACACGCATTCCAAAACCTTTTAACTAATGAAATCAACTTGTAAGACCTATTTTCATATTTAATTTACAATTGCTGTTTTTTTCTTTCTCAAATTCCAAATACATTTTCTACAATAGACGACATGAAAAAATGCAAAATAAGGTGAAAATATTTTTATTCATCGTCTTTGTTCGGTTCGTATATAATACAATTTTTCTGCCCTTCAATTCTTCTCTTTTTCTTTTTTTTTTTCGTTTTCTACTTATGTTATTTTATTTTTTTGTATTTCCGTACACTTAAAAATTTTCGGCCAGGTTTCTTCTTTTATATCCTTCATTCTCTCATGGGACAAAATAAATCGAATTATATACCGAACAAACTCGACGCATGTCGCGCACACACGTGCGCAGGTGGACAGAGAGAAAATATGCCCGCGCATACTGTGCACAAAGGGAAAAAAAAGAAGATGAAAAGGGATGAAAAAAAAAGCCACCACCACCACCCAGCCCCGTTAATACAACGTGTTTTTACCATCGGTCGTGCGGCGGCTCTGCTAGGGCTTTTCTTTCTTTTCCATGTCGGGCAAAGAGTGGTGATATCGCAGTATAAGAGTAGATTGATGGTAGTAGTGGTATTATTAAGTAGTAGTAGTGGTTGGGATCTTTAGTACATATGGTGAAACGACACTACAGCTACTTACACGACTACAAATACGCTGACACAGAGAAGGAGCGATTATTGGTATATGAAATGAGAGGGAGAAGACGAGAGTGCAAATCGACACGACCATAGAAGCACCTTCTCTTTCTATATACACACACACACACCTGGAACCACGAAAGAAAAGTTTTATGTGTGTGTGTGTTAGTGTGTTGAGATGTATTTGTATGTGTGCTTAAGAGAGAGTGGCAAAGAGAGGAAAGAAGAGGCCTTGTCGCGCGCGGCTGTTCGTACGGTCAATGTCTTCTTCTTCCATCTTTTTCGCACTGTTCGTGCATATTCGCGCCCCACCACTACTAATACAACCATGCACAGTAAATATATATACAACCCAACTACTCTTTTATGCGCGTATATAATCCCTTCCACCTTTTACTGCTGCCGTCGTCGTCATCGTCGTCGTCGTCGTCATTCTCCCTCTACGTTATTTCTCTCTTCTGTATAAAGGTGGATTCACACATTTCAGTTCCGTATCAGTAACGGCTCCGTTTTGTATCAGTGCCCTTTATGCATTGCGCGCGCTTTTTTGTTTTATGATTTTTCTTTTTATGTTTAATCCAGTTGATTATTTGTGTTTGGTTTTTCTTTTATATTTCGGGATTGTTTTTGGTGAATATTTGGTGAAGAAAGTGTGAAAATATTTGGGAATTTTCTTTCATGTTTTGACGTTTGTCGCGCCTGATTTGATTAGGATGCAGTGGAGGATATTAAATAGGGGATTGAATGGTAAATTTATGAAAAGAATAGAATTGTGGCGAACATTTTTTCGACTTGGACTTTGTTACTATCGAATGTGGCAATTACTGTGATTCTTAATTAAAATGGTTCGAATTAAAAGTAAAATATAAAAATTATCAGAATTTTAGTTGATAAGTAGAAGTGAATGACAAGAAATATAGACTGATTTTATCTATTTGTGATATGAAATTTTTGAAAAACATGAAATTTTTCAAACAATTTCTTTCCTGGAAACATTAACTTATCAAAACGAATTTTTGATTCTTCGCTTATTGATAAAATTTGTATTTAACGAGAAAAAAAAAACAGAATAAGAAAGACTACAAGAACCAACAGATTTTTCTTGCATCACAAACACACACACAATATCAAATTTACTATATATATATATATATATATATATTCAACAACCCTATCAAAACAAAAACCACCCCAAGACACATTTAAAAATGTCATTTTCTTTTCCCTACTAAAATACTAAACACTAAATTTCTCAATTTTTCTCTGACAATTTTTTTGGTTCTATTCACTCCTAGAAAATCCATCATCCAAATTCTATTCCTCGTGTCAACATGTTGCTCTTATCATAAAGATTACCGTTTGACATTTTTCTGGAAGAAAAAAAAAAATGAAAGAAAAAAATATTGACATTCCACTAGGAGACATTGAAAGTTGAAAACATCTTCACTACTCACCGACCCAACATAACATACTTCTAAACCAACTCCCACCGTCTTATTCACAATAATCTGGAGATGATATATATACATATATATATTTTCCTTCATATCAGTGCAAGAGCATATACGGCACTGACACGGAACTGAAATGTGTGAATCGACCTTAATACTACTACACTATTACTACATACTACTAAAAACCCACCACTACATTTGAGTTGCCGTGCCGCTGCCGTTGCCCGCCTTCTCCTCGGACTCCAACTTGCGAATTTCCACCCCTCATACCTCACCACCTACCGTTCCACCGTCGTTTTCTCTCCTTTCTGTTGGTCGTTTCGTGTACATACGCGCGCTCCTCAGTATCCCCACTACCCTCTTCGCGTTGCACATCCCATCCGTCCAACAAACCGATACCCTTCGACTCTCTTTTCTGCGTGTTGCTCCTGTCTGTGTCTGCCTGCGCCTGCCTGCTGCTCTTCGTCGCTTTTATTCCAAAAAATCCGTACATATTCGCGCTCCCTTTTTACGATAAATTTTTTCATTGTTATTTGTTACTATTGTTGCTGTTGTTGTTAATTTAATCATTGTCGTTGCAATTAGATACTGGTGTTATTATATATGGTTATTTTCCTCTTTATTTTGTCTTTTTTTTTTTCATTCATTTCGGTATCATCGCTGTAATATTCATATATAATTGTAATAATTTTTTCGTCGGTCGTTGTGTGCAAGAAAGAAGAGAAAGAGGAAGAAAAAACCGCGCGCCGCCATATATAACTTACTTTATACCTCAACTCGCGAGTTGCCACAACTGCTCTTTTCGCCGCGATCTCCGCTTTCCCACCCCTCTAGCCCCCTCGATCACCCTCCCCACCATAAGTTCCCTTCCTTCCCGCCCAGTTTGTCCATTCGTGTTCTCTCTATACTCCCTTTTTTTTTCTCTCTCTTTTCTTTTTTATCATTTTTTTTTTCTCTCGAGACGACGACGACGACGACGAGAACGGTGTGTGTATATATGTAGAAAATTTCTCCATCGGTATAGAGTCGCGGTGGGCTTCTATTTTTATACTTACAAACCGCCACACGCAATAATTCTCCCCCGTGTCTCTCTCCTTGTCTCCTTTGGTCATATAACATTTTAGTTATTGCTGTACACCTTGTTGCAGTAGTACAGTAACGACTGTTGTGTGCCTTGGGTTGGTGGAAATTGAAGGTAAAATAGAAGTGGGGAAGAAGAAAAAGAGGAAGAAGAAGAAGAAGAAAAAGAAAGAAGAGATTGGTGGTAGAGGAGGTCCAGTTGTGCTCCAGTTTGAACGTCAGACAAGAATCGTTGTTGGTGCGAGAGAAAACGGCCGAGACGCAACACACGGTGATGCGATTGTGTGGACTCATGCGCTCGCGAAATTGGCTACGGTAGCACCGCGCCACAATTCGAAACGATAGAACAGTGTATCATCGTCGTCGTTTTATTCTTCGTTTTATTCAATTTTGTTTTATTTTTTTCGTCCGTTCCATTCGCCTTAAACGCGTATCGTGAATAAGGCGCCCCTGCAAAACCGGATTGCGTTCGTTTATTGGCAACAAGTTCTTTCTTTCATTTCGAAAGGTGGGACCAATATATGTATATGATATGATGTGTGATATATATTGAGTTTAGCGTAAACTTTGTTTATTATTCCGAGGCGTTGGTGCTATGTTGAAAGTTAAAAATTATTTGAAAGATTCAATGAAATTCAATTGGTGAGAAGGAGATTTATTTAATTCTGTGAAAAATTGTAAAGTTACTAGTGAAAATATTACAATGATGGACAGAAATGAATCATTTTTATTTATAAATTTACTCATGTGAATTTTTTTATATTTTTCAGAGTGCAATAAAGTTAGCTGGTAAAAATAATGTGAAGAAGCTTCATTCATTGCTGTCGATAGTCGAAGGAAAACCAAAGGTGGATACCGGACAGAATAATCGACATAACGAGCATCACATCAAGAATCATTTTAAGCACAACAATTATACGCATAATTCCATACTGACCCCTTCTACGCTCAACCAGGTAAATGATTTGTTTATTTATTTTCAATATTGAGTATTCAGTTGGCTTTAAGAGTTTTGCGATCATCGGCAATTTCATTTAGCTTCTTGAATTATGTGGAAATAGAATTCGAAATGATAATCACATTCATAGTAAACATGCAAAAATGAATAAATGAATTGAGATGAACATGAACGTCGAACAGTTTAGAATAAACTCTTCAAAAGTTTTTGATAGCGTAAAGCACACATGCTTTCTTTGTTTGCAAATGGTAAAATCGATCTGAAGCAAATAATGTAAATGGAAATAGAGAATTATTCAATTGCATTTTTATCATTGAAGTAGATTGATAACAAAACTATGCATATTCATCTTACAAAAATATTATTCACAGGGCCTCGATGCAGGTACGAGCGACGATAGCGGGAGAGCGTCGGAACAATTGCATGGCCCTGGTATACCAAGGGATTGCCAGGACGCCGACAGTTCCAGGGACCATCTCAGCGATGTGAGTTTCTTCATCCATGATAAAATATGATAATAATATGTGTACAAACAAAGATTACTGGAAAAGCAATATTTACTTATACATATTTAATTTTTGTATGATCTACAGGCTAGCAGTCATTGCAGTTCGGGTAAAGGATATATCGTAAGTATATCAAAATTATCTTACATTATTTTGTGTAAGTATAATATATGATAAGTTGATAAGCATCATAAAGGCGTCAACATTCAATGCTAATCGTATATTTTATCATTTATTTTCGGTGTTGCAGTGTGATAGTGAAGGAGAAGACGATAAGGTGCGTTTCAAGATTCACTTATGTGCCATTATATATTTAAAGAAATTCCAACTATGTAATTCTTGTTGTAATCTTTACCTACTTATGTTTTTTTAGGGCTCGGATGCAGAATCGATCCTCTTTGAATCTTCTACCCCACCCCTCCCACGTAAATGTAAGTATTTAATCTGCTTAGTGATGTCAAAGTATAAATAAATAATTTACGATGTTAATCCTTTGAAGCATGGTGTCGTGGTACTCAATCGGTACTTCTCTTACCGATTTAATACCCGATCGAGAACGAATATATGAATGCAACAGAGAATTTGTCACAATCGGATTTCGGAGTAGTTCATAGATTGCTTCCAACATCAACAGCCTTTTTAATAAATCCGGGTTATGAAAATTAATCTCATATAGTTCACAATATGATTGCAAAAAAAAAGAATACATGCTTCGAAGGATTAAATGATTCGAACTAACCCGGTATTAACCAAACGCTCTTTCTGCATTATAGACGAGTTGCCATCTTCGTCGCCTCACGTATTGCCGCCACCGGCAAACGGCGCTGGAGGTTCGCCTCCAGAAACCGGCGGACAAATTTCAAATCCCACAACGGATGCTCCGGCACCAATACCACCCCCTGTGCCTGCCTCAGCACCAATTCCGACGGCGCCGAGTCCTCCCAGTCCTACATTGCCCCCACACATATCCCAACCACCCGTAAGTTCATTATAAATATTCACACGAATTTTCATCAACTTTCAAATATTTTGGTATCGATTAAATATTGATGAACCCTAATTCAAATCGAATAAACTGTCTAATGAAATTTCGCATCACTTATATTACAGATGACTAGTCCGCTGGCAGCAAATCCTCGTGCAATAGCTCCACAGCAACGGCCAGCGTCCCCCGCTCTTCCACCACCATCATTGCCACAACAGCCCCACACAACGATACCGGCATTACATCCACCAAACGTACCTCTGGTATCGTCGTGTCATACAACTAGTCCCGCAGTTGCAAGTCTCGGTGTAACGCCCGCGGCACCGTCCAACGGGGCTGCGACAACAACAAGTTATCCACCACCATTGCCAATGGCCGCTTATCCTCAAACCCAACCGTCTTATCCACCCCTTTATACTCCGTATGCTGCGTTAAATCACAGTCCTTATCTTCCTCCTGCTGTGCCATCGCCATCTCATTCAGCATCTTCGCGAGCTGATGTGGTAAGTCCTTCAATCAGTAAATCACCTGTTACCTCAATAAAATAACATCATTTTAAATTATGGGATAATGTTCATTGTTTGGTTTTTCATCGAAAATTATAGAGGAGCAGTCGAGCTTCACCGTGTACGAATATTGGTAAATCGACGATAGGAAATACTACTACAAATCATAATAGCACAACACCTCTCAGTGCTGCGACAACAACTTGCGTATCAACGATAACAAATACAGTTACCACAGCCAATACTATTGCCCACAGGGACATTGTTGCATGTAGTCTTGCTGGAAGAAACAATAATAATTCACCGCGAGGCCATAGTCCTAATCGTGAACGTGATAGTTACAGGTAATTATTGCGCGAAAGAAATGAAATGGAATCAAGATAAAGTAGGAAAAACATAAGAAAATGATTAACTTATTTGCAACTATGTGTAAAATTGTCTAGTTAGGCACTTAAAAAATAATATTTGTAGATATACATGTGCGTATTTTTACCGTTACAGCAGTAACGTGAGCACCTTAAGTCGAAGTAGTATAACGCCTGTAAGTGTGCCAAACACCTCCTCCCCAGCCAATTCTAGTCTACCTGCTTACTCAAAGGCTCAAGGATGGATCAGGTGAGAGATTGAATTGTTAAAAGCATTAGAAATAACTGTTCTCCCTATATTTCTTTGCGTGAGCAATTTAAAATCACTTTACATTATTTTCTTTTTCTCATGCATTTCATTTTTATATGTCTATTTAATACAGTAGCAACGCCACCTCCCAATTATCGCCAGCCACGGCTACGTCAGTACCAAGGCCAACACCACCACCGGCGACGGCTCTAGGAATGCACAATTTTCCACCGCCAATGTTTGCTGCGCCACTTCCACCACCAGTGTCCAGCTCAAGTCCTCACACTTCATTGCCTTCATTACCACCACCAACCACAAATCCGAATCCATTCTCTGCCGAGTCACTCTTCCAATCAAGTGAGTTTATCAAAATAAACATATTATATATATATATCTATATGAACTTTTCGTAACGCTGTTCCCGAAAGTTGGTGCTCAAGTTCCATTTACAATGGATAAAACCTCATTGTTTGTACAAATGTCAACAAATTGTCTATCATAACTTTGTAAAAGGGGTGACCCATGTTACAGGTCAAACCGATTTATTGAGGCGCGAGCTCGACAATCGATTTTTAGCATCGCAAGATAGAAATGTTCCTGTGGGCGTCGGTAATCTCGGACCTCCTCCGTATCTTAGAACAGAGATGCATCATCATCAACATCAGCATACGCATGTACATCAACACACAACGCCATTACTACCACCACCCAATGCGACCACATTATTTCCACCGCCAATTGTAAGTCTGATTCAATTGATGTTTTTATTTGAAACTAATTACTTTATCATTTTATTTTTTTTTTGTTTTTTTTGTTCCCTTGTTTGTTTTACAGTTCAAAGACATTCCAAAACTGGGTGGCGTGGATTCACCATTTTTTCGGGGGAATCTCAATTTATCTAGTTACTCAAGTTTCAATACTAGCTTATTACATCCTGGTATGGGACCACCCTCGACGCCATTTGTCCCACCTAATCATATGAGTTCTTTCGCACCGAAAGTAAGTCGAGCAATCATAATGAATATTATAAAATATGATGTAGTATTGATGTGTTACTAAATATGCGCGTGTTGTAACAATTATAGAAAACTGGGAAATGGAACGCAATGCATGTGCGAATAGCATGGGAAATATATCATCATCAGCAGAAACAACAAGCGGAAGCGAAGGCTGGCAATGTTGTTAATACAAAAACAGAATTACTCAGGCCACCCGGACATCTCTATCCAGGGGGTCCAGGATCTGGCCTCGGCCTTAGTTCGCAACCAATGGCACCGCCGTTTCCCACTAATATGCCACCGAATCATCCTGCCGCTCCACCACCTCCTCATCCCGTTGGCTTCCTCTCTTCACCAGCATCACATTTAGGTATGCTCAAAGGTATAGATATCGTTCGTTTTACTAAATACCCGTCATATATATGAGACTACAAATTGCGAACAGTTTAAGGAAAAATTCCCATTTTATGTTGACCTGTTGACTGAAACGGTGATATTTTTGTTGTAAGGTACTGGCATGTCACCATTTGGCCGATATCCAGCATCGTTTGGTACGCCGAATCCAAATTTTCCAACTTTATCGGGATTCCCGCCAACAAGAGATATGTCTCAGTTGAGCGGTCTCACCTCAGCTGTTCACGATCCGTGGCGCGGGTATGTATCACATATATATATATTCATATATATTTATCATATCAATAACAGCGGTCCGATTCAGACTCTTGATGAAAGTATAAACTTGTTAATTGCCAGATTACAACGGGCAACGTCGGGTTTTCCACCAACTACTGTCGGGTGGAGTTTGAAACCCGAACCTCCTGCAATTGATAGACGAGCTGAATTGGAGGAGCAACGTGAACGTGAACGTGAGAGAGAGCGTGAGCGTGAACGTGAACGCGAACGTGAACGAGAACGTGAACGACAGCGACGTGAACGGGAACGAGAAGAGCAACGTGAACGCGAACGGAGAGAACGAGAAAAAGAAGAAAAAAGAAAGCAACAAGAAGCAGCAGAACGTGAACGTGAGAGGAGAGAAAAGGAGCGACGTGAAATGGAGAGGCGAGAAATGGAACGGGAGAGAATAATGCATCAAAATCGGCAACATGCGGCGATGGGTCGAGATCGTTCACCATTAAGAAATGGTAATAATATGCCGATAGATCCAAGTGAAATTCGGGTCAAGGAAGAACCACGCAGCAAAGATGACGATGTGGTGATGTTATCGAGAGCACCGCCACCGGGTCCTGGCGCGGGACAAGGACCAAGTCCAATACCCGACCCTCGATATCATCATCCACATCCGCACGCTTATCTCGCGCGACATCCACACAGCATGCCGAATCCACATGCAATGTCACGGGGAATGTTACAATCACTTGGTGGACATCCAATGCAACATTTCCAGCCACCTTCCGGACCACAGCCGGGTGGCCCGTGGACAACGGATCCATTCAGAGATCCATATCGTTACGATCCACTTCAACAGTTGCGATACAATCCACTGATGGCAGCGGCAGCATTTCGCGCTGAAGAAGAGGAACGTGCTAAACTTTATGCAGGATATCCGCCACCATCAGTAAATGCCTTAAGAGCAAAAGACCCAAGTCCTGGACCTTTGAGCAATCTTCATATGCATCACAGAGCAGGACCTGGACCAGGTGTACCTGGTAGACCAATGGAACAATCGCTCATGCATGCTAGTGATATACACAAAAAAGAAGATAATTCACAGTCGCGATGATAAAACGCTTCTACACCGTCATCATCTTCGTTAGCCTCGGTGAATGAGCGCGGAGGATGAAATGCTGTGTATGAATTTTTTTTATCTTAGTGACATAGGCATTACGTCAATGTGACATTCATACGATATTTTTCGAGCGGAGAGTGTTACAATAACTGAAGAAAAATGTATATAGACTCTTATGATATTTATAGATTTTAAATAAATGAAGAACAATGACGGAGAGCTAGCGGAAAGAAAAATAATAGAGGTTCACGATGAGAGATGAGAATGAAGGTGAAGGTTATAAGAAAGACAGGATATTAAATGCAGTAGAACGCTCTAGTTCGATGCATATAAGCAAAATGCCTTGAGGTGAAAAGTCGAAAAAAAGGTAGGCATGATTAACGGAGTGAAGTTTAATATGTATTAAGGCACTTTCAAGTGGAATAAGATGAAAAGACCCAAAAGAGATTGTTATAAATGTGGTATCGGAAATTTCAGAGAATATCTGACTGTCTATTGCGCTATAAACTTTAAATATTAAATGATGATGATAATTAATGCATACAGTTAATCGTATGTAATATTAATATTACCGTAGGTAATGCGACATAAAAAGCGACGCTACGTAAAATATGTTTACCTTTTAGAAGAAGGTGAAGAAAGTTGAAAATCGATGAACAAGGGAGAGTAAATTGAAAAAGGATCTCTAGCATTACTCAAACAAGAAAAATTATTTAATTATTTATTTATTGCGACGTATAAATGAATTTGAATCTCTGTTACTGACGTATGAATAATGTCGATAGGAGGGTTCACCCTAATTTAATTAATTGATTGTAATATAAAAACAAATACTATATACATATATAAAAACATACACACCCACACATACATGCATATATATATATACATATATATATGTGTATAAATTTCATTTTTTTTATATATATATAGAGCTTAATTTGTGTTTAGTCGAATGGAATTAGTGACAAGAAGACGAAAACAATGGAAAAAATGTGAAAAAACAATTGTATAGAAAAAAAAAAAAAGAGAGGGATGGAATAACCCTCAAGGAAGTGAGAGAGCTTTGTGACAGTTATAAGGGCACTCGGTACTTTCCTGTGATATAGCAAAACATTATATATTATGGACTTATTGACAGTTTTGGATATTATAAAATGACAGCGTGTAATTTATTATGTTATCCGCTTCTTCAAACGTGATGGCAGAGCTAAAGGAGTAAAAAAAAATGGAAATTCGATCTACGTTGCATGATGTAAAATTGGAAAACCACAGTTATCTTCCCACCAAAATTTAGCGAGACATTTCTTACGGTCCAATTTTAAAGCGCCAATTTGTTGAACTGTCTTATAATAACTAAGTGTCTTATTTATTATTATCTCATAAATACAATTTATATTTCTTTTTTTTTTGTTTTTTGTTTTGTTCTCCAATCACGGTCATGTGGGCCCGTGCCAAAGTATTCCGCACAAATTTGAATTCCAGAAAACAAAAAACAAAAATTAGTCTAGGTAACAATTTTGTATGAATTGTATCTTATCGCAGAAATTTTTATGAAATTCATCATTCAACTCTCCCGAAATTGTGACGACGAAGAGTGGAGAAGCAGATACAACAAAATATAAGAAAATATTAGCTTCGAAAGGTCTCGCATGTGCCATGCATTGGACTATTTTTTAATTTTGACTGAGACCATGTTTATTATTTTTGTTTTTCACTTGTTTGAGAAAATCACTAGGTCCCCATCACGATAATTTGTTCACACTGTGAAGTGACTGTGAAATTGTATATTATTAATATAATTAGTAAATCGTATACAGCCGAAGATTGTAGATATTTTTCATCAATGAAGTAACTGCAACAGTGGAGCAAGAAATAAGAAAAAAAAAAGATGAAAACAAAATATATACAAGTGATGCAATGAAATATCTTCTTGTTTTTGTAGATATCGCGAATATAAATGAAAGAAAAGAAAAAACAAAAAAAAGTTTTGTGTGAATAGGTTCTTTTCTAAAAATGGATTCTTTGTAAAAGGGTCTAAAATAATCATAGTTTCTATCAAACTATCGACGTGTTTTCACAACGTGTGTTCTTTTCAATCAGTTCCCAAAAATGTCTATATCCTCAAAGCATAGCAAAAAAAACAAAACATCATGTACAATTGTGTTCCACATTTTCTCAACTGCTTTATTCAACATTTACAATATTAATTCCGAACGCCTCGATTTTCATCACGCTTTTACTTACTGCTATTACATATTCCTATCTCATACGTTCATTACTTTTTTGTCCTGCACTTTTCTATGTTGTCGTCAAAATACAAATTAACGATGTGTTTTTGAAAAATAATTGCAAAAACGATAGTAACGAATTAATGAAACATTCAGATGAACAATGGGTATAAGAAATTGATTTTATAGCGAAATCGCGCCATTTCATCGCATTCCATAAATTCTCAACTATCGTAAAACATTATGAAACGAACGTTTACACCCAAAACATACAAATATTCCGGGACACCCTCAATATTCGTGCGATCAAAGTAGAAGGGAGAAATTTTTTCGTACATCAACCCGATTATGGTCACAATTGTATGAAATATTGTGCTTGAAATTCTTCATATGATACTGAATGTGAATAATCAAATTTGTTATCGTGAACTGCTTGAGCTTGATCGTGTGTATCTCCGATGACGATGACGTGGATTATTGATAGGGCTACGCGAACGTGTTCTTTGACGACGTCTTGGTGGTCGTGGACTGTTATTACGCCGACGATTCATTGGTGGTGAACGTCGACGATAACGCGGTGGCGAATTTCTTCCGCCACCACCTCCACCCCACCGTATGGGTCCACGTCTTCCCAAAGCTGGTGACATTCGACGCATTGGCATTGGCCTAGGTTTTGGCAACAACACAGGCGCCGCCGTTATCTCTTGACCATCAATTTGTCCACCATCCATGTGTTTCATTGCATTTTCAGCTTCATCAGCTGTTTCGAATTCAACATAAGCAAATCCACGGCCATGATTTGGATGGTGTTTATCCACAGCAAAATCGACTAGTTTTATTTGTCCATAAGTAGAAAATATTTCCATTATGTGTTCTTTCGTAACATTACGTGTCAAATGACCAATATGAATTTTCGTAGGTCGTGGAATTGGTGAACGTTCGCGACGTTTTCGACGCGGTGATACTGATCTACGTGGTGATGGTGATCTCGAGCGTCCTTTGGGCTTTGGTTTATCGCCAACAGAACTGCCAGCTTTCTTCTTATCTTTATCACGGTCTCGCTCGCGTTCCCGCTCCTTCTCCCTTTCTTTTTCTTTATTATCATGTCGCCGAGCGCCATCAGCACTTTTGCTACGACTACGTTTGCGACCGCGATCTCTCGAGCTAGCGGATGAGCTACCCGAGCTGCTGGATGAACTGCTCGAGGAAGAACTTGATCGTGAGCTACTTCCGCTACTAGAACTTGATGACGCTGAACTACTGTCTGATGAACTGTGATAAAAAGTACATCATGCAAATCTATGAAACAATTCTGATGAAATACAATTATATTATATTATCAGTAAACTAACCTGCTACCACTGCTTGACGATGATGCCGCACGCTTTTTCCGATCTTTATCACGACCCTTGTCACGTTTATCCTTGTCTGTCTGCTCAGAGTCACTCTTACCCGCGCTGTCCTTACGACTACGCGCCCTTATAGGTCATAATGACAAACAATATTTGTAGGTTAAAAATCAATCGAAACTAATATATCGAATTACGATAGATACTCAAGAATACTTACATGTTTGATTGTTCTTTTTCTTTCACTTAAAAATGGGGTTACGTGTATTTTAATTCGCACGTAGAGAATATGTTGTGGGGGCGGAATAAACACCGACAATGGCGGATACCGGGTGTACACACGGAAACGCTACTTATTCGTATACGTGTGTGGATGCTACGGCATACATACATTGAATAGTAGCATATTAATGCGTCCCTTCGTTGAAGTGATATCCGGTCAAAAAGGGAAGTGACGATCTGAAAGTAGGCGCGCTTTTTGAATTTTAGGCGGGAAAATTGAATTACTTTAAGACTGTATACTCTCATATTGTGTTGTGGAGATTGAACGTTAATTTGTGATTTCATTATTAATGATAGCGATATCAAAGAAAAAAAAGGTTTGTACTGATTGAAATATTTATTGTGTATGACGGCAGCGTCGATCCGTGAGGTACTGAAATATATGTGTATGTACATTTAGAAGGGCGATAACGGTCATTATATACAATTACACTGAATCATATAAACAATAAATATTGATTGATATTATAAATGGTGGTCTTAATCAATTCATAGACATATCATTGAAGATTTGATATCGAGAAGATGCGAAATTTGAACAATTTGTTTCCTCCATTGTGTAACTCCGTAATTTTTTGCGTTCGTATTTTGTTATTGAAGTTGTTATTTGGCACAAAAACATTGTTTAATAGATATGCGGAATTATTGTTATATGTTTATAACAACGGCGAGAGTGTTACGTGAGAATGGCGATGCATACAGCATCATACAAATATTTATGTTTCGGTTACACTTGATGAACGTATTTTTGTTTGAGTTTTCATTCTTCATTTGGTAAATCTGTTCACGATATGTATTGATCAATCGCATTTATTTGACTGTGCACTTATTACCACACTCCTAAAAATAAATTAATAATTGGAAATAACATTACAAGAGAGAAATTGTAACGTATTCGAATTGTCTTCAGCACCTCGCGGTTTTGCATTCATTAATTTGTTAATTATTTTCTTTCCATTCATTAGTCATTTCTGTACAATCGATTGTTTCTTGAAAAATAATGCAAATGAACCACGTAGTCGAGATTATCTAAAAGAAATTAATAATTATGTAACAATGGGCATTGATCATATATTTATACATATATACATATATATATATGCATATATATATATATATATGTATATATATTTGTAGATATATATATATAGTAACTAAATGCAGTGTATATATTACAAGGTTCCGTTGCTGTTGTATTTCCTGTTTTTTTTCGTTAACAAAACTTTTTCCTCTATTTTAAATGTTCCTCCCGAGCAATCTCGACTGATATTTTCATGTCGAGCTAATTGTCATTTATTCGTGTTTATTTGTTGTTTTTTTATACTTTCACATAATTGAAAAATTTTTTTATGTAAGTTGTCACTTTCACACATTCGATCGTTGCTTACACATACGCACGTATTCACACACGCAGAATTCGCGACACGAACTAATTGTCTTCACTTTCGTTCTATTCTCAGTTGACAATTAAAGATGCGAAAAACGAAGAAATCATCTCCCATCAGTTATATATATCGCTGATGATATACATACAAATGTTAAGATAATTCAAATAAATCGAAGTTGTGCTAGATGACATGTCAATTAAATTTTCATTAAATTAACAGATCACGGAACAAAATACTCTTATACTCAATTTTCTCCTTTTCATTTTGTTTACGTATAAATATTGTTAAATATGTATATGAGAAATTTTTTCACTACACACCTGACAATTATTTTACATATGGAATTTGTTATTCTAGTCGAAACAATATTTTTTTTTCCTTGTTGGTTTTAAGTTGGATTAAGTAACTCTGTTAATGGACACACGCACCTCTGTCATTCTCCTTCATTTTTAATTCAATGTTACAATATTTCTGTTACTTTTCATTCACCCTTAATTATAAGTTTTAATTCGATTGATAAATTACAGTTTCTCCCACCTGTCGTGCCATATGTTATATACTTCTATTGTCTCCCAAACAATAAAACAAAATCATTCTAACCGGCAAGATAGACAGATAATAAAAAACTGCAGATACCGACAAAAAAATTAATAATGAACAAAAATCTCAATCGATTCAGTTTCCATCAAGAATTAAGTCACGTTTGATATATTATTGTATAAAAATCTAAACTGACTCTTAACGTGTACTAAAAAACGAGTGAATTTCTGTCACACACGTGCACGAGCACACACATACAACCATGAGACGACAGTATATTGATAAACATGCGAGTGCGCACATACTTTTTTTGACTCATGAAACATCACTTAATCTAACAAACAAAAATGTAAATGCACCTTTCTCCATTGATACTTCGTAATTATCTTTCGTTTTTTTTGTTTCTCCTCGTTCCGTCCCCACGTAAACCTCTTATTTATGTATCAATACAAAACACTAAACGTTATTCAACTCCCATACGAAATACATCATGTGTTCCTTCCACAATATCCGTAGATGTATCTGGTTTTGAATCTTCAAGTCAAAAAAATATCGATAACTATATGTGTATATACGAAGGTGATTGAACAACGTTGCATTGTTGTCTATAAATTTTTCATGGAAGGAAAAAAAAAAATTGGCAAAGCAAAAAAATATTCCGCCAATCTCGTGATCGAATTAATCATTTAAATGGGTTCCTAATATAATATATATATTCAAAAGTCCCATTCAAGAGGAAGAAATCAAGTTTCCACTTTGGAGTAATATCGATGCATTATATGTGATGCCACTTTACATTTACAAAATCCTCACAATGACAGCGAGAAACGTTTATCAATGAGATTAAAATGGGGGACGGGTTGAATATTATATTATCAATTTATATGAATCTGACGGAAAAAAATATTATTGACACTAATATTCATAAATCCGAACACTGGTCGGTGGGTCAGTCACACGCGTGCACCTTAATTTGTCAATGGAAAACAAAACGAGAAAGAAAAACACCAAACGACTCGTATACAAAATATATGTATAACTTGTTCTTTTTTTCTTTTCTCCTCATTCTTCATCTAATAGTTCTTTACACCGACACTTCCTCACCAGTTTTATATGATCTTGCGATATGAAAAATGGCCGGTGACTTATTCACAATCCCCGTCGTACCATCAGGAAACGCGGAGACTATAAAGGTGGGCTATACTGATATTTCATAATTCATGTCGTATACACTTGCACGATCGGGTGTTGGTGTTGTTGGTCGTTGTGATGATCTTGTATCATTTGGCGCCGATACCATTTCCATTGAATCAGTCATTTCTAACGCACGAACAAATGACATTGGTCTTCGTCTACCATCATTTCCATTACTGCCACCACCAGACGTTGGTGTTGTTGGTGTTACCATTGTGTTGGCTTTTCGTTTGACTTGTGGCGATTGATGTGGCGGAAACACGGGTACACCACCTCTTGATGCCGGATGATATGCCGCACGTGGTGCATTTGTATATGGCTGTTGTGTTGGACTTGTTGGATTGGAGCAATAATAATCGTATGGTGGCGGTGGCCGTTGTGAAATTGACGTTGGATGATTTGTGGGTATGCCAATAGTACCTGGTGGTCCAGGATATCCGCTTGGTGAATTGTCCTTCCACATATAAACACCGCGCTGTGGTGAACCCGCCAATTCACGAATATTATCAACGGTATTGTTGGTACGCGAATAGGGATGTTCATTTCCCTGTCGTATCAATTCACTTTCCGATAGAAATCTTCGTTGCGGACTATAGCCAGGTACAATACCCGTGCCACCCACAATTCCAATACTATTGTTGTGATGTTGCACGTCATAATATGTTGGCGCTTCATTGACACCGATGAAGTCCGGGCGACGTACCTGCGTTGGTGTACCCGGGTTCGATCTGTAACATCATATATAATTCAATTTCAGGTGATATTATTTAGTTTTATATTTTTGTTATAAAATTTTGAAATGGCATAGTAAACCGCAAAATGTGACGCACAATGCGGGCAAAATACAGTGATTGAATGTGTGTATGATGTATGTATAATGTTTGATGTATCAGATGGAAGGGTGAATGGATGGATATATTGTATAATTATTAATAGTACGGATAATTGCGAGTGCTTGAGCATTGTAGCCATACAAATACGGCTCTGGCGATACATACAGGAGAAGAGCAGCGCGCGTTTCATTCCTGTTTCAAAAACATTAGCATCTATCGAAGAAAAAACGAAAAAAAAATTTAGCCAACCTATGTATAATAATATAATAAATATTTGAACATACTGTAACGTGTATATAATAAATTGATGTTATATATGATTTTTATGCAACAAAGCATATATATGTATATATTTGAAATGTTTAAACTACGAATACGTCCTCGTAGAATTCAAGTTCGTGTTTACCTGCAGTAGGTCGCAACAACGTTGTCAGAGAGCAGCTCCTTGCAGTTACCACCCCCTGCAGTGGGACACAAACTTATCTATATACCATACATCGTTTCTTCCTTATCATTTTGTTGTTTTTGATACGTGCAAACAACTAATGTCTTCTACGACATCGAGACGAGCTGTACAACGTGTTCATTGCTTGTTCTTATTAACTCATATTATATACATTATTCAAATCTGCCAGCGAATGAAGTAAAAACGAAGGGAAATGATAATTTTAATATCAAATTAGAGCGTAAAATTTGGTAAAAATTGGAAAAGATAATTAAAACATATATCAGATAGAAAGAAAAGTGCGAGTGCTGCACTCTTCGTCGAGACCAGATGATAAATATCAAGGAAATTGTGTTTTTAATTATAATATTTTGTGCCACCACGTGCTATATTGAAATAAATTTATTTAATTAAACTACGAGCATATGATAATGTTATCACGTAATAAATACTGCCTCATTGTCAAGACATAGAAGACACAAGCTGGGATATTCCAAAGAGAAAAAATAATATCTTTATCAAATTTTTTCTTTTTCGCTCATTATCACAAAATAATATCTCATCTACATCTATTTTCATTTTGTTCTCAATTTTTCTTTCGTGTTTTCATAGTCAATATAATGTCATTATCGTCGGATTGTCTGTCAACGTGCCATTAATTAATTATACGTGATAGCCGACAATATGTCACATACGTGTACGTGTATATCGATATTTTAAAATAAGTTGTCACCACATTATTGGACCCGCAGCCAAATGAGGTGATCGGTATATCGGCCTTTACGACCATCGTCATTTATTGATGATATATATATATGTAAATGTATATACATACATATATACATAGATATATATACGTGGGTGAGTGTATATATAATGTATGTGGATATGTGTATGTAACTAATGTGTTAGATATGTACACAAGCATTGAAGAGACGATTTGCATACCTGCGGATTGGACTGGAAATGGCAAGTGGCGTAGGAACACCGATTGCTTTGATGCGCTGCTGCATCGTTGGACTCGCTCCACCTTGACCCTGACCTCTCTGCGAACCACCAGCTGGCGATCCTGTTCCATCCGGTGACAATGCGTCCGGTGTATGACTGCGAGAGCCATTCATTCCCCTGTGAACAAAACTGATCCCCGTTACAAAACGGTTCAATTTAAGTGTGAGGAATAGTGTCATTTGGATAAGGATATTTGGACTGTAATGTGGTCAATCGCCCATGTACTCTCTATCGCGATATTTGATGATATATCTGATTTTCATTTGATGACATTTTATCTTTCAGAGCCGTTCTCCAAATGAATATTATAAAAATGATATTAACATAATAATGATGATTAGAGAAGTTCATGATGGATGTACTTCACTCATAACTCTTTTCAACTCTTAATCAACGCAAGATTCCGTCACTAATGCTGGAATTCTTGTCTATTAATTTTACATAAATTCAGTATTCAAAAGAGTGCGAAGATTTTCTTTAATTATCAGTTGCAGATATATTGCGTAATGGAAACGGGTGGGGAAGAAAAAAAAAAGGAAAATTGCTGTTTTTACATCAATTCCAGCTATCTATTGTTGCAAACATTTTTTCTCTTGCTCTTTACCTTGACCTGGGATGTGGACTTCCTCTTGGATAATGCATCGGATGACGATGTTGTGGTGGTGGATGTCGCGGCGAGTCGCTCGTCTCCACAGGTGGTAAGAAAAAATTACTTTTCGATCCGTGTCTTTGTAATGGTGGTGTTGGTTCACAATCGGCGGATTGTGACGCTGTTGGCTCCATATCGGTATCTGAACCATCACGTCCGGGCGACAACTGCGAATTAAGTCATTTCAAATTGCATTATACTCATCGTAATATACTCCCATAAAGAAGATGACTCGATATGTTACATAGATGAATAAATAAATAAATGAAATTAAAAATTGTTACTTGGATCATTTATCATATTAGCGATTGGAAGTTTTGGAATATAACTCTGATGATGTGAAATATGTTGAGGAATGTAGTTTTGGATAGGGGGAGATAAGCGAAGCTCGCTTGTGAACACACACACACACTAGTTATATGTATCTATTGGAGAGGCTTGGCTGTGAGTCACTCACGTAGAAGCTATCGTTGCCCGAAGTCGATGTTGAGATCTGCATACAAAGGTCCTATGTTGTTTGCATTCAGTATTTTATTCAAATCTTTTTTTCACAGCAACAATTTATTAACATTTCAATGCAGGTTAGAGCCATTCGTCTAGACTATGTCATTACACAACAAGCTATCAAAGCAAAAATTCCAAATGCATGCAAATATTGCGAATCATTGCGCGAACAATTAAAACAGCTAATAAATTATTGATATTAACGAACACAGTGAGCTAAATGAAACAACGCAAAATAGAATAGAAGCATTTTAAATCTACTTGATGACTCACTCAAACCAGTAGATGTTATCAAATTCATTTGACTCTTCACTGATTTATCAGTTCATGCAGTAGTTGTGTTGAAATTAAAAAGCATTATCCGTTTGAGGAAAGAAAATTTGGATGATTGTGCTCCGCATAGGATTTGACTTTAATTATTTTTCTTTGAGTGATAATATGATTCTTTCGGGTTTGTTTTTTTGGCTTTTTCAATCAATAGATGTTCGAGCAGAGTTGCGCTAATTCTTACCTTATTGTAAGCATTTGAACTGGCATTTCTAACACCATTGCTGCTATCCATGTAGGTTTTTACCTGGTTCTCGCTGTCTATAGTAGATATCTCAGACGTGCAAGCTCCGCGACGCTTTCCTGAATACTTTTCAGGCTTCATTAAACTGCACGTAACAAAGATTAAAATGAATATTTTTAATATATGCATTTTTCTGCTTCATCATGAAAGCTATGTTTTGAGTATTCCTGATTACCTCGGATATTGCGGTCCGAATTGTGTGTAACAGCAATTATGGAAGCATCCACGTGAAAATGGATTATAGCCATTGTGAAATTTGCCAGTGACTTGTTCATTTGTCGTACGTCCTCTTGATACGAGTACTACATGAAACCCTGTCAACCCGAGAATGGGAATGAATAAAACTGTCACCACACCCATGAGGACCATTCTATTTACATTTCATAATAAGGAAAATAAATACTGATTAGTATATATAGCTAGAATGTTGGATAATTTTTTCAGTTGTGAAGGATACGCAACTGCTGTGTCTATCTCAGCGAGACTTTGCTTATGCTCCAGGACAAAATATAAACAAAGTCCAAATATACTGAGCATATGAAAACTGAGTGATAACAAGAAGAAAAAGAAAAATCTGTAATTTCTTCTTCCAATGCAATTGTTCACCCATGGACAGTGATGATCAAATGTCTGAAATAATAAAAAGGTTGGAGTAAAAATGTTCATCACAATAATCGGCGAGTGAAACCGAACTAACCAGCATGTGTACGTGAGTTGCTTCTTTTATTCTTCATCATGTAGCACTTAGAAAAGCTTTGCTATCAATATCAATATCCTATCAACCATAATCAAATTCACTCCTACTTCTTGTGAACAAACTAAATATAGAAAACGTAGTTTCAAGCATGTCTGTGCCTATGTCTAATATAAGCGTAATTTTAGATGTATTGGACCAAAGATTTTTACATCAAATACTTCAACCTTTTATAAAGCTACTGCGAAAGTTTCTGAGCATTTTAAGCACCATGATGAAAAATACAGAGCACATCCTCACCTCTCCATGACATTTATTTGTATAATTTTATTTTTACCTCGATACAATGATCGCAGACACTGCAATGTGAACATCTTGGTGGTCTGTAAAATTTACACGTCACACACCACTTCATACGTATTGTAATCCCATTAATTTCAACATTCTTGAACAGAGGCGCCCTGAAGTCTTCTCTATCTTCATCTGGTGGTGCTTCAATACGAAAATAAGTTCATCAATCAATAAAAATCGAATATATCCTGATCAAAGTTACACTAGTTTATGTTTCAATACTCAAATAAATAGCACAGAGAATGGAAAATAAACGATATCAACACATAAACACCAAAGGAGAAAAATCATTACCTTTCGGAATAACACCTGGATCCATAAATGTGGCCAAAGTAAAATTGGCTAACACAAAGAAGGCTATGACTCCTTGCAATGCTGGTACCCATGGATATTTGAATAGATAATATTGGCACCTAGATAACCAAAAATCAAAAATACATATGTACAATTGTGAAATGTTATGAACTGTAATGACAAAATTCCACATTAAACAATCAATATAAAATCATGTATATTGATACAACCGAATAAGAAGCGGATAAATAATAAAATAGGGCAGTATAACATATAGATGAATGAAATTACTCACGGGTAATAGAAAAAGAGGGTCGTGGTAGTTAGAAGAAGGGTCCACGCGAAGGTGGCTGGCAGATATCTCGTCTTTACATCGCATCCCGGCATTATGGCCCACACACAATGCGCTCACGTTGATATTGTCACTCAACTGCGAGCTCACTCGAACCACCACGTATATTATTAAACTTATTAAATATCTGTTGTTAATAGTATTCAAGATTATTCCTGCTACCATAAAACATGGCCGCATCCATTGATACTATGTTCATTTGCAAGTGGTGGCAAACTGTAGTAGCACACACTTCATACGATATTCCATTTTGTTCGCAGCGCACGATGATTCTTGATACTATGCCATCCATCCCTTCATATGAATGTCTTGTCGTCACACGAATGAAAACATTCGCGCGAGGGTGCAATTAATATTCAATCGCGCCCCGCTCGCTCAGCACATTCACGACTCTCTACCTCTTTCTCTCTCTCTCGCTCTGCTTTTGAACACAGTCACATCATTTCGATAGATGACATACATACATACATATTCCTATAGCATGCTCCTGTTTTCCATTTTACCAAATACATTCACGCGGACATATATATATATAAATATATGTTGGCGTGTGTGTGCGCTTGTATGTACTTTCTCTTGTACTCATTCTAACCTGCGGTTGGTGGTTTTTCACGGGGCAATTTGATATCTCCTGTTTCCCGTGATAAGAGAATGAGATATCGTCGCCATCTTCAATTTATTTCGTCATGAACTCTTGAGGTTAGGTGGCAGCAGTGTATGAGAGCGGTTTATTTAAAAATTTCCAATTATTAGTGATGGATCACCAACGGAGTTGAGAATTGAGATGACGAATGTTATAAATTTTTGTTGAGGTATAATTACAGGAGAATGGACACGCTCATTATAATGAATTTATAAATTGACTTATGAAAAACTGTGCAGCTCAGCCGGTAACTTATAACAAGCATATTCAGTGTAGTCGTATCTATTGATTTGAATACAAAGTAAAATTATTTCCATAATTTTCATGAATTTTCAACGTCGTTCACGATAGTATTGAGTCATACATTATCTGAACATTGATAAAGTGCCAGAAAAACAAATTTTATAGCATCGTTTGATCATTATGCAAAAATTAAGCAGTACAAATATTTATCACCAGGTGACTGAGAAAAATGGCGGCATCGTAAACTTTCGCAATAATTCAATCTATGCAGCAAATGTAATAACAAATACAAAACTATTCCTCACAAAGTGAATAAAAGATTGTGTGCCGGTGTGTAATAAGTACATCGTTCATTTCTTGCTGGTTCATATTATATCAAGCTTTTTGCGTGACTACATTCATGGCGGCCATGGCGACTCCTTCAAACTCACAATCACAAACTGAAACCGTTCTGGAGGGGGATTGTACTGACAGTGGACAGGTAAACATTATCATTCTATCATTATGTACTCTAGACATAAAATATAATCCAAATTCTACATAAAATAAAAATTACGTCATCAACGCTACAGCACTCATTATTTTTATCACATCATTTTTTCGTATCTTCACGCAATAATAATATGTATCAAGAGCTGTCATAGTGGTATCATCACAGTGTGTATTTTATGGAATCATCATTAATATGGCGAGAATACAGTCTATTCATAAGTACTTGTTAAAGTCCGAGACGATATTGAATATCAGAGATCGCAGAAAAATTCACATTTCATCATCAAAAGCGGATGAGAAATCACCATTGGCTGGAATCCGGGTATTGGATCTGACCAGAATTGTAGCTGGTCCTTATTGTACAATGATACTTGGTGATCTAGGTGCGGAAATATTGAAAATTGAAAAGCCTGGTACTGGTGATGAAAGCAGACATTGGGGTCCACCGTTCTTAGATACCACTAAAGATTCTACTTATTTCCTGAGTGTGAACAGGAATAAGAAGAGCGTTTGTATCGATTTGAAGCGTGGTACTGATATTATATATGAATTGGCTAGAAAATCTGATGTATTAGTAGAGAATTATGTACCAGGAAAGCTTACAAAAATGGGCTTGGGCTATGAAAAGATGGAGACAATAGCACCGCATTTGGTGTATTGTTCATTGACTGGCTATGGGTCGGACGGGCCTTACGCTGAAAGACCGGGATATGATGTGATAGCTGCTTCTATTGGAGGTCTACTTCATATTACTGGTCCGAAAGATGGTGCTCCGTGTAAAATAGGTGTAGCAATGACTGATATGGCCACAGGACTTTATGCCCATGGTGCTATCATGGCAGCATTGCTTCAACGAATGAAAACTAATCGTGGTCAATGGATTCAGTGCAATCTTTTGTCCACCCAAGTTGCCAGTCTTATCAATATTGCATCAAATTATTTGAATGCTGGTAGGGAGGCATCACGATGGGGTTCAGAACATGAAAGTATAGTACCTTATGAAGCGTTCCAAACTAAAGATGGATTTATGACTATTGGAACTGGTAGCGATGCCCAATTTGCAGCGTTTACACAAAAAATCAATTTACCAGAATTGGCTGATGATGAAAGATTTAAGAATAATACAGTTAGGGTGAAATATCGCGATGAATTGCTGAAGATTCTCCGTGACAAACTAAAGACCAAGACGAATAAAGAATGGTCGGAAATTTTGAAGGGATCGCCGTTCCCATATGGACCAATTAACACCATCAAAGAGGTGAAATATTTTTGAGACGTTATTTCTATGGAGACTCCAGGAGAGATTACAGTCGGGATTGTAAGAATTTTGTGGTGTTTTTTTTTTAAGGTCTTCGATGATCCTCATCTTCAGTATATTAGAACAGTTCAGGAAATGGAACATGCACAAATGGGCAAACTAAAATTTGTTGGTCCTGCGGTGAAGTACAGTTACGGAACAAATAAGATTAGAACACCACCACCAGTATTAGGGGAACACACGATTGAAGTGTTGAGAAGCATTTTAGATTATTCTGACGATAAAATAAATACTTTAATAGAGAACAAAATAATACAATAAATTACTGTCTTTTATGTGCTATTGTATTGTGCGTGATTTTTATCTAATATTTTACCGAATGTATAGATTATATTGATACGAAATTAATAAATAATTTTTGGTGAAATGTGAATTAGAAGTAATTACACAATCTTAGTGCAAGATATGGTGGATACTCGTTTGATTTGGAGATTTTCAACTGACAACATTGTTTCTTTTCTTTTAGGAGGTTCAAACTATAACGCTGTGTCTCCGTAAACCACGGTCCAGTAAAAAAGTGCAATGGACTTCAAGCACTGTAGACAACGAGAACATGAACAAGAAAAAATCAAAATGTAACTATACACATATTTTACATAGATTAGATCATTCTTCCCGAACAAAATTCATTAGTGCTTATTGATTGATAATACTACTGCTCTGTTATTCAGGCTGCTGTATCTATGAAAAACCGAAGGACTTTGGTGAAAGTAGTTCAGATGAAAGCGATGATGAATGTGAACATTGTCACGGTCATAAAGAGGCTCATAAAAAAGCACTACCCGGGACCGTTGTATCAACGCATGACAGCATATCATCACAACCAGGTATATGTCAATGAGTGAAATCCAAATATTAACACTCCATTCTACTTATTAATTTTTGTCTTCTTCACTTTCTTTCTTGTATCAATTCTTCTCGATCTAAAACGTGGTATACCAAATAATTTTTCGGCCCAAAAGTGAAACATACGGCTGGTGGGATTTGGAACCTGGAATTATTAAATTAAAACAGAGCAATATGATCTTTCTCTCCTGTGAATGAAAAATTTGTTTTTTCATGTTTCAGAATCGATAGTGACAGGATCTACTTGAAAAAAAAATTACTAACCAGATGAATTTTTAGAGTCATCAATGTAATAATGATCAATATCATTACTATTACTATGAATTAAGTGACAACTTCTACAATGTTATGGATGGAATCAAAGATTGTTCGTCTTGAAAAATTTTAAAACCAGATTATAATATACATAATCAAATCTGTGCACCTGTTCTCACTCAGATTTATTCATAACTTCGCACTTGTTCGTAACCTCTGCAGAATACTATAAACAATTATTCAACTAACTAACAGTTTTCCAATCACTCCAAGCGAGAGATCGTCGATGGTATACAACTATGACTCTCATTAATATTTTTTTTTCCTTCGTTACCCTGTTGTAAAATATGTACATTCCTCATGTTTCTCGTCTTCGTCGTTTAAATATATATTGGTAATGATGAAAATACACAAAAATCGATTAATATACTATTTATTGGAATCAAATAGGATTGATAATCCACCAGTAAATTCCTATCTATTGTGATTGCAACAATCTTACGTATGAAACTGAAGCATTATGGATAGCAATCATCGATTAAAGTTTTGAAAAATAACTTACGTGTAGCTTGACCTTTGTATATATTTATTTTATTGTCATCCATTTGATGGACTTATATACGCATACTCTGTTTAGTTAATTATTCTATATCATGAAGTTTATCATGTTAAACTAGATAATGTTAATTAAAATGACATTCACGATTCCTGCCAATCTCATTGTACATAATGACAATGATTATAATTTATTTCCGTTTTAAATTCATCGAGCTCTTCCCAATTCCTTCATTAACAATTTATACATTGATGATACGTATAATTAGCCACCAATACGCATGAAATGTAATAAGATTATATGTGATTCATTGTTGAATATATATATGTATATATATATTCTTGTTTATCCCTGAATTTGTGCCGATTTATTGAATGCTGTCTTAATATTTTTAAGTAGTACATGAAGGACATTTCACATTCATATCACAAAAAGTTTAAATGCTGCAAAACGGAAATTGTAGAGTCGTTGATACTCACTCAAATTGGGTTGAAATTTATGTGCCATTTAAAGAATTAGAAAAAGAAAAGGTAACGAACTGTCCGTGCGACGAATATTTATATTTGAGCACCCCCAAATTTCATCCTTGCCAAATTTTCTTTATTATGTAATTATCTATTAATATGTGGCACGTGTGTCTGGGGCACTGCGTACGCTCATCACAGTTGTTTCCGTATATAATATTTACAAATTAATTTTCAAATGATATGAGAACACCCGAAGGAACACAATACTTGCGTGTACATAATGTGTAATAAAGAAATTTATGACAATGTCAACATTATAGTTTTTACTTTAACTACGAATTTTGTTTGTTTGAATTGTGTGTAAATATATGCGAATGCGCGAATAATTCATCATCTACTTTTTTTTCGTTTAACCAAAATTATAATCATCAGTTTCGAATGAGAATCCAACAATTAACCCAACGCATCGTGACGTAATTTTTACTCTATCGCAATATTAGAAAACTAATCTCATAAAAACTTAACATTCCATTTGCATTATTCTATGCGATTATGCATCTTGACCCTTCCTCACACCATACATTTATTACTCCAACCGGACAAAAATAATTCAGTTTCAAATTTCAAGAGCCTGCCTCTATAGATTCATCTATTCAATTTTCGTTTTTGTTCATTCTTCATTATTATTTCAACTACTTGAATTGATATAGTATTGAATCACTACTGGATCTATGCGATATTACTCCCAGTGATTGGACGATTCAGACCCTTCGGAGCATTCATAATTCTATCGTTCATACACGAACAGGATTCAAGTTATTCCATTATTTGAACAATACACCACTCGCAAAATAAAAACACTATTCATTCCGAAAATGGTCTTCTTAGGAGACAGGAATATATTGAATAACCGAAAAGAAATGCTTCAAAGAATTGAATCGCCCTAATAACCCGGAAAAGAATTTTCCAGCCACAACTACATGATGATCATATGAAAGGAGGCTTTTTAAATTGGAAACTGAATGGTTTTTAATCAGTCAACATTACAACTACTTCGATGATATCTACGCCGTTTCCGTACCTCTAATCCTCTACGATATGCATCTTCATCCAATCCATGTGCCTTTACCATAGCACGACTTCGCCAAACTTTTACTGTATAATCATCGCTTGTTGTCACCAACATTTCGGGATCACGTGGATTGAAAGCAACGGCATTCACAACATCCGAGTGCGGGAATTTTGCTAGACAAACACCGTAATGGCGATCCCATAAATAACCGTGCTTGTCTTCAGCACCGCTGTAAATAATAGGAACCCGTTTAATGACCACAACTGTAAACTATTAAACTAAATTTACTATTTATAAAAGCTGGATCTTTACCTTGCAACATATTCATCGCACACATCGAGGAATATGAAGAAACATTCATTGTTTGGTGTATATGCTTTATGTGCTCGCAGCATTGTACCAACTTGTTTCAAAGTGACTAAATCAATTACGTGAATATCTATTTCTTGAGCGATTGGAGGTGGTTGTAGTGGATTTGTGATAACATAGCCCCGTGGCCAAGGTCTTGTATTCACATAGAGATATCTATAAGGGAATAAATAGAAAAAGCATCAACCGATAAAAATTGTTTCTTTAGTCTCAACAAAAAAATAATACCTATGGTCAGGAGACAGACCCATCCCAATGATATGCCCATGAAGATCTATCAAATGATCAACTTTGTCGAATCGCTCAGCAACTGCATCATAATCCAACCAATTAGGCTCCGGTCGGGATCCAGAATTTTGTCTTTCACGTTCCCTCTCACGATGAGCAGTTAATCGTTCTCTTAATGATGGTCCTGGATCTAATCTTCTCGGGAAATTGACTGCTTTGATCCTCTTAAAGCCCACCTGATGTGGCGTATATGTCTTCGAACCGGTTGTGAAAATGAGAAATTTCTCTGGATTGTCCGCTAAATCATCGGAGTCGCAATCTTCCGCAGCCTCAGACAATTCTGAAAGTAAATTGATAGAACATTTCTATTGTCTGTTGATTTTTTTCATCTTCTTCTCTATTTCCGCTTCGATGAATACCTGATATTTCACTTTCGTCCTCCCATTGAGGCGCTTCTGACTCACTATCGCTATCCATTGTCTCTCGCTCCATTTCTACCTGTCGGTACTCTTGATTATATCGAATAGGACTTGCGTATTCAAAACCATCGCCCAATCTCTTCCAGTTCATGAAGCCACCTTCCAATGTGCTGTACCTGTAAATAAAATATACGACTCTCATCTCATCGGCTAATCAAATATCCAAGAAATACGTTAGTAAACTTCTTCATGAAACCAAAGAAATATTAAATATAAACAATGATAACACAGTATGCGGATTCTCGGTTTAGCCGATTCCAATAACTGTCTTATCATTGTACGTGATGAAAATTAAATTCATAACATTGTTTAGAAAGTTGTTTGTACGTGCGGAAACTTACTGTAATCTGGATGATGCGTGATGCAGCACCTCAGGCTCTTCTTGTAATTGATTGTTAGCTGATGATGCGGCAGATGATAATTCGCGATGACTCGGGGGATTTCCCCGTTCTTCACGTTGACTCGATACCGACCTCTGATTTTCCAATTGTTCGGTCTCCGTTTGAGCGGGGCACAAACAATTAGCTACCATAACTGCTCTTATGGATGCAGCATTAAAATTGTAAAATCTAGAACAAAAACAATTCGAAACTATAATATCACAGCATTTCATAATTATTTATTCATTTCTTATCTCCCATTCAGCTGTTGATTATTTTCAATTAAATATGTACAATGCCACACGAATGTGTCATTTAAATGTTAACAACATACTTGTATAGTTGATTCATAATTGGTACGTGCTCACTGGCTGATTCCTGATTTGCCTTATTCAGCCAAACGACACTGGAACTAACTAGGTGTGCGAGCCAGTGCAAATCACCACTTAATAGATGACGTTCACTGTACCATGTACCAAATATGTCATACGGCTTGTTACCAACCCTGCATTGTAGATCAAAACCAGCTGCAATTAGAATTAATGAATCATTGATTTTCTTTTCTTTAAAATCCAATGACCTAAGTTATAATGTAGACAATTTGACTTTATAATTTCTGTGCGAAAATAATTCATCATGAGCAGCGTAATTGTCCATTGAAATATTTTACACACTAAAGTCCTCCTTTTTGTTGGCACACGCACGTACATGCACATGAACAATTGGATCTCAATTTCTGAACACGGCGCTAATAATAGTTACCGCTGCAATAAAATGCATTTCGTCATTTTGTTTCATTTCAACCTTACTATTTAAATCATTGTGCTTGTCTTCTGACTAAATCAAACAGACCGTTATTCATTTAATTATAATTCTGACAAATATATTCATTATATTGCTAGAAATAATTTCACATACACTTCTCTATTCTCCATAATTTTTTAACTCACGTGCTAATTTGAAGACAGCAATTTCTCCCGAGGTACTATGTGGTGTTCCAAAATGTACACCAGACACCAATAGTAATGTATCCGAACAATTAAATTGCGAAAATTGTGTATACTTCCAACTAAAAGCTTTCATATCATGATGATATTTTATCGTAACTGGATATTGACTGTCCCATACCTGAAGAATGAAAATACCAAGCAATCATGAATATTTTTCCTATCAAAATGATCAACAAAGGAATCATGAAACACAATTTGAACTATAGAAAAAGTAGAACAAAAAACTCAACAAATATATATCCATCTTTCGAGCATGTTGCAAACATCTTTCCATTGTGTGAGAAACTGACGTGCAACACTTGATGTGAATGCTCCAGCAATACTTCAGTTTCCAATAAAGGGGTGTGATATGCTAATCTCTTAAATTCACCGAGCCACGAAGATTTTCCTGGAATCCGAAGAACTTTTTATCATATCTTTCTTTACGCATTTCGCCGTCATCACAAATATATGAATGCTAATGACCAAACACTCATATAATAAATTAAATAATAGTTATTGCTCGTAGCAGGCCAAGCTGAAATAGTTGACCTCATGAAAATTGCCAAAAACAAATTGACCACATTTATGTAATACATCAATTCAATTTCTCATGTACGTCATTTCCCAATTCTAAATCATCTCATTTATGCAAAACATATAATCTGCAAATTCCTCTTCGCGATGAGAACGTTTTGTGATTTGTCTTCTACTACAATCATTGTTCACCCATTGAATTGGAAACATTTCTTATCTCATTGTATCTTTATATGTATATATATATATATATCTTTACAAAATTCCACGATCTCCAGACCAATAACATCAACGCATGTATATAAATAATGCAACACGTGCATAACACATACCTGGCATTATTCCAACACTTGGATCAATTTTGTAAGTACGATAAAATAATTCCTTCCATAATAATTCATCATGCGATACTCTGTTCCATGACTTGCATACACTACCAGCAGTCATTACTTCTTTTGGTGTAAGTAATTGAAAAATGCTGAGTAGAATTGAATCAGGCATATAATACCAATCTTCATTGCCATCTTCATCATCAACTAGATCTGAATTGAAGGACGCAGAGTGTTCTTCATCGCTTTCATCAGACAAATTTTTTTCATGGTCATTCAATGATTTGTCTTCGGTAGCAGTTGGTGAAGGTACAAAAGACGTAGCACCAGCAGTACCATCCTCGTCAGCATCCATCTCAACTCTTTGTTTACCACTGAAACAGCTGATATCTGTCAGCGAGGAATCAATAGGGGGCGCGCGTTTACGCGCAAACAACGACTGACACAACAAACGAAAGAGAGTGTGGTTTTAACTGGGTGCGCACCAGTGGAGCAAGCCCAAGTTCTCGTGTTTTTTTTTGTTGCTTCAGTACACAACTATGGTAGAGTGCATTAGCACTGCCTTGTGTGCGTGCGAGATGTGTGCTTTTTTCTTTTTTTTATTTATTTTTTACTCACAGGTTCAATGCGCATGCACTGATTCAGTAATTTCAAATGTATGAGCGCGAGACGAAACTGCTGCGGTTTTTATTTGTAACCTATGTTGCTTTAGTAGCTGTAGATGTCCTCGACAATGCGATAGGTTGATATCTGTCAAGTTGACAGTGACATTGTCGTCTTATGCAACTGTTCTATTCATGACTTCATATGCCAAACAATTTTAGTCATATAAATCTGGGAGAGTCAATATATATTTCATGAAAATAATTTTGGTTTTCTTCTTATTATTATTCATTTATTTGTATGGATACATATGATGTTATTCTGAAGATTATTAGAATCAATGGAATAAATTAAGAACGTGTAAAAATCATTGGAGTTAATGCAAAGTGAATGAATTGAAACTATTTTCAATTTATTGACTATCGAATTCATTTCAAATCGTTTTGAATTCTACTATGCAATCAAGATATATAACTGTATAACTATAACAGCGTGATTCATTTTTTTAAATATCCCGCGCTTCATGGTCAATCAGAATGCAGAGTGGTCAAGATGGCGGACAATCCACCCTTAAACCCTCCTCCCCTCCTGCCAATGGTCACCCTTGCGCACCCCCTTTGACTCACTACAACGTCATGTATGGAATGACGACGCCAAATCAAGATGGCGGTAAACTTATGTAGGCGTCGTTCGGCACGTGAGTTTAAGTGTGGTAAATTGTAATTTACGAATACTTCGTATTTTACAATCAACAACATCCAACTGAGCATTGAAATATGTGTCCAAGCTGATGATTAACCTCATTCGGATGATGAAATTTTTCATAGTGTCGTAAAAATCAATGGAAATATCGGATGAACTAGAAATTGAAAAAGTTAGGTTAGGGTTGACGGACTCTTAATCTCTTGGCGGGAGATCTTTTGTAAAAAGTTTTCATACTATTTAATAATAATATCTAACAATTTGAATATTTCTATTTAATTCCAATTCTTTGTAATACTGATCAATAATTGTATTGGAATATTTCAATATCAAAATATGGAGTACGAGTCACACTTTGTGTTTAACCTCATCCCAATTGCTTCAACAATTCTCGCGATTGGTGTTGCTATCATTATTGTCATTCAGCGATTGAAGTGAGTAGTTCAATCATTCAATCATTTATTTGCTGCTTCTTCTGTTAATAATTTTCATCAAGTTTTCATTAAGAGCTGAATAAATTTATGACTGTACATTTACAGGTGGAGGTGGCGAAAAAATGTTAATTGTTGGTTCTGTAATGTCAATACTAAGGTTTACAGACAAGAAGAGGATTGGTGGCAATGTCCATCATGTGAACAATATAATGGATTTTCGAAGGTGTGAATGATTCTTTATGAAATTTTATATTATAATCAGTTCTAGATGTTCAGATTGGCGAATTCTTTGTATTATTTTCGAAGGGGGAATTCTTAATGCTCTGTATCAGTATTACCGATATATATTGATATGAGCGGCTCGGTGTTGCGGCAACTTCCTTTATATCCGAATTGATGAGATAATTATCAAGTGATTGATGTTGTTAGAAGTAGGCTTGGCATTTCACACATAGAGTTCATAACTGATATTTTTCTTCATTTTGTAGGATGGCGATTATAATTACGAGATCCCAGAACAACAGAACAAGTCCTTGAATAATTCAGCAACATTATATTCATCTCCAAGCAAAACTGAATTGTTAGAGAAGAAAAATGGTCTATGCACAACATGTAATCGTAATGAAGAACTTAAAATACATGAATTGAGCTCTGTAGATTCATCAAGATGGTGTGATTCTGAAGTACAAGCATTTAGAGATAATTTAGAGGAGAAATATCCTCTGTGTAAAAAATGTAACACGTTCGTGAGGAAAGTGCTGAAAAAACAAAGCTTGTGGCTTACACAGTACAAAATGCTTGCTTTTAAGCAAAAGCCTATGAAAATAATTGCAAATGTGAGTTGAATCATTCGTTTGAAGAAGGTCCAGTCTTTCTCTAAGTTTTTGGAGTTGAAACTGATTCCTTTTTTTTCTTCATATTTCAGAATAGTGCAAAGATAGAGAAGCTTTGTCGAATTTTTTTAACTCTTCTGAGCGCAGGATTAATCTGTTATCCAACTTATCAACCCTTACCAATCATTGGTGCATTATTGCAACTAATCACGGCCTCAACAGGGCCCATCGCTAGGGGAAATTCCGATTTATTATTAACCTTGCTGTGGGTGGGCATTGGAATGCTGACACCTTTCAATCATTTCATATTATTAAAACCTAATTTGAATCTTCCTTGGGCTGCATTGGAATACATCACAGGATACCAAATAGTATGAAAAAATGGACATGATCCCATCAAAATTACGTTCTGCAATTTATTCCTTTTTGTCTTCAATAATCGTTTCTTCTTTTTGTTCCTAAGATTGCGGTTTTATCGTCAATTCTGGGATTTACAAATCTCACATCTAGGAGATCGTCAGCGACGAAACTGAACATGACTTTCAAGAAATTGGACTCTCCAATTACCAATCATCATTATTCAATACCAAAAATGACAGATAATATGGACTATTGTATCAATGAGAATAATACTAATGTTCAACCTGCACGTCGTTCACCTGTTGACGTAACACATTTATTAACAACGCCGACACAAACAACCAGTTCATCTGCATCAAATAAACCAACAATAATATCATCCAACTTTAGGTACACGTATTTTCTTTTCATACTTTTGTTCACCGGATTGGGATAGTCCAAGTTAATTTCTTCTGATTGATTATGATTACTTGACTTATCATATTTCATTTGCAGAATATGTGATAGTCAGCGCAGTACATTATCATCAACCTCTTTTAGTGCAAAAGATCACCAAATTGACATTTTAGAGGCATCAACAAAACGTTCACCAACTCAAAACAATAATTCAAGAAAAAATTCTCTCAATGAGAGTTTAAAAACATTAAGTAGTCTTTCACTGAGTGAAAATCACCAAAAGCAAACATTGCGAAATCCAAAAGTATTCGAAACTAAAATGTATGGAACAACTAGTCCAGATTTATTCCGTAGAAATTACAAAACAACTGGTCGAAAATTTGTACTTGCACCGCCAAAACTCAAATCTGTCAGCCAAACGTCGTGGGTGGCAGGTGGTTATTGGCAAACTGGAATGGAGCCGCCAACATTGTCGAGGTCATCGAGTCAAAGTTCAGGATTTGGTTCAGCCGGTTCGATTTTTGGTCCATCACGTGAGCCCTCAGTAGTTAATGATGTTGACCGATGTTCTACTATGTCTGATGCTACACAATGTTGCCACACTATACAACGACAATCGAGTATCAGCCCAGTGAATAGTTTTTGTCAACATGCATCAGCGACATCGCCTATAACATATCGTGTCTCAGGATCAGAAATCACACCAAGTCCAACAACTAATATGATGGTAACAAATCCATGTCATCAATCAGTTCAGCCATCTTTTTGTCATTCATATCACATGAACGATCAGTGTCTACAGAATCGGAATGTAGACTTTAATATGATACAAAGAAGTTCGCAAGTGCTACCGTGTGTTAATTATCCGTCGACTATCTTAACCAATCCCATCTGGCTGCCAGCATTGCTATGTGGGTCACTCGTGTTCAATATAGTGGTTTTTTGTACTGTTTTGTTACGTTGAACTCTCGTTCGCACTTTGCCACATAAACAAAGCGAGCATATTGTTATATTCCCAATTTTAAGTTGTACCTATGTTGCGCTCACAATTCAATTGTAAGTACTATCATGCCCTGTTGGTGTCTCTAAGTTACATCAACAATCAGTTTTTAGTTTTTTGTTAATATCAAATATAATATATATGTAAGTTCCTTGGAACAAGTGATGATGATAAAGGTTGAAGCTGTGAATATGAAGTATCCAGGAGTGAAAATGATAACAAAGTGAAATATTTAAATATCGCGTGCGACGCTCAATTCTCCTAATTTTCAGAAAAAAAAAACTTGTGATACTAATAATGAAAAATAATATTCTTCTCGTGTGTGTTCACTAGGCTACAATTATAAACAAATTCATAGATTATTTGTGCGAAACGGGTAATGAGTAAGTGGACAATGATTTTTGAATTATATAGGTGAGAAGTTTATGTTGATTTTGTATATTTGATATTTTTTTTTAATGGAGGTTCAATCAATGATAATCATGAGAACTGTTTCTTTCAAACTGCCATAAAGCTTTATGTATGAATGATGTGCCACAATTACTAATAATAATAATTCAATAACAATTAAAATCAATACGTGGGAAAAATGGAGTCGATAATGTTATTAAATACTCTGAAAAATTCGAGGAAAAAGTTTCAATGCTGAGGCGTTAATGAAACCGCACATACTTTCGTCTCTATCTTTTAGCCCTCATTGTAAATATATACCATAGACACTCATCACTCTGCCACACCAGTGCTTCCGTAAAATTGTTGTTTTCACCATGAATTTGAAAATGATTGGGAAAACATGCCGAAATACGCATTTACCTCAAAATTATTTTAAGCACAGTTCTTTTTCATTTTTTGTATATCATTATGTAAAATACACAAAATGGTTAATATTAATACTAATGGTTACGATAATAATAATACTAATAATATACGTAAGTATATGAGCATACACTATTGATAGTTATCAATTTGTTTTTTGTGCTGAATACAATTTTGCCAACTGTAATAAACAGGTGAAACATATTGGTATGTCTTTATTTCAATTCAATATTTGCCACATGTAACTCTCCGGCATAAATCTTTTTTTTGAAATGACTGACCAAGGTAACGTGACCAACACGCGTTTAAATCAATATTTAAATGACGTTGATCAGGAACATTTGGATCATAACGTTTTTTATGAAACCTGGAGCATAACAATCAAAAAAATCGGAGTTTCTCTTGACAACAAACTATAATGTAACGATTTCAGTTACTTACCGTTTGATATCCGTCGGTATTTTCTTTTTCCTATAATCACACTGATAGCTACTCTGTGGTTTTTCTTCAAAAGCGAAATCTTCCTGTAATGCTTCTATATATTCTTTCATACCATATCCCGTGATACTACCAAAGTTTTTGGTAAGGTCTACTTCAGGAACCCATTTATTGATTCTTTTGGTCATCAATGGGAATACAAATTTCATTAACATGCAGAATTGATGATATATTTCCACAGGGAATACCTTGAATTGTATGTTCGCATTCGCGGTCCATCTAATCCTTGAGGTAAAAATCTATAAGTTAGATCGTAGACTGTTGAAAAATTATTCTGGAATCCTGAGCTGCGATGGTCGACTAAAAGATCTCGAGTCATTCCCTTAAAATTAAATTTTTCGTTGTCTACACAAAAATTGATGAGTATATTTATTGACAAAGTTGTGTAATGATAATTCCATTCCTACCCGGCCCTTATCTCTAATCATTCTGGCAATTTTAAAATTTTCCTTCAAATCCTTTTTCACCGGAGGTGCAATCACTTTTTCTTGTGATATCAATTCTGGTTCCAATACAGGCGGACACTCGGCACGTTCCTCAAACCAATTTCCTTCGAGGACTTTCGGACAATATTTAGGTTCAGTTATTTTCATTGCTGCTGCCTCATCTTTACGTCTACGTCCAAAAACTTTGGCTTTTAATTCACTCACGCCCGAGCATTGGCAAGAATATTGTGATGCGCCCAATCCAGGATCAAAGAACATCGTGTCCATTCTGATTCACTTAGCTAATTTATCTTCAAGCGTCAATATTAAGATTTTATTCAGAAATAACACCAACGAATTAATTCCCTTTCGCAGGAAAAAAAAAAGAACTAATCATAATCACGTCTCGCAATCGATTTGTTGTCATAGGAATTTCCCCTTCTTTGACTCGTGTTTTACAATATACAATATATACACATAGATAAAAAAATAATTATAACAATAAACAGATTTTTACATGATGAAGATGATTCGCAACAGCAATAAATGAATTCAGGATCGATTTTTAAATTATCAAGCACATGACTGACATAGCAACACCTTCGGTTGATTTTAATATACTGATAACCACTTTCCCATCAGTTTTTGTCCTTCATCCTAAAAGGATTCATTTTCACATTGCCGGGATGAATCAATTAGAAAATCGTGCACTTCATCATCAATACATGCCGATAAAACAATTTTAGAAAACAAATAAAATATGACACATGAAACGATTTTTATGAATTGTTTAATGCAAGCATTAAATTGTTAATCAAATTCAGCAGTAGGTTAATAGTAATTGTATCCACCATATATAATAATAATCGCAAATGAATATTTTTAATTCAATGGTAATAAGTGTTACAATTAATAGTACTCCAATAACTACAGCCTCTCACTCTCTACCATTCTGCATATACAATCTGAGAGACTCAAGTATAATCCTAAAGAATTCTTTAGCACAAATACTCGGCCTTTGTTTTCATTATTTTTCTGTATTTGTTCTGTGTTTTCCCTTTTTTAATCTATGTCAACACGTTTTTCAGACGAGGTAGATCCGACCTCATATTGGTCGCTCGTCAGTGTTTCGCTTCAAATAAATATATTTCTTCATTCATCAATGTAGTTAGCCTTCACTTTACGACTGAATTTATTGATCGTATGATGAAAAAAAAAATTATTGAATGATATTGTTGATGCGTCGCAGTGGAATTGGACAAAAGGCACGTGCGCTGATGCAATTGTGTAAATTTAATAGATATCGTTCAAAAAATATACTACATATAATGCAATATGTATATATATATATATATGTATATATATATGGAATGGAAAATAACAGATGAATTGCGTGATCGATTTTGAAATGAAAGAGATGGTAAATAAACATAATAACAAATTAATCTGAGAACATTATTACATAGGTATTAATTACATTCAATGAAGCATCGCATAATGACAAAACCAGAGATGGCAGAAAGTTCATCATACGCTTTTATAGAGTTGAAACAACGAGCTAAAGGATCGACCTCTTCATCAAACGATGTCCCATCAGTTAATGTGTGTGCACAGGAAATTTATATATTATATTCTCCTCAATTTTCATCTTCATCAAATTGTACCATCAAAATCGAATTAGACATACTTTATTTTCTTGTAATTATGAAAAATAAGTGGAACTCTGTTCATCATGTGAATGTAAATTTTATGTTTATTTTCTCATGAATATCCGACGAGCACCGTGAACCATAACTGAATTATATCGCAATTGTGGAGAAAAATAGCTCATGAAAGCTTATTGTTCGTTCTTGACTGTGTACCACCTGGCAAAGAGAGCGAATGAGCAATGTGATTGTTAGAGAATTTATTTATGACCATTTTTATAGCCCTTTTGTATCTTTCCATGCTTTTTCGTTCAATTAAATTTTCGAAGTAAGGACATCAAGAAACATTTACTCTCTCTGACGAGATTCGATATCTTCAATCATCATGACTACGCGATAGTCTGTGTCATGAATGAAAACATGCAAGCGCAAACATTATTCTATTCTTATCGTTTTCTTCCGCAAAGCCCTCGCTGAGAATCATATTCCAATGACGAAATCACAAAAGGAAAATATAGAATAACGGTTGATAATGCCACTATGCTCTATATAATTTGTAAATTGATCATACAAACATATTGACAAATACAATGATTTAAACAAGTATTCGCACTCATATTTTCATATTGAACCTTTGACATTGTCGACCAAAGGCGCGATACTTGAGATATCTAATCCAATTCATCAACTTATAGTTTGCTTTCTATCAATACACAATCATGTGTGATTTATAAAGAAAAATAATTTGTGAGAATCAACTCTTGAAAATAAATTGATTGCATGTAAATAAGCTTTTTAGCAAAATGATAATTGGTACATTTGAGAATAATCTATGTATCAAATTCAGAAAATGTTTTGTGAAAGTGAATATAGCCCATATTATTAAGTAAATTATATGATTATTATATACACACAGACACATACAATCATTTCATATATACTAGCATACACGCTTGAATGGATGAATGAATTGGAAGAAAAAATAATAAATAATATTATCAATATTAAGGCGACATTGTAAACTTATGATGAGTGATTTGAAATATATGAAGAGGAAAAATACTCAAGCCGTCATCAAAAATCTAAATTATCAATTAAATTACAAACACTGCATAATCACCTGGCAAAATCAATACAGTACATCAATTTGTTGTTATCTATACTTGCAGAATAAGAAGGATCATACGCGTGTCACAAGAATTTGTTATCAATTGTATACAGCCTGCGGATATTAATTATATTATCTTAAATTAAATTTAACATACAACGACCGCATTCTCACAAAAAAATAAATTTTTTAATTGATACAATATTATTTTTTTATGTGGCTCGTTAACTGATAATTTATAGACACAGCAGCCTTTGCACATATATGTAAAGCACATTTTTTCCTATTCCTTCCAGGAGAAAAAAAGATAATCTTTGCGCATTGAAAATTATTGCATCAACAAAAATGCTATGCAAAGGATCATACTCGAATATTTTTCGGCCACTTCATTGGGATATTTATAATATAGATGAAACGAATGTATATAAACAGTTTTCAAGGTGGACTAATAAAAGAGACGATACTTCAATGGAGAATTTTTTTAGGTGCACCCAAATTAGACAAAATAAAGGCGCAGAAAGAGGCATGGTGTTTGAGAATTAGGAGAAAATTAAGAACATTGCTATGCAGCTAACATATCAATATCTGTCAATTATCTCTATATACGTGAGCCTCCAGAATCTGATAAGGATATTGTGTATAAATTAATGAGAATCCATAAGCGAGATGAAATATGACAGTACAGAAAATAAACTTAAGCCAAAAAGACCACGAGAATGGTGGCAGATCGATTCCCTTGTATTGAAATTTAACGAAACACATCAAGGCCTCCGAAAGAAAAAATGGATTCAAGTGTACTGAATCAAAATCACAGCGGTAAGGCTTGAACGCTTAACGTATATTAAGCGAGCCCTCCGAACTGATTCAGTCAATCGAATCTATTTTTGTAGGGTTTGCCAAATCATCACTCACAAATTATATTTTGACTTTCAGAAAGGAACAACTTTCTTCATTCTTGTTCTTTTTTTTTCTCTCAATAATTATAAATTACACCATAAGCCACATTCATTCTTACAATATTCCATTAACTGCATGTCAAATCGCGCATTTTCATTGCAAGTATCTTTTAGTTTTAACTTGAACCAAAACCTTATCATTTTTCAAATGCTAACAAAAATGTTTTCATTATCTTCATATCGGGATAAACCTTACTTAGATTCAAGAGTGAAGATTCGGATGCTTATGATTCTCATCAGAACTAAATTCCGCCTGGACTACACTCATCGGGGCTCCTATTTTTTTTTTCTATCGTGCCTTTCACAATTTTCACCGGCGAGGAATAACGTGGTATTCCATAAGGTTTATACAGAACCTTCTTCTTCTCATTGAATTTGGAACTATTATATATCAACAATTTAATCGTGCTTTGTTCATAATGAGAAAGCGTTTCTGTACGTTCAATGTATTGTGGTTGACGTTATTCGGTATTGTATCATTATCCATTACTTCACACACGCTTTCTCCTTTATTTTTCCTTTCAAATTAAATAATATATAAAAATCAACTATTTACAAACACGATGAGACATGCAGTATTACACGATAACTTAGAATTCTAACTCTTAGCAATTACTAAGCACATGCTTTATTTTTTTTGTTTTTTATGTTTTTTTTTTTGCTTTTTCGCCGCTTCTTCTTCAGTAAAAGATAACTGATGGTGCTCGTTGTGAATATAATACGTCTACTATTCTTATCAATGTACCATTTTTATTTCAAATTCATGTATAAGAATTGTAGATTAAATCCATCTCAGGAATTCTTTTTTTTTCATCAGTGAATGCATTCTTGCGTTCGTTTTCTGTAAAATTGAACAATTTTGAGGATTATGTTCACGACCGCGGCACGTGAGAATCCACATCTATTTGAAACACACAGAGAGAAAAATAAAATCAATAAATAATAAATCGTCCGAGTACTTGACGAAAAAAAATTAATGTAATAAAATAAGGATTTACAAAAATCAATACAACTCCAAAGTATTATGAATAAAATTGAAAAAAACCTAATCTTGGATATAAATAAAAATATAAAGAAACTAATCAACCCCAGTATCCTTTTGAATACATCCATGCAAAATTCTCCGACACAAATAGATGAGAAGTGAACAATAGAAAATTATTTCTCACCCCTATTTCCGGTTCGAATTGCATTCACACCACCCACATGATGCTGTCCTGCGCGAATTGGTTTGGCAATTTGTGCGCTTGGTCCACGTCGTGCCAAATTCTTTTGTCTTACCGCTTCCTTAATTCTATCAACTTCAAATTGGTAACGTTTACGATCACGCATTGCACCTTCTTTGGCATCACGCAATGCAGTCTCTAGTGCTTTGACCCGATCCATACATGCTCGCAGTCTCTTCTCCAATTTGGGTAGTTCACATCGAAGATCAGCGTTATCTCTCACCAATTGCTTGTGAACCTAAACACGAATAAGAGAAAATAATAATTTGTTCATCTAATTCAATTCAAACTATTTCACAAACGAAATTTATGAGACGGCAATTGATTATGAATTATTTTACCTTTGTCAGTTGATCAAGATTGTTTTCAAGGAATGAAATCTTTTGTTTTTGCGCCAAAGAGCCACCATCATCTTCATTGTCTTCGGCAATCACAGACTTTTTAATTCTAACTTGAAGATCTTGGACAAAGAGCTTACGAAGATTATGGAGTGTTTGCAATTCTTTAGCAACTGTATCCTCCAAACCTTTAAGATCTTTACGTGCCTGTTCACGTCTCTCATTCATCAAAATAAGCTCTTGCAGTTTCACTGATTTCTCAGCTTCCTCCTGTTTCAGTCGATCATAATCGGCATGCATTTGTTGGTGTGCCAAAGTGAATTTCTGATTTAAGTCCCTAAGCTCATTAATAACTTCTTGTTTCTCTGAGATTTCATCCCTGAGTGCTGCCACTTGTCTTTGATGGGCATCACGCAATTGATCCATCTGTTCTTCGAGTGCAACGCGCATCTTTGTCGCAGCTTCTTTCTCCTCTGCTTTCTCTTTATTGCTAACGGCTTGCACTTGCTCGGCTGCCTTCAATTTAGCAAGCTCCTCTCGCATCGCATCAACATGCTCTTCCAAGGAACGTTTACGCACTTCGGCCTCCTTCATTGACTCCGAAAGTGTTTGCATACGTGCTTCATGTTGTGAAATTAATAACCGACATTCAGCAAGTTCTTTTTCATATTCCGATACCTGTAAAAATTCAACGTCCGTTTTATGACCTTTTTCTTATGACCTCATTTCCGAAGTTATATTCGATATAAAAAATTATTACCTTCTTATTACTATCAGTCTGAAGTGATTCCAATCCTTGACATCGTTGAACCAAATTCTTCACCTCAGATTTCATCTTACTAATGTATAACCTAGCGACTGTGAACTCCTCCTCCAACTTTCCACTACTATCGGGCGTGATCTGACACTGGATAAATCATCATCATGAATGAAATGATTTTTTTAATTGAATTCATGTTCCGAAAATTAACTGATAATAAATTTACCTTAAGATTTTCATCACCACCGATTGCAACACCAATTTCACCGAGATCTTTCAATAAATTCGTCAACATTTCAGCAGTTCGTTTACGTTGATGAGTCGACATATCACGCAGCTGTTGCAACTCTGACGCCGTGCTATTAAATCCGGTTTGTTTAGCAAGAAGTTCTTCAGACATCACTTCAAGTTCCTTATTTTTAATTTCAACTTCCTGCGACTTTTGGTCGTAGTTCACAGCCAATTCTTCAAGTGCTTGAAGAACTTCTTTTACTTCCTCTTTAGCGCTTTCAGTCTCTTGATTGATAGTACTCATCTCCTGCTGCAATTGTTCATAATCTCTACGTGCACTGGCAATCAACTCTTCCTGCTCTTCCATTTGTTCCTTCAACTTTTCAAGATATTGAGATTGTTGATTGATTTCCTCATCTTTCTCATCGAGTTGTTGATAAAGTCGTTCTCGTTCCTCTTCCAATTTCTGTCGCTCTTCATTTGACAATGAACCAGCCATAAGACCGCCACCAGGAATTGCTGGCGTTGGTCCCTCTTCCTTAACTTCAACTGGCACAATAACAGGAGTTGTAACATCAGGTCCTTCAACTAAACTAACTTGTTCTTCTGGTTTCACAGTTTCGCCTTGTCGCCAACGTGACAACTCCGACTCCAATTTCTCAACTTTACCCTTCAATCTCGCAGCTTTTTCCTTTTCACGTTCGTAACGACGTTTCCATTCCTCAGCTGTTAATTCTTCATTGACACAAACAACATTCTTGATTGTCTTAGCACGCTTACCAAAATCTAAGGTTGATTTTGTTTCCGATTCGTTGAAACTTGCTGGTGAACAACAAATAATGATTGTGGTCCTTGCATTCCCACCGAGGGATTCTTGTAATATACGAGTTAACTTTGAGTCTCGGTAAGGAATATGCGTTTTGTTGCCATCAGCCAATGCTGATATAACATTTCCTAATGCTGACAATGACTTATTGATGTTTTTTGCTTCATCCAAAACTGTTCCTTCAGCACCAGTTTTGGAAACTTTTTCGGAACCAGCCAAATCAACCAAATATAATTTTCCCGATAGTTTCTTCTGATTTTCCAAATTTTCTTGTTTAACATTAATCAAGAATACCGAATGTGAACGTGAACTGTGCTCATTCATGTTAGTTACAGCTATGTGTCGATTGGATTTACCCTCTTCAATAACCTCAAATACTTCTTCTGGACTAGAGACAAAACGTTCAGTAGCACCTTTCACGAATGGAACACGATTCTTATCCTCATGGACACTTAAATTCACCTTTGATACTGTGAAATAACAAATCATACGATCAATAATATTTATACTGGGTTTAATCCATGGCAGAAAGATTCAATAACTATTGTCAAATACACACCATCAAGTAAATCTCTAATTTTGTCCATATAGATTTCAAAATAAGAAACTTTAATATGGAATTCCAAATTCTCCTCCATGCCATAAATATGATTGAATATATCATTAACAATTCTGGGGATAATTCCCTGCTTATTAGCATCACCAATAACTCCCTCCATGGTATGGGTTTTACCTGTAATACATAATAAAATGGTAAATCAATTCGTTTTCATCAATTAAACAGCAGAAGATTTATATTTCAAATGATGTTTTGTAAGTTACCCGATGATGTTTGTCCGTATGCAAATATCGTTCCATTGTAACCCGCGAGTACGTCAGTGACAATAGATTTGGCTGCCTCATTATATACTTTGTCTTGTGTTGCGTTTGGTTTGAAGACTTTGTCGAATAAGTATACTTTCCCCTGAAAAAGATGATATAATGAAATACATTCTGCAAGTTCATGGTCTGTATAATAATTACAATAATTAATGCTGGATTTAATTACAAGGCATACATAACTTATGATTCACTCATTGTCTCAACTTTTGTCATTCAAGCTTAGAAAAATGATCACATGAACAGAATTTCAACATCATTGATAAAAATAGGTGAACAATGAACAATAGTATATTGTGTGGCAAGGGGTGAAACAAGACGATTTCTGACGAGGGCGAGAGTTGACTGCCCGAGCGAAGCGAGGGCTGTCATCGCCCTGGT